>JAHHFK020004152.1:0-518958 GCA_024533555.2 Aedes koreicus
AAAAGACGGAGCAGAAAAGTTCTAATCAGAACTTCCGAATGATCCTCGCGGGTAAACAACAACATCCGAACGCACCGGTCAATGTCGGCTAACTGCGCACGCGTATCACCAGGAGAGCCCAAAGAACCCCACCGTGCGACGTCGTTGAAGTCGGTGCTGCTGCCATTCAGGATAAAGGATCGACGTCACAGCGACGGCGGCAGCAGCAACAATAACAACAACAACACCAACAACAAGCAACTAGATGAAAGAAGCTCCCCAAAGAATAATCACTGATAGAGACCGGGTCGATCGGTTTATCGGAATCGGAACGAGCCTTGGTGGGAGGTGGAGAGTGCTCAGGTATTAGGCAACAATAGTGTGGGTAATGAGGTTGGTGTGCGATTTTTGTGCGATCGAGCGAGGATGAAGAACGCGACTGCGCGACTGTCGGATAATTAGATAAACTTAGCGCCTGTCGCATCAAAGCCGTCCGTCGCGGTTCGGTACTATAACAGACTCTGTCTGTCTGATAGTATGCCTATAGTATCCGATAGTAGTATGTACTCGAAGCGATGCGGAGAGCCAACACTAGACGGCAGTATATCAACAACAATGATAGCTCTCTGACAGCAAGGGGTAGGCGCAGGTTGCTAGAGCAACGAGTGGGTGATCGCCGACTGTTGGCGGGTGGATGAGGGCGATGCGGCGGGAGCAGTAGAAGCTTTTCGGGTACTTGGGAACACAGAAAACGAGAGAGAGAGAATGATGCTCAGTAGTGTGAGTAGGTACAAGTGGTGGCAGATTTGAGAAATTTCTTTAGAAGGAACGGAGCAGTGCATTAAGTAAAGTTACACGAGAGGTTAACTTTTCAAGACCATAATAAAATTTGTTTGCACCCAGAGCGGTGACTTTGTCCACAGGATTTTAAATCTAGTTTCAATCGTATTGGACAGTTCATTTTATCAAGAGGACACATTGTTTTACAGATGTTCTATTTATTAGTAATCAAATTCAAAAACGGTTTAATGTGTAATAATCACTATTGTCTCTGTATTACGGAAAAAAATATAATTCTCATCAAAATGCTCCTAGATATGAAACTGGTGGACTTCTTGAAGAAAACCCTTCATTAGTCCTTCCATAGTTCTCGCGATACCTTTCGGCCCAGTGGTGAAAAATGGTCCCAGTGGTGAAAAATGGCAACTTTTCTTGGCACCTGAGTAAATAGATTGCCAGACAAGAACATTTTGCCGAACTTCTCCATTCCGATCGTTCTTCTGTCAACAGGTACGTTTTCCCCAACAACCGCATTATAGAACTGCAGCCCCAGTAGCGTAGTTGTGTCCAGTTTGCAGCATCTTTCGTCATCCATCAAAATGCAACGATTGGGATGCTTTCTTAACATTTTAAGCTTCCACATTATTAAGCTTCCAGCATCGCTCTTTGGCTCGTTCCAGCTATTCCGTGCTCCGTTTTGGCGTTTTTTTGCTTCTTGTATGCCCTGATGTTATTTCTCTTTTTGACGCTTTGGCAACCTGTCGGACTGAGTTCGATTTTTCGGAAGCTCAACACATTTCTTCTCCTTTTGGGGGTTGGCGGGGGCGGTTGGGGTTTTTGATTTGGTCAGCTATACCATACTCTGCTCGGTCGGAGTGGGGGGTGCGCGGGTGGGGGGTGTTGTTTTTTTGTCTTTTTTTTTTTTGTGGTATATTTGGTTGGTAAATTATTTTGTTTTTTATTTATTTATTTTTTAATTATTCTATTTTTAATTATTGGTTGTGTGTGTTGTGTGGGAGGTGTAGAGGGGGGAGTAGTGTTAATTTTTTTATATAAAAAAAAAAGAAAAGAAAACAAAGAGGAAAAGAGGGGGGCGCGGAGTGTGAGGGCAGGGCTGGCAAATGTCATTTTCAATGAAAAATGACTTACGATTTTTACCGAAAAACTTCTGAAAATCTCATCGGGCGAGAAAACGATGATGGAGATTTTCTTCAAAATCTCATCGATTTTTTAGTCATGTTAGCACGTGACAGTGTTTTGGTCATCGCTACTACAAGCACATTTATTGATATAATTGTGAGTTTTATCACAAAACTTCACAAACAATTTCCATTCTGTCGATAACATATTATTGCTTGGCTAATTTTAAGTAAACTAGTAAGAAATTTCTGAAACAAAATCGTATGAGAAATAATCTTATGACTGCATGATGGTGTGAGAATGACAAGAAAGCTCATGATAGTTCTTTTCTTCTCGTAACAGTGAGATGGCCCGTTTTTTCATCGTCACATGATGGACGTGAGATTTACCAGCGCTGGTTGGCAGCCCAAGTAACACCCCTTTTCTTATTCTTATTAATATATCCCGTTTTTGACCAACTTCTTTTTTTTTTTTCTAATGTTTATTTTTTTTTTTACTGGTGTATTATCGAAAAAACGCAATAAAAAATGTATTTTTTTTGATCTTTTAGGTGTAATAGATTGTGTGTTGGACAATCATTATAAAAAATATATTTATGGATGCTTCCAACAGCATAATGATATGTTTTGTCAAAGCAAGCACGGTATGAACAAAGTAAAAAAAAATATAAACAAGATTTTTTAATGGCGAAACGATATCGTAGCTAATGGTATTTTAAGCGTTAAAGATGATTGTTTATAACTTTTTCAAATAGGAAATTAAAAGTGCTTTACGCATGGAAGTTGTATCAATATTGTATATGCGGCTGAAGGTTATCAGTGCAACTTTCCGTTTTACCTTCCAAATTGAACCGAGTAATGTTAGTATGAATGAAAATACAAATATTTTTTTTCTATTATGTTGTGCGTAGCTACATCTCAAAAGACTCCCCCACAAATTAAGCGTAACAATTTATAAAAAATACTAAACAATCTTCCAAACTGTTGCTTTATGTTACATTTGAATAGACCCCTATGCCCAATGTGGCTTCTATTTGAATCAGTGAGTGGCATCACAGTCTTACATTTAGGTAGTGTTTTTTTTTATTCCAGTATTTCAAATAAGCATATTTTCAGCCGTCACTGTATTGGATTCATAATCTATTCTGAATAATTTCACTATTGGAGGAGGATGTTAAATACATGTTTAAAACTCATCTTGGATGAACATATTTAATCCAAATATCAACATATTTAATCCAAAATGAAGTACGTTTGACTCAAATCAGTCAAAAGTATGGATACTCAAAAGTGATACGTAAAAAACAATTTAGCCCATGTTAATCCACAAGGCATGTTACGAGATAAACGAAGGCATGCAAGTGCGTGTGATTGACGAGTTGCACTCAGGTTGGTAGAGAATACATGCATGACAAATACACTCACCACCTAACGCACACATTGAATTTTTCGAAGCATTTTTATGTGTTGCTTTTTTGCCCACAGCCAATGTTGCATTTTGTCTCCAAGTGACTGTTTATAGCCGAAAAAGAAACAAAATCATGCAAAATCGCAATACAATCTTGATATTTTATTTTGGGCGTATAAAACAAGCACCATGCTCGGGTTTATCAAAACGTTTAGCTTGAACTTTTATGATCCTTACACAATCAAAACGCGGTACGTAACATATGTAAGACCCCTTCTTGAATATTGTAGTATAGTTTGGTCTCCATATCAAGATACACAGTTCAAAAATAATGTTTGTAGTTTGCCCTACGAAAGTTAGTTTGGACGACTTTTCCGATGCCGTCTTCTAAGTCACGATGTATGTTGATTGATTTAGATGGGCTTCAAAAGAGATGTGAATTTACAATGATACATTTCCTGAATGATGTTATTATGCTAAGAGTAAACACACAAGAGATTTTGAAAAATCTTATTTTCTATGTTCCCTCTCGTCTAAGAAATAAACACTTGTTTTGCATAAACAGTCAAAGCACGAACTATGCGAAGAATGGACCTTTAAATAGAATGATATCCTGTTATTATAAGTATTGCGATGTAATAGATGTGAAAATGAATAAAAATACGCTTAGCAAAAATTTTTTTTCGCGATTAGGGTAATTTAGATATAACATATTACACTTCCAAACTATTTGGAAAACATAACTTGTCTACAATAGATTGACGACAAATACATAAATCAATAAAATTAATTATTAAGAATGTAGAAAAATGTGATAGAGCTAGGGATTTAGGTATTATTTTAGATTATAAATTTACGTTTATTGAGCATTACAACACAATTATAAAAAGAGCAAATAATATACTAGACTTTATACAACGCTGTTTGCTACCACTTTACTGACCCATATATGATAAAACCGTAATATAGGACCAGCATCGGAATGATCCAACGGACTTAGAAGAGAAACGATTTGAAGACAAACAGCAGCAGTCTCTATCAGTGTGTTTTGATGGAAGACGAAACTTACGTCAAAGAGGATTCCAGAACACTGCCGTGACTCCATTCTACACCAAATCGGTTGGGGAGAGTGTTCCAATTGCAGCTACGACTGTTGCGACGGAAAAATTCGGTGAGAAGATATATCTATATCGGAAGCATGAGATTCCTCTTCTCTTTTGGCCGGATTTGGCCTCTGCCCATAATGCCAAATCAACTCTAAAGTGGTTTTCTGATAACAAAGTTGATTTTGACAAAAAAAATATATCAACCCAGCAAACCTTAGCAGCACACTTGTTGCAAATCAGTTGAAGTTACTGAAATGCAACTCAATCAAGTCACATACAAGATATTGCAACCAGTTATGTCAGATTTGTGTTGCTTGGGAACTATCCCCAACTGCGGCCGTGCAGTTAAGAAAAACTGGCCAACAGTGTCCGAGAAGTGCACAAAAACCACTGTGCAGAACTTGATGGACAGTATAAGGGCTGAAGTACGATCATATTACCGAAATCAGCAATATGCTTAATTTGTTAGCATTCTATTAATTATGTTTGTATTGCGTGAAGTACTTGATTAATTATAATGTTTTGAAATGGAAATATCTTCTCATCAACATGACAAGCTAGGAGTGGACAGCAATTTCTGATAGAACCAAAGATGTGAAGAGAAAGTATTGATAGTTCCGCTAGAGTACGGCAGGCTGTGAAAATGAACAGAAGCAGTAGAAATTGAGCGGAGGGCTATTTGAAAGGCAGTATCCAACCAAGCACACAATCTTTTACCAATCTACCCCCTCTTAAACAATGTTTTGATGGAATCATGGATTGAATAGATTCTACTAATTATGTTGCCCCAGGTTGTCATGTTCTTCTGTCGTCTCTTAGCTATCTACACCCTACTGAACCCAGTTTAAAATATAGAAACGTATTGTAATTTATTTCAGAGAACCATTCACATATTCAAACTGCCTATTCTGATTGTTAAACCGTCAAGGGCGTAGTTATGAAGCCCAATCGTAAAAAAAGTGACTCAAAAAATCTCAGCTTTCTAGGTAGAAAGTATGATTTGATTCAAAAAAAGACTTATACGAAATAAAGTCTAAAAACATAACAGGGGGAATGCCCAAAGAACGCTTAGTTGACAATAAGCGTGTAATATTGATTGGTTTCGGTTTTTATTTCGGGAGGGACCTCAATCCTCCGGTTAATTTGCCCGTAATCTTAGAGCAAAAATTATATTCATAACGTAATGAGATCATTTTTCCAATTTTTCACAAAATCCTTAAATAGTTTTTGAAATAATATATTTTACCCTCCTCATAAGAAACAAGAAATAGTCTGAATTGGCATGGCCGATTGAGATAAAAATAAACTAAGCGTGAGTGCCTTTATTCAATTACTTAGGGGCCGAATAAATAGAAAAAAATGGACGTCATATTGCCTAATTTGTCTTGCAATCTGGATGCCTCAATTAATGTTCACAGATATATTTTATAGCAGATTACTTACGGTAGTTAGAACTTGATTGTTCTACTGCCGCAACCCTTTCCGGAATCTCTCAGCAAAGAAAAACTGTCGGGCACATTTCAGTATGGATAAATGTTCTACCGAATAATAATCTACCATCACTCCCTTTTAAAACCCCCTTCTAACGCCATCGTCCGCAACCTATAATGCATCAACCTGGTGCTTCATCATCATCATCAACATCATCGTCGGTAACGATTCACATTCAGCACAACATCCATTAGAGAGTATTCCAACGCACGTGAGAAGGACACACAGACAACAGACAGAGCAAAGCAGAGCGGAGCAACGAGAGAGACCGACCCAACCGCTGCGCGTCAGTCAGACCAGTAATATATAAACAAACAATAGCTCACCTAACCCCGTAAATGATAAATGCACGTTTCCATATCTCACAAAGCGTGCGCTCATTCCGCCCCCTTGTGTATTCTCTGCCACCCAACAACCCCTCGCGAAACTCAGGTGTTTTAAACAGGAAGAGAAGAGCGAGACAGTCGAAGTGCGGGAACAGACACATAGAGAGAGAGAGAGAGAGAGAACGCGTAGATTGCCGCGGATCATGATTAAAGGATGACGTCATTAAACCGAGAGCCAAATTAATTTGCGAGAGAAGATACCATTCAAGCAATGGCAAGCAAGTCGATATCGTTTAGCGGTACTTGACTAAACTGTCCCAGGAAACGACTTAATGTTCGTTTCAATGGCATTAAAACGCTTCTGGTTATTCAGAGAGATAGAGAGAACACGCTAGTCAGCGTCAGAGGGCGCCGGAATCATTAGCCAGAAATCATTGTTATTCGCCCCAAACGAAACAACCAATTTGAAAGTAAAACTACTCGCACATTGTGATAACAACAACTGATTTCACACCTTGCAGTCTTTTCGCGGGATTTAACAACCGATTACTTTATAGCCTAAGCACTGAGCAGTCGCATGCGTATCAACTATGCTCGTTTTTCATCACGCTTGCCGATATCATTGGCATAGGAATTACTGTGGTACACACCCAGCTGAGTCCGAAATGTGAATTTTGATCCACTAGGTCAATCATGCTGAGGTTTGTCGAAAGAACCGTGAATCAACTTGTTCGGCTCATAGCTCTCTGTTATTATTAAATGCAATGCAGTTGAGAAAATGCAACCATTTTGGGTTCCAGCAAGCAATATGAATGCCGCCTGAATGGCAAGGTAAGGGCTTGGCAAAGTGATCTCTAATTGGCGGGTTGAGGGAGAATGATTTACGGAGTTAATGAGGTACTCAAAACTGTTCTGTCGAAACTATATCGTTGCCTTTCTCTTAGAAATGTTTACTACTTCTTTCGAATGTGATTTGTTCTGGCGGGTTATGTTGTTGTTTTTGTAATAAGGGTATGTTTTACAGCAATAGTGGCAGATCTTTAGTTGGCAGAAGGGAGTTCGGCAAAGTGGAGTTATAGGACCAAACTACCGCAAAATATATCCACATATAAGGAATGTATCGAAAATAAGCTATCCACGTACATTTACGTTGTACGCGTGTATTTGAGGGTTATTCCGAGAGTCGAAGTGACGTTTGTCACTTGGTGAAGTGAGAAAAGTCACCTGCAGTGACGTGACTCTTCTGGGTGAATCAAATGGAGAGTCACCTCACTGCAGTTGACTTTTCTCACTTCACCAAGTGACAAACGTCACTTCGACTCTCGGAACAGCATTCTTTGTGATGGTTTTAATGTGTTCGTGATAGCATGCTGTGCGTTTGTTTACTTGTTTGGACGGTTTAAATTCGTCGTTTTCAAAATGTCGCGCATTGAAAAAGACGTGAAAATTAAGGTTTTGGACACAGGGCTACGTGAAGAGGGTGTAACTATGCGACAATTGGCGAAGCGCTTTGGAATTCACCACGCGACTGTAAAATCCATCATAACCAATTTGGAGAACACTGGTCTTTGGATGAATTACCAGGAATTGCCAGAAAGCCCGGATCTTCCAACCCTAAACTGGATCACAAAGTGGTAGTTCTCATTCGGAAGAACAAATCAATGTCGATACGTGATTAGCCAATGAAGCGAAAACCAGCGTCGGAATGACTCAACGTATCAAGAAACGGAACAACCTGAAGACCTATAAGAAGCAGAAAATTTCCAAACGAATCGCAGAACAGAAGCAACGCGCAGCAACAAAGACCTGGAAATTGTATTGGTGAGTTTTGCAGCGACCGGATATATGTATTTTGATGGACAACAAGACCTATGTCAAAGAGGACTTAAAAACTCTTCCAAGTCCACAATATTACACACCCGTCGTAGGGGAGGATGTAAGCGATGCAGCCTGGTCGGCAAGCAATATGTTCCCGCGGTATGAAGGCTACCATTTTTAACACTACCGGCAATATCAATGAGGAAATCTACCGATTTGAGTGTCTCCAGAAAAGGTGGTGCTTTTATATCAGAAGCATGGTACCCACCCCCTTTGGGGCCTCCCTTAGCTTAGTCGGCAAAGGCGCAGCTACAAAGCAACACCATGCTGGAGGTGGCTGGGTTCGATTCCCGGTCTGGTCTAGGAATTTTTCGTTAAGGAAAATTTCTCGACTCCCTGGGCATAGGGTATGATTGTACTTCTCACACAATCATACTAATGCAAAATGGTACCTGGCATCGAAAGCTCTCAATTAATAACTGTGGAAGTGCATTTAGAACACTAAGTTGAGAGCAAGCGATAAGCTAATTGTGAAAGCAATAAGCTTGAAAAACGCTAAGAAGAAGAAGAAGATGGTACCCCTCCACTGATTTGGCCGGATTAAGCGTTGGCGTATTACGCCAAAACAACTCTCAATTGGCTCACGGAAAAGGGTATAAATTTCGTTGAGAAAGACATCAATCCGCCAAATTGCCCTCAGCTTCGGCCCATCGAACGCTTTTGGGCGATTGTGAAGAAGGTCTTCAAAAAGACTGGTAAAGCTGCTGAGAATATACAGGAGTTCAAAAACAAATGGGCTAAGGCATAAATTCCATAAAATGTGATGAAGCACTTGTCCTGAACTTGATGAAAAGTGTTCGACAAAAAATTCGCAAATTAGTGAAAGAATAATATTAATTTCATCCGGTCTTCATAATGTTCAAGTTCCATTCCGTACATTAAAGAATCATCCATTTGTTAGAGTAAAACTTTTTTTTATATGATTTGAAAGAAAAACATGTGGATAACTTATTTTCGATACAGTTCTTATATGTTTTTTGATTGAAGACGAGTTATCCTACATATGTCAATCGAAGTTGGCAATATTTCAATTCAATCAAAATATTTAAAGTTTAGAATCAGAACTGCTCTCACGATTATACTCTATATGCGAAAAATTGCCATCGAATTGAGCTACTTATTACTGTCAACAGCTGCAATAGTGGAACATTTTTTTATTATTATCACGTGGAATGGATTTTTTTTCTGGTGAAAATAAATGACATAACATTTTTGTCTGTCTGTTTGACTTTAATCCAAGGCTATTCGGGAAAGAACTATGAAAAATGAGTTCACCAAACCATATATTCACGGAGATACAGAAAAAAACTTGGCAGTTGTCAATTTACATTATTTTCAATTATAAATTTTAATCATTTATCTAAATTTCATACAAAGAAGACAAGAGAATAATTTGCAAAGAAAATATTAAATAAAACAATTCCATAGAAAAAAAAATTACGGTGACTCTCAAAATTACGTCAAAATTGGTATAGCTTGTGCTTATCAAAGAATATAAGACTTGTATTTTTGTTTTATTCCATCATTAGGGTGACCATTTCCATGCTGGGGTGGCACGGAAAATCTATTCTTTTTAAATACCTTTTTTCAAAAATTCATAACTTCGAAACCGCTGAGCCGCTTTTTACGGTTGGTACTTCAAATGAAGGATTTTTAAATGTTGTTTCGAGTAAAATTAGGAAACACATATAAATATTTCCATTTGTATGAAAAATTACATATTGCTGTTTCTTGATTTCCACTGCAAGGGTCTCCAACAACTTCATATTTTTATATTTTAAAAGCTCGATTCAAAGTAAACCTGGACGCACGGTTTGATACACCACCGACGGGACGCCCTGGTGGTTGGAACAAAAAACATTTGACAGGCATTTGTTGATGTTTCATTGGTGAAAAGTTTTTCTCGATTGATCGACGCATCTCGAAATTACGGATCATGGAACTTGAGAAAAGAAAATTAATTGTGCACAAACATCTAGAGAATCCTTCGTGGTCTGCCTCAAAAATAGCAAAAGTGATAAAATTTCCAAAGTCAACGGTGTGTCTTGTAATCAAACGTTACAAGGATACTCTGAGTGTGGATAAAGCACCGCGCATCTATCATAAAAGTGGCACTAGGGACAAAGAGCTGAGGAGAAAGGTGTTGAGGTACGTGAAAGGCAACCCAGGTGTCCCCATACGTGATTTGGCAAAGAAATACGATTCAAACTTTTCCACCGTGCGTAACATCCTTTCAAGAGAAGGATATAAGTCTTTTTGTGCCAGTAAACATCCGAATCGCTCCCTCACTTAGTGGCCAAAAAGCGAGCACGATTACTATACGAACGAGTTTTGACGAAATGTGATGGCTGTATTTTAATGGATGACGAAACATATGTCAAATTCGATTATAAAAAAAATTCCCGGACGAAAATTTTACCAGGCAACTGATCGTGGGGATGTCCTTTCCAGGTATAAATTTGTTTTTGCTGATAAGTTTGCTCGGAAACTAATGATTTGGCAAGGAATCTGCAGTTGTGGCCTTAAAACCAAGGTTTTCATCACATCTCACACAATGACGTCGAAGGTTTACATTAAAGAGTGTCTGAAAAAGCGGATTTTACCCTTCATTCGGCAACACAACACCAACGTTATGTTTTGGCCGGATCTAGCCAGCTGCCACTACTCTTAGGAGGTACTAGAATGGTATGCTGCAAACAATGTTAATTTCGTCGCCAAAGAGATTAATCCTGGAATCCTGCGATGGCCAGAAAAACATTTGTCGTTGGTGGCTGAGATGAAAGAGTATTCAATACCATGGATAGTTTTTTATTGAATTTCCGCTTGAACGATCCACTAGTTCATAATTTCTTCCACCTAAGGGCGTCCATTGTGACAGTTAGTTTGTTTTTCACATAATGTTCTTTCTTAAGAGCATGTGCTCTTATTCAAAATCAAATGGTTCTAAGAGCGTTTTATGACAGCGGTTTCAAGATACATTCATCTTAAAGAAGAATGTCATAAAACTTTGTCAAAACTTTTATCAGGTTTTATGAAAGTTGCGAAACGATGTCTTGAGAGGGGAATCAAGTATCTGATAAAATTACTTATAAGGTGAATAACACTTATAAATGATGTAGTTTTATGGAGGTTTCTTCAAGTATTCTTTCATCATTCTTTATAACTGTTAATCAATTAAAACCAGCTTAACTTGGAAAATGCTCTGATAAAACCAGATGATCTTCATAATGCTTTGATAAAACTACCATAAAACACGAAGAAATAAACCAATTTGCATTTGAATTGTTACTTGGGATATAAGTAGAAAATTTGCCCCCTTCACGATTTAACTTAAACATAATAAGATAATAGGCATACCTAAATACGATTTTGACTTTAAATGTAGGAATATACGATACTATCTGAGCTCTGTTATGTGACTGCTGGTTGTCTGGGAGCTGCTTATTTAAACGATTTCGTGAAGTTTATATTGTTTAAATGATATATTAAGCTTAACGGACACAACAATATTCAGTCAATTCCGAAATATGAGACTGCATTGAGTCTGAACCAAAAACCTGGGAATTGTTTGGGGATCATTAGGTATTTCATTCGATGATGCGCATTTAGCTTGCCTTTCTTAAATATCTTATAATCAGAATACGTTATTTAGCCAGGAATATCCATCTTACATAATTAAATGCCATGTCAAAAGGCAAACTTGAACACTCAAAGATCTTAAAGATTTTACGGACCTTGTTCAAGATTTCATAGGACCACGCTTTAAGGAGCCTCCTCAACTCATTCGGCAAAGGCGGAGCTACAAAGCAACACCATGCTGAAGGTGGCTGGGTTCAATTCCCAGCCTTGTCTCGACTCCCTGGGCATAAGGTATGAGTGTACTTACTTGCCACACAACCATGCTAATGCAAAAACTGTACCCGGCATCGGAAGCTCCCAATTAACAACTGTGAAAGTGCATTTAGAACACTGGATTTCAGAATAAGCAAAAGCTAATTGTGAAAACAATAAGCTTGAAACGCTATGAAAGAAGAAACATATAGAATACCATAACTTTGTTCAAGAAGACTCTGGAAAGCATTAAATATCTTACTGAAACCATTCAAGGGCACGTCGTCAGAAGGGTCTTTGGAGTTTCACTGAATACATAATATCTTTCAGTTCATTATTCTATTGAGCCTTTAGATATCAAGATCTGAACTCCAGAATACTTTGAGGAGCTTAAAATTTTATACTATATGTGATGATGTGAATATTGTCAGACGACTCCCGTGAGCTTTTCGGACTTAAACAAACTTTTTGAATATCTAGAAAATATGAAGAAAGATTAGTAATTTCCATTTAATTCCAACTACCATTATTGCTTATCTTGACAGATACGCGTATTTCGTCTACTCAGCTCAGCTGGTGAGCTGCGATTCTTTTCTAAAGAGCTGGTTGTCATTTGCTCACTGAAATGAATCGATTCAGTGGAACAGCTCAGGAGAGGAATGCCCATCTCTAGTGCCGTGGCGACCTAGCCTAAGGTTGAAAGCCACTTAAATAATGAAAGTACGAGAAGCAGAAGAAAGTGCAGCATGAAATATCGTATTGACATCATTTTCCTTCATGATCATTCTGAGTTGGGTGAACATTATTATGATTGAATAAAGGGCAAAAATATAGTATTGATAGTTCTATAAGAGAACGACAGCGTGAAAATTGTGTAAAGAGTAAGTAAGAAAGCACAGATTTTGGTTGGGGGTACAATACAGTAGTATACAGTATTATAAAGTGAACATCTTCCAAACTTTGAAATCATTAATTCAGTACATGTACATAGTCAAAGGCTATCTTGAACTTTTTGAACTCATACAGACTTTCAGGGTTTTGAAACAATAGAACTGTAAGTTCTGGGCTAAAGAATAGTTGAAACAATAGAACTCTAAGATCTTGACTTGAAAATAGTTTAGAGAGCATTGAGCTATCTAATCTAAGACAAATAATTCAGCATAAAACTGTTTAGGGACATGATTATCTGTTATATACGGGGACATGTATTTCAACTCACATTGAATCAATTTAACATCAAGATCTTAACTTTAGAACAATTAAGAAAACATAGCGAACTTTTGGATTTCTAAAATATGTCTAATGATTATTGTAGAAGCAAAAATGTTTATGGCCACCTCCCTGTATCTCCAACTTGCGTATTACCATGGCTCCAGAACCAGTAAATGGTTCAAAAAATTTGCAACAACAACCTTCACTGTTCCATCTTCCTTTTGGTAGCTTTGAAGTCAGATTCTGTTAAGTGATTAACGTGATTCTCGAAACACTTCCCAAAAATCGAATGTTCTTTTAGACAATCAAAAGCCTTCCTTTGGCGATAGTCCGGATGGAACGAACTGTCCATTTAGATCACAGTACCTTTTATTTAGCACTCAGATCAGTAGTTGCTGGGAAACACGATCTAGTGAAGAAAAATCTTCTATCTACAGTAGCCACTAGACGGCGCTGGTAAGCAAAAAATCAACTTCTGTATCTCAAGATACTGGATAGCTAAAATCGCGGAATCAGCGCAACGTACTTATGAAGGAGAAGAGCTACATGATTTTTAACAGAATGAAGGAATTCATCCACTAGACAGTGATTTTGGATTTCAATGTCTTAATATTCTGATAAGCTTGAAAGATGGAGTCTTTGGGAAAATTCTTCTTCGGTGGCCTGATTAGTTAGGAGGATGAAATCTTTGATAAAGTTATTTATGAGATCAAGAACTTTCATTTAACGAACAGTTTGATTCAAAATAATTCCAGTAGGAGGTGCTAATTCCCAAACGAATGATGTAACGTTCTTCTTCTTCAAGATTGTGAATCTTTAGTAAGAAGGTGATAACCGTAACAAGAGACGCTAGTGAACATGCATAATTACAAAATCCAATAACCAAAGATCCTGAGCATTCAATGGTATGGCGTTCTTGGCAATGATCTTCAGGAGGTAAAAGCACCTCATGCAAAATTGTTAAACTCGATATAACTATTCTGCAGCTGAAGCACAACATTCATAAGGGAAGTTAAAACGCATAACTGCAAATCGTGTTGTGACGACCCAGAATGGGAATTCGGATCAGGCGAGCTCGTGAGCTGAGGTGAACCTTTCATGAATGATATTGCGGACAAACTGGTGACGACTTATGAATAAAAATCAATCAAATGGATATCTTCGGCTATGCAGTCTTTTCAAATTTGAAAAACCGGGTCTAAATTTTGACTAACGTTTCGATGCTGGTAATACTCATCCTCAAGGAAGTATTTTTTCCTGAAGATGATGGTAACCAATTTAAAAACTGTTATATAATCTGATCCTGATCGAATGTAAAAATGTTCGGGGATTCGAACGATGCTCAAATCTTTCTGGATAAACACTTTTTTAAGATATTTTGAACAAAATATCCAACTTATTTTAAACCACGGTTTAAAATAATCCAACTTATTTTAAACCGTGGGAAAATTGATTGCTCAAAATTTGATGGGTAAAACGAAAAGGAAGGTGCGGGTATTCGAGATCGGAGATGAAATTGAATAAAACAAGTTCTGTTAATCATTACTCATTAGTAGTTTTTCGTTCCCTGGAACCGATAATCGGTTTAATTTTGATAAGTAAATATGTGTGTGCCATCGAATCCAATCATTATACGAAACGAATCGGAGCAAGATATTTTTTGCAACTTAATAACATTGCGCGGAAATTCCACGAAATTTCATTTCGAAACGTAATAAACAGAATTGTTCGATATACCGCTCACCCTTAGTGCCTCCGGTCATGTTCGGGGATGTCAATGTTTTCTGCAAATATAAGCTATTCGAACGTTACTTTTCATTGCTTCTTCCGTAAAATCATGTCGCCCTTTATTCTCGTCTCTACCCTGACCGTTGTTTGCTAGAAGGATGCGGAGAAGCAACTTTCCCAATACAGTTCCACTCGATCCGCGCAGTCCACCGGCAAGTAATTAAGCGGAGTTTATTTCAATCAATTAACAACGAAACACATCAATTACCACGTGATTGCAGACGCGGGCACCAGGCAACCGATCTCCCTTTCGACAATTGCACCTTGCACGAACAAAGATCAAACAATAGTAGCAAAAGAAGAAACACACATCGAAAAACAATATCTCCACCGCGCACTAATTGATTGATTAAGGTAAAGCACGTTGGTGTGCTTTGCGTTTCGCTTTTCTCCTTCAACACTTATTGGAGCCTTCAATTTCCTCTACGCTGTACCACCACAGGGCGTAGAATTGGTTCCGGCATCGCGTGCCACTGCTGCTGGCCGCCTTTATGCACACTTCTTCATCAACTCTGTGTGTGCGAGAGGGCGAGGATTTTCCTTACCCCAAACCGTGCAAACCGCGCATATGAACCGAGAGCGTGCGAGCGACCCAATCAATGTCAAACATATCAGCCAACAACGATATACTGAACCCGCGACCGACCGCAAGTGACTCGAAACGCACACACGAAGCTACTTGAACCATACACCGAAAAGGGTAGAATCTAAAGGCCCGCGTCCTCTGCTGTTGCTGCTGCTAGCGTTCTTACTGGTGGTTCTGAGTAAACTGAAAACGGGTTACGACGGCGGTCGGTCAGTGGCAGTTGAAGCCTGCGCGGAAGGAACACACTTAACACATGAGACGGAGCCTTTCGGCCCCACACTAGGAAGCAGGGTTCGTCCAGTGCGGATGTCACCGTCAGTCTTTATCCGCATGCGATATACTAGCTTGGAGCATTTACGGATGTGACACTCGGATATGTAGAGATCATTCGTCATTCATCACGACCGAACACACGAACGAGAACAAACTGTCCTGAATCTGATTCATGTCAGCATCACCCGAAACGAAACTTCTAGGAAGATGAAAAGAGTTGTTATTGTTAAAAAAAAATATGATGAAAACATGAGCCACATATGAATTAGTTAAGCTATAGCATAACACAAGGTATTTCTTGCAACGGATGAAGCAACAGGTGATTTATCATGTGGTTTTATCCGTATACAGCAAACAGAAACAACACCCCTTCTGGAAGGGCCGGAACTGTTCGACCATCAAAAACGAGCAGCTGATGATGTAAATTGAAGTTGATTGCCCATCTAGGAAAAGGACTTCAACACAGCTGTCATTTGCATTGTGGAAACGAGACGCTCCAGTTGGCTTGGAACTGGATCCGCAATCCTCTACGGTTTATGACAATTGTGGGTTTTACCGGACGACATGCAGAGCTCAGAATCGCCGAAAAGGAACTTGAAAAAATAAACATCTTATTTTGAAGGAAGAAAACGGGTTTTCCTCTTGTTATTGTGGACCGTTGAGTCACCTTCCTCCACAGGGACGCAGTTGAGGATTTATTCGGAAAAAGTGTTTTTGTTTCGGCAAAAAAGTGACTTGCCGGACCAGGGTATTTTTGATAGCATGATGGACGCTATCAGTCATAGTTGAGTTGTTCAGACTGTATGATTGAATAACATAGCGCGAAGAGGTGCCGAGTTTTGAACGTTTTATAGCTTACGTTAAAATTCATGCGAGTTCAATCACAAGGTTAATTATTTTGATTTATATTAACTATTGAGTCAGGCGACGTCTTTGTTATGGTAAGGGCATAACTGACAAATGTAAACAACAATATGAAAAGTTTATCAATGTAAGTCATCAATTCTATCGGATAAGAGGACTCTTTCTCTACAAAAAAAAATGGGGATGGACTGATGAGCAAGTTCAATGTGCGTAAACATGCGAAAGAAGCCACTTTTTGTGTTTGTCAGTTACGCCCTTATGAGGTATCTTTGTAGAAATAGTGTTAAATTTTGTTTATCTTCTTTTATATAGATCTAACCTTCTCGAAGTGCCGAAATTTAATGTAATCCCAAAGAGAAGTTTTAAATTGCTACACACTACCAAAATTTCATGTAAATTTTTGTCCTCTGAGGCCGACACATGCAAACGTCCTTTAGCACATAAGAATGAGTTGAAAGAGATGAGAAAATAAATTCAATCAAACACATCTTTCGTCGAATTGCGTATGAGTCAGTTTCCGGAGACATAATTTTAAACGAAATCTTTCTTTACGTTCCCCGACTTTTTACAAACATTAAAATTACGTCTTGTGTAAAATTTATAATTTTTAAGTGTGTACACTAAGATTTAAACATTAGTATGGCTCAGGTATTTGTTCCATTAGATGTATTTTTAGAAAGCTGTTGTAATATCCGAAACGTGACTTTGATTGAGACAGTATGTATTATTTTGAGTTTCAAACAAGGATTTAAAAATACATCTAATGGAACAAAAACCTGAGCCATACTTATGTTTAAATCTTAGTGTACACACTTAGAAATTATGAATTCTACACGAGACGTAATTCATGTTTGTAAAAAGTCGGGGAACGTAAACAAAGGGTTCGTGTAAAATTGTGTCTCCTGAAATTGGCACATACGCAATTCGACAAAAGATGTGTTTGATTGAATTTATTTTCTCATCTTTTTCAACTTATTCTTATGTGTTGAAGGACGCTTGCATGTGTCGGCCTCAAGGGACAGAAATTTACATGATATTTTGGTAGTGTGAGATTAAAAAACTATTACACACTTAGAAATTATTAAATTTACACCAGAAGTAATTCCAATTTTATTTACGTCAGGGAACGTAAACAAAAATTTCAAGTGAAATTAAGTGTCCCAAATCAGAAACTGACGCAACTCGGCAAAAGGTGTGATTAGTTGAATTTATTTCTCGCCTCTTTCGACTGATTCTTATGTCCTAAAGGCCGCTCATGTGTGTCGGTCTCAGGACACCGGAATTTACCTTTACTTTTTGGTTGTGTGTACACACTTAGAAAAAGTAATGTAAATTTAAGTCTACTTGGATGCACAATGGGATCGTCCCATTGGACATAAATTTACGTCCGTTCTGAAAATTACAAGACAGTAAAAACTAAAACTGAAAGTTTACATGCCATGACGTAAATGTAAGTTATGATACTGGCAAGGCATCTGTAGCTGCGGTAGGAAGACCAAGGATTTCATCACTGATAAGACATTTAATTCAGAGCTGTACAGAACGGAATGTCTCCAAAAGCGAATATTGCCATTCATCAGATGCCACAATGAACCTGAATTTTTTTCTCCAGATCTTGCAAGCTTTCATTACAGTAAAACAGGGCTACAGTGTTATGAAACCAACGGGATTCAGTTTATACCGAAAGAACTCAACCCACCACACTGTCCCCAGCGATAGAGAGATTTTGGGCTATTATGAAGAGGAAGCTGAAGGTGGATGGCAGTGTCGTCAACAGGATCAATGAATTGAGAACCAAGTGGAATAAGATTGCAAAAAAGATGGATGAGAATAATGTGCGCTGGTTGATGAAACGTATTCCGGGAAAAGTCCGCAAATTTCATCGAGATCGAGATTAATTTTTTATGTATTTTCCCTCTAAAGTTCACATAAAGTCGAACATTTTAGTTAAAATAGAATACTATATTTCCTCGAATTTCTCAGCATTCAAAACAAGATTCGAAATTAATTGTCCCTAGTCAAATTCCTCCAAAATCTTAAGCAGGACTCGTTAAAAATCCTGAGCAAAATTAGATAATGATCAATCGAGTACGATTAATGCAGAGTTCTGTAATTACGGTGAGGTACGAATAAAAAAGAAAAAAAAACAAGTGATTTAATAGAAATTCCACGCATGATTAACACATAATCTTGATAGAGATTGAGCCAAAATACTGCGAAAGATCGCCTCAACGTGTTGAACGAATCCTACTTTATTCATCGCACAAGATCAGCTTGGAATCTGAGAAGGATGCGCTGTAAATTCTAAACTTCATTCAGTCCGAATCAGAAATGCTCAGCAAATTTTGATCGAAATGAACATGCTCACACAACTTGAATAAGGTCCTCTTATAAACCTTATCAAGATTGGTTAAGAATTCTTGCCAGCATTGCTCTATAATCTATATTCTATCAACATTGGTACAGAATGCTTACACAGAAAAAAAAGCGTTTAGGAAAATGAAAACGGACCGTGAACTAGTTCACGTTTTCAGAATTTTTCCCTTTAAACGATATTGAGTTCATGATTACGTGATTCAGTTCACGGTGTATTTTTGCTTGTTCTCGAATTCTTGACTGCAGTTCACGGATCTAGGCACGGATTTTTTTACGTGTAGTATAAAACAGCACAATCCTATGTACAATTTGGTCGGAACACTGAAAAAAATCGGTTTCGATCAAAAACATAATCTAGGCAAGCATTTTCTTATTACCCCTTTCTTTCGACTTTTTACGCATTCCTGCATTTCCCGACTTGGTGGGTGGAGCTAGCTCATCAAATCTTCCGGTCCGCCTCTAAGCATATTACTATGAGGTACCAGGTGGTTATCCACCGATTGAGTTATCTCAAATTATAATAATCCGTTCACTATATCAAAAAACATTGCGATTGGTTGAGCGGATTGGAGATTGATTATAGGACCAAGTCTCCCCCGGTTGGTGCTAAAACGATGAACTTGGAAATCCACAGAAACATAAAGTTGCCAGAGACTCTAATTTCACCAAATCCTTCAATTGTAACTTTGAATGGATTAGCATAGATTGCTCTCTTTAGGAGGTTCAAATCACTTGGTGCAGATATAAGTTCCAGTAGTAAAATAGTTTGTAGATTGTAGTTGCACAAATTGAAAGTTTCCGAAAAAAAGAGACTGCTTCGTGCATCGGCTGTGAACGGTTGGGTTGATGCTTTGTTGTGCACTATTTTGTTATTGGGTATAGCGCGTTGTCTATTGTTTCGGCAATGGCTCGAGTGATCGAGTGAACACAGAAATAAACAACAAAGCTACTTCCCGGTGCCATGTGGGGGTTCGCCGGATGTGGTGGACCGATGGTGGTGATCATAATTAGTTGTGATCCATGCTATTGGTTCGCCATACTTGCCGTGATACCATATCTTGGAACGAGTAAACCACTATCCCATTTTCTGAATGGCTCTAACTACATCCTTACTGATGGTATAAATCGATCCGAATTGTCTTCAAGTGTTTACATAAACTAAATGGTTTGCCTAGCGAAAAACCACCATCACACTTTGTGAGTGGCCACAATAACATCCTTACTGTTGGTACAAATCGGTATTGCCTTAGTTTGGGATCAGTTTTTACACATTGGCGATGTATGTTAGCTCCAAGCATCATCTGTTGGTTCTCTGTGTAATAACAGCTGATCTGGCAATAAAGGAGTAGCAACCTCGGCCGGTCAACCATGCTCATGCTCATGCTCATTCCCGCATTGCCCGACTTGGTGCCTATTCTGTTTCAGAACTGTTTGTTTTCTCTTTTTAAATATATATATAAAGTGCCTATGGATGTTCTTGTAAATTTTGACCATATTTTTCTGACTCTCTTTTATATATTTAGACCTTCGAGTTTGAATGTTTTACTTAAAACTATAAATTGACTTCATTGTGTTACAAACATTTGAAAAATCTCATCATATTTTTAAATCTTTCCAACAACAGGAAATTAGCGTAAGGAAATAATCTAGAAACAAAGTTAGACAATAGACTCGAAAAATTTGAAAAAAAAATGACTTTAGAGACAAATTCAATAACTAGAAACCTTTTATTAAATAAGAGACTTTTTAGAGACTAGCAGTAAAATAGTGACCAAGTCTCTGAAAAGAGATCTGCTACAAACCCTACTTAGTAAAAAATACCCCATTTCAGAAAATAAACGACAGTTTAGAATCAGCCCGTGAGAATAAGTGAAACAACACTTTCACCTCATCGTCCAGAAGCTTGCTGTAAGTTTCAAACTTGTCTTAAGGTTAAGCCTTTAAATTTCGATAGCAAATTTTTGTTTTAATTGCTTCAGAGTAACAAATCTATGGCTCACAAATATGCTACCAACCGGTTCTGATAATCAGGTTTTGTAATTATTTCGATCGCTTATTCCGCTTGAAACTGCCCTTGAAACTTTCCAGATTCTATATTTTAACCGTGAAGTGTGGTGAAGTCTTACACATTATTTTATACTTATTTCCAATCTAGTTTTCACTTGAGTTTGTTGCGAAAATTCATAAACCATGTAGACTCACTTTTGAAAATCTCAGACATCCCTCCCCTCTTGTAGACATTTCTCCATATATATTTTTGAAATTTTGAATGTAGCGTAGATTCTGGTAAGCAGCCCCCAACTCCCCCAGAAAAGTCTACATGGTTTATGGATGGCCTCTAGTCGTTAAGTTTATTATTGATTACCCAAAAACCGTTCTCTCATTTCTAAATTGTAAATCATTTCAAAAGAGGAAATATCCAAAGTTTCGAAAATTGTTAAAAAAAATTTGAATCATTTTGAAACGTCTGAATATAGCAACTGGCTGTTATATGAAAAATATACACAGAAAAAAACAATGAATTTTAACTGGCACGTAAAATTTCCCCTCGTTTAATTTCAAGCCAAAGGAAGCGTAAACAACGAAATTGTTTGCAATATTTTATGCGCCATACAACAATGTTTGCAATCTTTCATACAACATACTAGATTCAGGCGTAATCTGACTTAAATTTACATGAAATATCCCATTATTATCTGCCAAATCTAGCATTCCCTTTATGTGCATTAGATAACAATTCAATGTTCTTTTTTTTCAAAGTGTGTTAGACATAATTTGTTCGAAAACTATCTTCATTTGTTCTGCTAGAACGTAAAACAAAACAATTAGAATTCGAAGAATTTATTTTCTAGATTTACTCTATTAAAATGCCATAAAAACATCTCTGGCACGATCGAAGAAAGGCTAAAGTTTTTCGAAAATGTTACACAGATAGAAAGAAATTCGCTATTTGCTGCGTTATCTAATGCACATAAAGGGAATGCTAGATTTGGCAGAAAATAACAGGATATTTCATGTAAATTTAAGCCAGATAACGCCTGAATCTAGCCTGTTGTATGAAAGATTGCAAACAATTTCGTGAAATGACGCGCTGGACGGGGTAAGAATTTTTTTTGGCGAATTTTGATCATTTTTAGGACACTCGAATAAACTTCTCATCTAAGGAGTTTTCAACTTATCAAGTAGAAAATAGCATGATATAACCTCGGAACAAACATTTCTCATTTGTTAAGGAATGTTTATGGAATGAGCTATCGAGAAGCCACTTTTATGTGAAAAAAGATCAACTTCCACTCGCTTTACGGTAGCTCGAGTGTAAGCCAAACCATTATCTGATTGAGAGCATTTTAAGGTGTGCTGCTGCCGCCAATAATGAAAACAAGATCCAAAACAGTTCCAGGGCAATCATTTTTGGACCACCTGAATTTACGTCAATCACCACCAACCATAAATCATTTAGAATAACTTCAACTTTAACGCCAATAACGTGTCACATTAAGATCAAAGGAACCCTCCATAGTCATTTTGTGATCTCGTTCATACTCTGTGTCACTGCGCGTTCACAACAAACACTCGTACCGAGTTCCAAGCAGTGAAGGGGGTTTGGAAAATTAGATAGAGGTCAAGTTTACCGACTTGAACTTGAATTCGACAGAACAGGTTTCGAACAGCATCAGCGTGTAAAACCACAACAGATGGCTGACAGTTGAGCGGGCGCGTTCGTGTTCATTCGCTGTGCACTGAATGAACTTTGATTCACTAAGGACATTGCAATCGGAGCTGAAATGGATTTTAGCAGTCAAGGTCACTGCCAAACTGAGATAGATAACGCAAGCACATTTGACCGTTTTTGGCCACTCTATCTTTCATTCTCGAGACACTCCATTCCACATGGCCAGGGTGAGTGAGTCTTATCGTCTCACGAGCAGCTATTCAAACATCATTTAAGCTATGCATAAATATTCTCCCACTGACATATATACTTGCCAGTGACAGTCGGAGTGGCTTTCCGTACCAGCTGATGATAACGAGAGCTGTTTTGCAACAGATGATCTCTGCGGTTTTCCCCCTAGTTAAACGTCCACTTCAAGCAATGATCTTACCTGTAATGAGAATTAAAAAAACAAGAAAAAAAAATAAGACTAATGAGCATTCATTCTCCACTTACAGAGAAAATACCAATTAACAAATTTATGAATATGACGTACGAAACGAAACTACCAACTCATCATTAAAAGGCACCGAAACTTGACAATCAAAATAATCTTTACTGTGATCAACTAAGCATGAGTCGAGCCAAAAACGCTTCCTTCTAATGATACCTTCCTTTGACGGCAGAAATCATTTCCATCAAGAGGCGACAGAGCGCAGCGCGAAATAAATACGATTTCAGAAGGAGGCAACTACGTGAAGGGGCCAATTATTCTAGCGGTGTTCCAACCTAACGAGGTGCGAGGAAAAACTTCCTGGAATATACGGCGTGGCGATGCGGAATTACAGTCCAGTTTTGGCTGGAAATATCTTTTTTTATTCGTTGCCCATATTGAGTAGGTTAATTTTGAACGAACCTGTTTCGACAGCCGTTCTAGATTTATCCCGCAAATAGTCAGCATGAGTTGTAAAGTTGTACAGAATTAGCAGCGTGTTGCACATTGTTGGCATCATCATCGTCGATCGAAGATGAACATTACACTTTCTTTAGGTGCGAAAAAATTTGCAACGTAATTGTTATCTTTGGCTTCTTTCAACGAAACCAGGTAATATTTAGAGCGATGCAAACAATTGATGGTGCATTACAAGCATTTTTCGATCGAATCAGTTTATTTGAAAGGCTCAACGGTCTACTGAGCCGAGAAACAAAGAACATAATTTTTCAGGTCTTTTGGTTTGCCTGTAATTTTTCTACAAATTCATTTGGCTAAATGTAATAAGGTCTGTATCCACATTATTTCGGAAACCTTCACATCACTGTACAGGGTGCGGCAGAAAATAATGCGAAAATTTGTTCTATTTCTTTCAAATCCCATTTTCAACTAATTCAAGCAATAATATCAACATTTTCGAGTGCAGATATCTTTATTAAGTCCTTTTAAACAAATTTATTCAATGTGTCCTCCATTTTTATTAATAACATCCTCGAGCCGACGCCGGAAGCCAGAGCATGCCTTTCGGACGTAGTCCTCCGACATTGACTGCCATGTGCGTGTTATGGTTGACTTCAGGGTTTTCACACTAGGGTGTGATGTTTTGAGCGTGCTTCAACATATGCCCAAATAGTATAATCCAACGGATTAAGATATGGACTGCTAGGGGGCCACAAATCCTTAGTCCAAAACTTTATGTTATCGTTCAACCATTGTTGGGTTCGATTGGACGTGTGACACGGCGCTCCATCCTGCTGTAGGACAACGTTGTGGTCCTCGGAGAAGTTGGACTTCACCCAGGGAAGCACTTGGTCCTTTAAAATACCGATATACACTTCGGTATTGATTTTAACCCCAGCATCAATGAAAACAGGCGGCATTTTCAAACCGTTGGACGCCACCAAGCCAAACATCATGACACCAGCCGGATGTTTGGTTTGAAATTTGAATTTCACTTTTTCCGGAACGTTCTCCATTTTCTGCGGTGAAATGAACCGGCCACAGCATCGATGCTGAAAAGCTTTTCGTCGGAGAACAGGGTTATCATTTTTTCCTTCTTCAACAAGGAAAGTAATATCTTGGAACGAGTCACTCGTAGTTCCTTGACCCGGTCTGTCATCAAGTGGCGTTTCACTCTGGCTCTGGAAGATGCATGCAGGTCTTCTTTGATGATTCTCCGCATGGATTTCTCCGAAATATTGGCTTCCTTTGCAAGTTTTCTTATGGAACGTACCGGGTTGCGAGCAATTTTTGCACGGACTGATTTGATCACGTTCGGCGTGCTTGCATAGCGCGGACGTCCGCTTCCCGGCTTTCGCTGTTTAAGACCATCCTGCAGGGACTTTTTTTATGCGGCAAACTGTTGCCAAATGGCACCCTACCACCTTGGCAATCTCTTTCGGCTTCTTCTGGGCGAGCAACAAACTGGTGTTCACTTTTTTCGCGAACATTCTGACGAACTTGCAATTAAACAAATAGAATGTTTGGATGCAGCACTTGAAAGTAACCATAAACAAATACACTTTCGACAGAAATTAGTCACTAGCTACACGAATTAACCCAATACTCAAGTTTGAACATTTTAGCATTATTTTCTGCCACATAGTATTGAAATATTGCACGCAGGAGTGAAATGTTTTGCTGAGGCATAGCTGGTCTTTGGTCTTTGATGAAAAAGACTTTGATTGGTGTTAACATTCCATGTTTAGTGTTCAAGATGGCAACGAATAAAAAGGAGGGGCATTTTGTACGGACGTAACGCAAATCCTGACTTGTCGATACGGGAAATTGCAAAAGAATGGCTAACCTAAATCCACTATTCACTATGTGCTCAAATTATTGGGGCTGAAGTCGTATAGAGTGAAAACAGTTTCAAATCGCAACGACAAACAGAACTTGACAGCAAACTCACGGGTTCGACGTTTATACTGCGAATATTTGACGAAGTTTTCACGCGTTGTTATGGACGATGAAAATTGTGTCTTGAAGGATTTTAAGCAGCTTCCTATTTTGCTACGGCCAGAAAATCTACAGCTTAGCAATTCAAGATGAAAAAAGGATCGAATTTTTCACAAAACTCCATGTATGGCAAGCAATTTGCACGTATCGCAGAGAAAGTAAATATTTCGTCACTACAGGCACTCTCAACAAGGAGGTTTACTAGAAAAGAAAAACGTTTAGCCTGCAGCCCGATTCCTACGCTTCATCAACAACCACAATGCAAAAACTGTTTAGGGTTCTGACGACGCAAATTAAGTGAATATTGTACTAAGAACCGCAAATCCACCAAATTGTCCAGAGTTACGTCCAATCGAGAGATATTGGGCTCTGATGAAGCGGGAGCTTTCTGGAAAGAAACAAGGAATCAAAGCTATCAAGCACTTTCAAAAAATTTGATTCAAAGGCGGCTACCACGGCATTTGAAGTGTCTGTACAAACCCTCATGGATGGAGTTAAGCACAAAGTTCGAAAATTTTATGCAAATACTGACCTATGACCTAAGCAAATCCATAACTTGGACAAAGTCAAAAACAAAACTATTACAAAAATATTGAGAGATCTGAGCAAAAATCGTTGAAATCCACGAAGGACAACAGTATTTATAGACTGTTCCAGAAAGTATAAGCACACTTTCAAAATAACAAAAAGTCATGTTTTTTTTTGTTTTAATAATTTTATTTGGCAAATCATATTTGTATTTGTATTTTATATGATATTTTACTCTCGTTTAATCAAAATATTTAATCATAGCCAAGACTCCTAACTTTTCCTCGAACATGACCCATTTGCTTCTGCACAGTGGTACTTCCCACCATTTTGACCACTTTTGGCCATTCTTTTTTAAATTTTTGGATGTCGTCCGCTGGTTTTATGAATTTTCGAAGCTTTGCTTTGGTTAAAGCCCAAAAAGTCTCGATTGGCCGTGCCTCCGGGCAGTTCGGCGGATTCATGTCTTTCGGCACGAAACATACATTTTGACTTTTGTACCATTCTAAAGTGTCCTTTGCGTAATGACATGACGCCAAATTAGGCCAAAACACTACTTGACCTTCGTGCTGCCTGATCATCGGCAATAATCGCTTCTGGAGACATTCCTTAACGTATTTCTGAGTGTTCATCGTCTCCGTTGTGATGTACGGACTAGATGTTTTACCACACTCGCATATTGCCTGCCAAACCATAACCTTCTTACCGAATTTTTCGGTAAAAATTGCCTTCTCCGTTTCGGGGATGTCTTTGTCTTCGCTTACAGTATAGAATTGTGGTCCGGGAAGCGTTTTGTAATCTAGTTTCACATACGTTTTAATCGTCCATTATTATACACCCAGAATTTCTACACAATAACGAATCGTAGAGTTTGCGGGCCCGTGGTTTCACGGACGCGGCCTGTTTTGGGTTCCTTTTGGGTTTTTTCTGCTTCCGGTATGTTTTTAGCCCAAGTCTTTCTTTGGCACGCATGACGTTACTCGACGAGGTCCCTAGTTTTTTCGCAACATCCCGAACGGAAGTCGCTGGTTTTCGCTTGTAGGCATCCCTGATCTTTTTATCGATATCCGGACTAACAGGACCGGATTTCCGACCACTCTTCGGCGCATCTTCAAACGTACACTGTTCTCTATATTTTCGAATCGCAGATCGTACCGCTCCGACGCTTACACCCTCTTCCTTGGCCAATTTTCTCAAGGAGAGTCCGCTCACAGTGCACCATTTGTGCACGATACTTTTTCGTTGTTCCGGAGTAAGACCGCGCATTTTGATAGCTAACACAAAACTGAGCACTTTTTTGATGCTATGTCATTCATAAATGTGCAAACAAAATGAAGCCAAAACATGTTGAAATATTTCATTATATTCAAAGTGACCGTTAAAATAAGGTGTGCTTATACTTTCTGGAACAGTCTATACAGGAAGCAGAAAGTACCAAAGCAATCTCCGGAGCAGATTCTTACCAAAACTTGTATGCGAGTAATATCGGACAGACCTATAACATCGCATGAACTACTTTCGATAAACGACAGAACGTAATCGTAGCGGACCGAACAAGACGTGGAGCAAAAGTGATATAAACGTAACAACTAGTGGAAACTTCAAACTAAGGCAATTCATAAGCTATCTTGTGCGATTATCAATAAAATGTAATTGTTACTTTCTAGAATCGAAACATATACGAATTCTGGGTCTGCGCTAGACCGTGCACTATAAATTGGTGATGCAGACGAGTTCCCTACCGGCAATGATTGCAATGGCACCTGACACCAAGAAAAAAAAAGGAAGTGTCGCTCCATTCAATTAGATTAACTGATGGTGGGTTCTAATATCTTTCCTTGTTTATTTTTAGGTCTACTCATCACTTTCAACATGTTGTTGGAAGAAGAAATAAAACGAAGCTCTGGGAAAATTCCGATAGTGATGCGATGGATGGCTGTATTCAGCACTTACGACAGCAACCATAACGGAGCATGCTATAAAAGCATCGGCGCCCAACGCAAAATAAGATTTAAACGTTGCATTTCTACTTTTTCTTTCATAAGGTTGCACAAATTAATTAATTACAGTATTTAATCTAAAAAAATCAATTTATTGCCTAACATAGGTAAATTGGTTTACAAATTCGTTATTTATATTTTTTTCTTTGGCCTTCAATTATTACTATATTACATTGAATTTTGAGGTTAGTTAGTAAGGTTTTGAATTTGAATTAAATAGGAAAGAGATGCTTGAATGTTTAATTTATTTGAATTGGTTTTTGTTTATATGTATTGATTTATTTTTTTTTTTTTTTGTGTTGTGGTTGGAAAAAATATTTTTATTTTTTTTATTTTTTCATTATGATTATAGTTTAAGGATAATTATTTTTTAAAATAATACATACGTGAATTTTGAACATTTTGGTTTCGAAAGTCAGTGCAAAATGACTGCGCAATACATTAGACCAAGTGTCGATTATTTGGTGGAGGCAGCGGTTATGAATTAAATTTAAGGAAACAATCGGTCGATCGTAGAGAAAACTTGGAAGACAAAAAAAGATTACTGAGAGGACTTTTCTTTGAAGACAAGAAGCATAACATTATTTACAAAGGCGTCTACAAGTATTCGGATGAAATTAAGAATGTTGCGGAGACTGCGCAAGAGTTGGTCGAGAGGGTGAGGAAAAAGTTTGATGGGGCCTTGGTTTCACGATTACGACGCTATTTAATGCGCGTAGCGCCTGGAGAACAGGCTATTGCAAAGAAAAAAGCTTGTAAGCAGATTGAAAACGTGTTAATCGAGTTAGGATAGCCAGTTCACGTTGAAGGTAGAGAAAATGATAACTTAGGTTCAGAAAAAAGTACATGGAGGAATCCAGATCGGAACTCCGCGATCAACGCAAGAGAGAGAGAGAGAGAAGATAGAGAACAACAAATCAGAAGATAAGGGAACGAAAGGAGAAGAATAGAATAGAGATCCAATATAACCGTTCAAGAGTTTCCCCTGATCCAAAACAGTCTCTAAAGTCGGGCAAAACTAAACGTGACCGGTGGTCTCTCTTAGAGAGTGGCGCTTAAGCCATCGATTCACTAAACTCGGAATTCGTGGACGGTTATATTGGCCATACCAAAATGAGAGGCCGAAAAGCTGTACAACCGTATTTTAGACGATTCCTCCGAGTGTGTTTTGATGAAAGACGAAACGTACGTGAAAGAGGATTCCAGAACACTGTCTGAACCTCAATTCTACAGCAAATCGGTTCGGGAGAGTGTCACAATGGCAATGGTACGACTGTTACGACGAAAAAACTTAGTGAGATGGTGCTCGTTTGGCAAGCAATTTCCACATGTGACTTGCGATCTTCTATTTTCTACACAAAAAAAACAAATGCTGAAATTTACCGAAACGAGTGAATGCAGAAGTAGTAGCTTCCACTATATCGGAAGCATGGAATTCCGCCTTTCTTCTGGCAGGATCTGGCCTCTGCCTTTAATGCCAGATCAACTTTACAGTGGTTTTCTGATAACAACGTTGATTTCGTTGAAAAAGATATCAAACCCACCAAAATGTGTCCAACTGCGGTCGATCAAATGCTACTGGGAAATCGTCAAGTGGATCCTCAAAAAGGCAGATGCAATGGCCCAGATGTCAGACTTCAAGAAAAACTGGCCAGCAGCGTCTCAGTAGGAAGTGCACAAAATCCACTGAGCAGAACTTGATGGGCAGTATAAAGGCTAAAGTACGATCATATTACCGAGAAAAAAATTTAATCAATTTTTTAGTTTAATTGATATTTTAACATGTTAAGCTGTAATAAAATACATTGCTTTGAAAATTTGCAAATTGTTTTTAGTTTTATTTCAATTGTCGGTTGTGTATAACAACTTTTCTATACATTCCTTACTCCTCTGAGGCAAGGATAGAGATAAGATACTATACTACTTATAATAAAGACTGCGAAACTATTGCCTTAACAATATTCCAATCAAAATTAATCCAATGAAAATTAAAAATATACTTCCGCACGTATCGATAGCTAAATAAAAAATTTAAGGGGAGAAAAATGAAAAAATTTAAGAGTTTAATTTAGGTTAAAAAGTGTGGGTTAAAAAAAAATTGTGTGGGGAGAAAAAAAATTTTAATAATATATAATTATTTTAAAAATTTTGTTCTTTTCCGGTTGAGTTTTTTTTAAATTTTTGATGTGTGTGTTTTTTTATGTTTGGTGTGGGGGGGGGGGGGGGGGGGGGGGGGTGTGTGGGGGTACTTCCGCACGTATCGATAGCTAAGTAAAAAATATATGTGTAAAATATTACAAAATAAGTTATAATTTAGATGGTAAAGATGTAGTGTTTAAAAAAATATTGTATTTGGAAGTAAAAAATTATTGAGAATATGTAATAATTTAAAAAATTAGTGTTTGGTGTGTGTGTGTGTGTGTGTGTGTGTGTGTGTGTGTGTGTGTGTGTGTGTGTGTGTCCCCAATCTAACACCCATTGGCCGGCAATGGTATCATGGAAGAAATCTGTTTACAACAATCCTACAAGTGACCATTGGAAGTAGCTTTAATCCGGGAGCTAGATAGTGATAGCTCTACTGCAGATCCAGCAACCCATTTCAGAATGCCTGGAGAGTCACGCCCATTCCGAGGTTACTTTCACATACAATAAGCCCCGCATGTAAACATTACCGATATCATTTGGATAAGGGCACTGCAACACACTTTCAGATTTGGAAATGTAAAATTTCCAAACCAGGCACTTAGTATTATTTGAAAATAGGGTTATTGTTGTATAGTTATAATCAGATAGATCTCACCCATGGCCCTCCTTAATGACGCGGCTTGTTCATTCGTTAAAATAACAATTTTCGACGTTGATTCGTGATTAGTTTCATACTTTCGCGACAAAATAAGCGCAAAAATTAACGTTGCTAAGCCGCCCGTTAGATATGCAACCTGCATAACAAAACTCTGTACACCACGTGGTGAATGCATCTAAAATTATGTGCCAGCCTATCACGCGCGCATGCGCGTTTTCTCCGTTTGTTGCTTCTGACCAGCAAATGGCCGTTTTTTACATTGCACTAGTCTTCTTTTTTTCACACCACACTCTGCCAACAATCAAAATCCCCGCTATGAGGCGATTCTATATCGAGCTTCAAAACTGCTAATAATCATCGTATCACTCGCGACAAAGCAGGAAAACACTCTAATTTAATCATTTATGCCCGAATGTCACAATATTACCACTTATAACCATAACTAAACTGATGTAACTCTTCTTCCAGGTGCGGGGCAAAGCACAAAAAAATAAAACAAAAAAGAGTAGTGGGTTATATCAGGGATATAATCGCAGGGTTCACGTAGGACCGCGTTGGTTTATAGTAATAACGGTATCATTTAATTTATACTCATCATTACACATATGGTTGGTTAAAATGTTAATAATATAGTTCTTTAATTTTGCTTTGGACCCGTTCTTCTTGTGAATTTTGCTCCATACTGCACTTTCGTGATCCTCATAGCAAGGCCCAGTATTCAACGCTAGTATATAGCACGCGAGATGAACCGAAATGATTTCATAAGGGATGAATGGCCATTTTTCAGAGGCCCGAAATTTTATCATTGCATTGGGCAGACATGGAAACCGGTAACTGTCCGATTAGCCGGTCTTGCAAGACTCTGTTTTCCATACCACAACCGGGCGGACTGTGGCGGGTAGACAAAGCCCTGTCCGAACCACCAGCTGAGAGCTCTTGTCGAAAACTGAAATCATTTCGGTTCATCTCGCGTGCTATATACTAGCTTTGATACCATAGCCCTGAATGAACAGAGACACGAAAATACAGTACAAAGCCAAATTCTTAAGAGGGGACGAGCCTCAATTATAAAATCAGACACCGACAACAAAGCAACATAATATTGCAGCTGAAGGGTAGGGCTATTTCTGTACTCATCATGGAATGAAACTAAATGAAATAAAAAGAAGAAGACCATTTGTTACCCGTTTTTGAGGACCCGGATAGGGGAAAACATATTTTCGACTTGTGCATGCGGAGGTTTATATGGAAGCAAAAGTAGGTAACTTTTAAGTAAAAAATAGAACTACTTTTACTAATAGAACTTAGTTGTCATTTCAATGCAAAAAAATTGTAGGTTTTTCTGATCAAATGGTGTTTGAATGAAGTCATTGTGTTCAGTTGAACGAGAGTTATTAGCGTTCAAAAACCTTTCACTTTTGCGTAACGCTCTCATTTTTCAAAATTTTGAAATGACACCCGGTATAGAAAAGAGAAACGTAGTCCTACGTTAAAACGGGGAAATACTACCGACACTCATACATTTCGGGAGAGAATCGAATGAATTCACTACGTTTTACACAAAGCACGCGGAGATTTTATGATTTCACTGTTAGTTAAAGTTAAATTACGGTTTTTTGTTGATTTTTTTTTTCGCGGAAACGACGCAGCAAAAACAAAACACGTCAGTTTCAAAGCACGGCTTGCTGCAATCTCTCTGGGATGTTTCAATATTTTAATGGTCAAAAAATCAAAATTTAAACATTTTTCTAAACACCATCACATTTTTGTCAAAAACAAATACGGTAATACTTCAATTAACATACACGGTTATACCAACAATCAATATGCAACTAGCGATTTGAAATTGGTTCACTGTTGTAGAACCCCTTGGTCCGAAGTACACCTTGAAGCCAGCACCTAACTATAGATATTTGCGCCTTTGTTTTGATTTGCTGTGTTATTTTGACAGAATATTTGAGAGTGTGTTCGTGTGAGTTCATTATTAGGGGTGTATTATTAAGCATGGAACCGAGCTTGGGACCGATGTGCTAGTACTGAATGAGCCAAGAAAAAAATCGTATTTGGTCTTATAGTTAGTCTATGGTAATACTCAATTCCTTATCTAATTTTCAACATTCATTAAGATTCGATCATTCAATATCAAGCATAGCATAGAACGTTTTTAACATTGTATTCACGATTAGAGCATTTAGAAAATTCGATTCTATGATCCTGGCATGGAAACTATCATTAAGAGTTTTTAATGTCTTGTAATTTAGAAAACAGACGAAAATTTACATGATTTTTGCTAAGTGTGAACAATTCATCGAGTTTCGGTTTCGGGAGACATAATTTTACATGAAATCTTCGTCAGCGATCTCTAATTATTGTCACAGAGGTGCTACGTCTCGTGTAAAATTAATCATTTCTAACTGTGTCTCTTTTCCTCCGATGACGTTTTCAGAAGTGACAAAAGCATTATTTTATCGTAAAAATATTTAACATATACATTTTAATAATATTTAATAGTTTGGGAATGTTTGTTTTCCAAAGATTTGTAAAACAGAATATAATTACGCTTCAGCTACAGAGCAAAAAAATATGAAAATTACACATGATGTAAACCGGCTTAATTCGAAAACTACATGAATGTATTAACTTATTTTAGTTGAAATTTCAACTTAAAATCCTGTACATGGGTGAAACATTGAAAAACATTTAAAAACGCATTCATATTCTACTAACTTTGTCCAACAACGAATGTTTACATTATGGTGTGAAAATGAATTGAAACGTTCTCCTTTTTCAACTCATTAGAATGAGAGTTTACATGAACGTGTAAAATTATATGTTTGTTCACTGAAACCAATGAACCATGGCGGCCAAACCTTTTATTGCTTTCATCTGCTGTCATTCGTTACCCACCACTTGACACGATCTGACCGGAGATCTCAGTTGCTAGTTTATAATTCTTCAAAGAAAAAACTTATAATCCGGATGGTATGTCCTCGGAGAAGAAATCCACCGTCATGTTTTGAAGCTGTTATTTTCATTAAATCAAAATGTTCATTTACAAAACAAAGAGATCGGTGTCAATTTGTTAATGTCGATTGGGAAATGAAGTCTTCGGGAGGAAGTTTAATAATATGATGGTAGTAAAATTAATGAATGATGAAACACATTTACCGTCATGCTCGTGTTTTGCTCTTATTGATTGATTTTATAGAAATGAACTTTGTTTCTGACAGAGCATGCATGAATTAAATAACGTTCAAAATTACATGAGATGTTTTCAACTCGTGTAAAAATAAAGTGCCATGTATTTTTCAACTCATTTAATTTTATTTTTGACTGTAATTTTGAATAATTTTGAATGCTCCAATTATGTGCATGCAAATAAATTTAAAATTACATTTTTTTTTATTAACTGTGTATGCAGTCCAATAGCAATTGCTCTCTCTACACTCTTTGAAAAAATCATGTAAATTTAAGTCTACTTGGATGCACATAAAAGGAGCGGCACTTTATACAAAATTCTTTGTTTTTTATTTTTTTAGATAAAATATAAAAAAAATAATTAATTTCATGAGAGGCAATATATATATGGAGGGGAAAAAAAAAAACAAAATACTTTATGTTTGTTGTTTTTGTTTTATATTTTAATATAAATATTTTTTTTTTTTTTTTTTTTTTTATTTTTTATTTTTTGTTTTTGTCATGAAAAAAATAAAAAAAAATAATAATTTAAAATTAATAAAAACACCCACCACTACAAAATAATATTATATTTTTTTGTTTCCTTCGGCCGAACCATACAACCTTCTTCCAGAGGAAAGGAATGAGTGGAAAGAGAAAAGAAAAAAAAAATAAAAAATAATTTCTATTTTTTTTTTTTATATTTGTATGTGTTATGATTTATTATTATATTTTTCTTTACGTTCCCCGACTTTTTACAAAAATTAATTACGTCTCGTTCAAAATTCATACTTTCTAAGTGTGTAATACTCATGAGATTCGTTTGTGAAAATATTTAAAATCTATAAAAATAAGCATTGCGAAATTTTAGTGATGGTATGTTAAATAAAGTCTTCAGTTTTAAGTTTTACTAGACGTTTCGTTTGGTTACATCCAAAATGATTTAATTTTACATGAAATTTCCTAATTGTGTACTTAAGGTTTCTTTAGAGTATATATTCTCATCTTCTGACACTAGTGAACGCCACTAGACGTTTTAATCAACATCACAATCTGGAAATAAAATTCGAAATAAACCTTTGAGGTATAAAAATATGACTACTACCTAAAAATCTCATTCGCTTACAACCACTCAATTTCCAATAAATTTCATCTGCTCAACAATCGCCATCCCTAGCCGTAAATCACGCCAAGCGACCGAAACAACATAATTCCCATCGACACCGCCGAACCAAAACCGAACATAAATTGCTCGAATGGGATCAACTACCTGTCGTTTGGTGGCCCAGAAACCCCAGGAACCGTCCGCTGACCAATTGATGTCCCAGAGCAGAGAGTAAACCTCAGCAAAAGCCCAACACAAGGTTGAAGATCATGTTTTCGAGTGCCTGCAGTTTTGCAACATACCTTTGTGCGAAACTCACACACGGTGAAGCAGGCAGGGAGAACTTGCTGTCCTCCACAGACCAGACCGCTCGCCGTGGTTGATGCAATGTTTTCTACTTGAAAGTATATGTACTGCGAACGAAGATAGTCATTAAAACCGGACCGTGATAAACACCACGGCAGCCAGCGTGATCGTGTTTGTGAACTAAATTTTTATTACTCTTATAAATTTTGTGCTAAATGTTTGCCCGCTGATCCATCGTCACTGACGGACGGCTCGCTCGATTCGCAAGATTAATGAGTTTTCTCGGGGCCATCCGTAAGTCCTTTCGCCCAACAACGTAAGGCGTCGGACTGCTTTCGGAGCCTTGTATGATCTCGCAAGAAAGATCGACGGAATCCGATAAGCAGAGTAGGCAAAACACATAGCGGGCAATCTGGCCAGTCAGAATGGTTACGTAATTTGCAATTTTAGTTTAAGAGAAGCACGGAAAATAGGGCCGACCTCACCTCAAGGGGACATTGCCATGTAGCGACGAGTATGACGATGACGGCGACGACGACGATGAAAACGACGACGCCAGGCCGCTTATGCCTTCAAGGTTGAACAAGTGTGTTTGGTGTGCAAATTTCAATCAAATCTACAATCCAAATTTGTTTGAACAATCGTTTGCCGGTCGATCAATTGCTCGGTTCGATCCTGGGGCGTTTGTGTACTTGACCACCGTCACACGCGTTCACACGAATGTGGCGCGAAACGGGGCAAAGGCTCAAGGCAACTGTTAAAGTAGCTAGGAGAATTCACAACATCGCGCATGTTTCTAATTGCAACCTTCAGCACTAGTAGTTGTTCTAAAATTGCCGTTGCGTCTTTTTGGCCGGAGGATACCTGCAAAATGTTCTTAAGTGTCGATTCTTGGATCAGGACGGTAGATGAGATGGCAATAAATATTTAGAATCGAGAAATTATTACTTCTGTTCGAGTGGTTTTCATTGTATTTTTCCCAACGGGGACAATTCCATGGAAGGCGCCGTTCGGTTTGACGTAGACGAGTTATGACAACGGACGATGACGATTTGATTTTTGAAGCTGTTGCAACGAGGTGATAAATAGCCCCGTTATTGAAAACATGCCACTCTAGGGTCTTGCTGATGGTTCAATAATGCTATTGCCACTGTCATTGGTGAAATAAATATAGATTATAAAAAGGTTTACCGGATGCATAATCAAGCCTACGGCAAACGGCTAGAGGGACATTGAGATTTTTCCCTAAAACGGATTGAATGGTTCTTATTAGACTGACCGTATGCTCTGAAAATTACAAACAAATAAAATATCAACGGATTCAAGGGAATTGATTTATCAAAGAGAGCCCGGGATATTCTGGTGATTTTTTATGGTTTTTTGGAGAGGCGGTGTAAAAGTTTTGGTTTGGAACCCTTTGGGATACAAAAGTTTTTTAGGGTGTCCCAACCGGGCAGGGGGGAAGATTTTTGTGTTTTTTATGATGTATCTCGACTCACCTGTGTGTGGGGGTGGGACTCCCTCTATGAAATCAAATAAATTTTGTGGGGTGGTTTTGTTTTTTTTTTTCGGGTAACTTTGTATACTTTGTTTTTTTAAATTTGATCTGGACTGGCATTTGAGGTGGGTTTTTTTTTTTTATTTTTTTTTTTAAAAAAACAAAAAAAAAAAAAGACAGGACGTAAAAGTACACCCAAAATAAAAAAGCAAGATTGTAATGCAATTTCGAATGATTTTGTTTCATTTCTCGTAATGGATCGTAACTTGGAGAAAAAATGCAACATTGGTCGTGGGCAAAAAAGCATCACATCAATTCGCTTTGAAAATTCAATGTGTGCGTGGGTTATGCAGTGTATTAGTTGTTGAGTCCGGACTGACAAAAAACAAAAATTCGAGTAGTTACCAGGAGTCGAACCGTGGCCGCCAGCGTCGTGGCTCTACATAGTAACCATTCAGCCACTTTAACTAGTTGAAGTGAATGGAATAAAAGCCGTTCATATGCTTCGATTGTCGAGGCACTCAGTGGTACAGCAACAAAGCAAATGTCGCTCGCACACACTTGCATGGCTTCACGTGGTGATCAAGAAGGGCACACTTGATGAGAGGGAGATGGGATTGCGATGACGAGTGAAAATAAAAATAGAACACTTGACAGCGGAATTACAACAGTGACCAATAGCGTTGCGGCATTTTGTGGTATTGTCTCACCCATATTGAACCATGGCTTCGTTTATACCATAAAATGCTTTGTGGATCATGATGGGCAAAAGTGCCTTTTCTGAATCATGCAGATTTCTCAAGATATGATTGCAAAAACTGCAATTGCGTTTTTTGCCACCTTTTCAACTTTTGGGTGTAGGTGACTGTTAGAAAGTCGTTTAAACTTTTATGGAAAAAAATTGTAAAATCAATTCTTACACGCTAAAACAAAATATTTTTAAATATAAAAAAAATTTTTAAAAAAACTTTATTATATTAGAATTGGTTTTTTTTTTTCTTAATGAAAGAAAAATTTTTGTTTTAAAGTGTGGTATACAATGGAAAAACGTTTCTATAAAAAAAAAATTTTTTTCAACAAACATTTTTTTTTTTTCTCCTTTTTTTCGCGTGTCTCTCTCTCGTTTTTTTATATCCTATACCCCACACATCAAATAAAATCCAATAAAAAAAAAAAAAATAAAAAATAAAAAAATTTATATATTTTGCAAAAAAAAAAAATAAACAATCATTTCTTACAGTTGGAAACGGTCCAATATTATATCTTTATTTCTACATAAAAAAAAGAAAAAAACACATATATGTTAAAAAAATAATTCATCTGCTTGGTCGGATATTCTTATTTTTAGGGGCGATTCAAATATGGTCTCGTATATCTTTGGGGGGGTGGGGTGTCAGAAGTAAGGTCAAAATTTGTTACAGTACGTGTAAAAGGTATGGGAAAAATCGTGATAGAGGGGGCTGATAAATCTAAAAAAATAGCGGATGTCATATTTGAATCGTCTTTAAATGGATATGCATCAAGTCAATATGCATCAAGAAAATTGTAATTTGATAAGACTTGATGCATATCCATTTAAAGACGATTCAAATATGACGTTATATGAATTTTTGAAACATTGTTTACGTCAATAAAAACTCATAGGTTTTTGCTTTGCAAGGGTTTTATTTTATTTATTTCTTATGTGTACATTCACGTAGTTGTAATTAACTTAGCTTCATATATTTAATTTATAAATCTTTCATATACAAAGTAAATTTCTTGGAATTATCCTTTGAATCAGAATACCTTTTAGCTGAAATTTGATTTTCTTAAATAGGTACAACGCAATGAACCTGTGTACCAGGTATTGTCTTTACGTGGCTATATAACTCCTCAAGTTCTTCTGACATTTTTGCATACTGTTCAGCTAATATGAAGCAAAAATTCAGTTTTATAATACTTTTATTTGACTGTTCAACCGCCCAGTCATATATTTCCCGAGGAATTTTGATTGTGTTTCCATAATCTTGAGCAAGGCATGCTCTCTTTGCCATTCGATTGAGAGTACCAACAATAGCATCAAATAGACCCATGAGACGATGCAACGAAGTGCCGGTCTGCTACCAATCCATACTTGGACTTGAAATTGCACAAGCTAGCAAATTTATTTTTGTTCTTAATATGGGCCGCTGCTCCATCTGACATGAAAATAGTGTTTGAGCAATATATTGAATTTTGTTTAATGAAATCTAGCATATAAAGCATAGCATCTAGCATATCTTGATATAAACAACTGAACTGCTACTCCAGATATTATGATAATGCTTTTGTTTTCCAATTTATTATCCTTCTTGTAATATACTTCAAAGTTTTGGTGATAAACAGGATCAACCACCTGATTTAATTGTATAATCACTAAAGTTTAAAAAAAATAATAATTTAAAAATAAGCCCTTTCCAAATGATAGCCTTAATTTTTCAAACATTCAAAGACCATTAAAAAATCCAAATTGTCATTATAATTAAATTTAATTGGCTTCTGTGATGTTTTAGGACCAAGTTATATGACGAGTAGGCGCGAAACACGGTAAAAAAAAATTGTTAGAAAAACTTTTTTTCCTTATAAGTGCCCATCTCGCGATGTATGGCGAACTTTTAAACAATTATATCGTCGTTATTAAAAAAAAATTCGTTCAATTCTTAGATAGCCATTATTTGCAAATTGACATTAAATTTTAAACTTTTGTTTTTTTTAGTGTGTAAGAATCGGTTTCACAATTGTTTTTTTTTTCATAAAAGTTAAGACGATTTTCTAAAAGTTACCCATACATCACTCTTTTATAAGTCTTGTTCTTTTTGAGTTATGTTGACATGAAAAATTTGTTGTTAGAAAAACTTTGTATCCTTAAAAGTGCCCATCTTGCATTGTATGGCGAACTTTAATACACTTGTATTACATTTATTAAAAAAAATTCCTCCAATTCTAAGATAGCCATTTTTTGCAAATTGACTTTCAACTTTAAAATATATTTTTTTAGCGTGTAAGAATCGATTCTACAATTTCTACACATTTTTTTTCTTAAAAGTTAAGACGATTTTCTAAAAGTCACCCATGCATCACTTTTTTGTTAGTCTTGTCCTTTTTGAGTTTGTTGATTTACAAAAAAAAAACATCAATAAACTCAAGCCCTTTTCAAATGGCAGTCTAGATAAATTTTGAAAAAACAAAGTATGCAAAGTTGCTTGAAAATACATAGTCTACACACACACAAAGTTTCATTGGATTCTGAGAGGGTGCTGCCAAACACTGGATGAGTTGGCGTGAAATTCGTCGACTGAGTCTCGTTGCCGAAACACTTTTCTAATTTTCGCAATGTCATCGCACCGTTGAAACATTTTTAACACAAAATTTAATACAAACTCGTTGTTGCAAATTCAATTCCATTTTGAAAATTGTACAAAATTGAGTACACACACAATCGCAGATGTACTCTTCTGTTTTAACAATTTTCGAAAAAATATTTTTCATTAACAACTCTGCTAAACTCATAAAAAAAGATACAGTTTGATCAAATTGCACAAACTTGTTCATATAATCAATATGTTCAATCAAAACAACTAAACACCACAAAACCGATTTTGTTTTGTGAAATCTTCGTTGGGTGATTTTAATTTTTTACAGAGAATACGGTTGCTGGCTTTCTCTTTTGACTTATGTATGCAGAGTATTTGGACCAAGCAATCTGACAAAATAACTCAGTATCTAGGGACAGACATGTACTAATATTAACATAATATTATAATACACATATATTATCATGCCGTTTATACCAAATTTAAGATGATTGTACATGCAGTTCTGAGTTCAGTTGGGTCCTCCCTTAGCCTAGTCGGTAAAGGCGCAGCTACAAAGCCACATGCTGGAGGTGGCTGGGTTCGATTCCCGGTCTGGTCTGGGCATTTTTCGTAAAGGAAAATTTCTAGACTCCCTGGGCATAGCGTATGATCATATTTGCCACACAATCATACTAATGCAAAAACTACAAGGTACAGCCCCATTGGGTTGCTCAAAATGATGACGTAGGGCTACACTTAGATGGTACAATGCAATGTTCTTTGAATTAACTCTTTCAGGCCTAATTTATGCAAGCAATTTGGTAAATTCTGATTGATTTGGTGCTCAATACCATATAAATGATTGAAAAAAGTAGGAAATATTTTTTTAAGATATGCTGGGTCGTCCAAACTGCCCAGGAGTTCAGAGCTTGAGATCTACGGTTGTAACAGTGGCTTTATCCGCTATGCAATGTTATGTATTCAAACATATTCAGCGAATGTCCTGCAAGACCAACTGACATTATGACATAATCATGGGATATTCTATGCCAAACAAACTAACTAAACTTTGTAGAGCCCATAAGGCTATTATCACAATTGTAGACCTTAAATTTTGAAGGACAGTTTGAATGACCTGAAACTAACAAGTTTATCCAATGATGTCTGTGGACATTTCAGAATATTCATTGAATATGTTTGAATGTTTATCGTAACTTTGTATAGACCAAAAGGCTACGGTTACTATTAAGTTCTGAACTCAAGGTTAGTTTTTATGAACCTGAACATCCCGAGATAATCTGATAATGACTGGTGAGCTTACAGAAGCTTCACTGAATGTGTTTGGATGCATGTCCTCACCTTTCATGGCTTATAAAGTTAACTTTACGACTGTGGATCCTAGGTTCTGAGCTCATGGACAGTTTTGATGACCTAGAACATTCCAAGATACCTCATCATATCGGTTGACCTTCCAAAAGACTCACTTAATTTGGTCAAATACATAATGTTACCTTGTCCCAAAAGCTTAGATTTTAAGCTACAATTCAAAACTTAAAATCTACAGCTCAAGATTTTATGTTTTGAATTCCAGGAAAGTTTGGATAATCTAGAACATCCGACGACTATCTCATAATGTCTGTTGTTCTTCCCAAATAGACAATGAATTACAATATTACAATATGTTAGAACTGTAAATCTTAAGTTCTGAACGCCACGACAGTTTGGATGACCTAGACCATCCCAAGATTATCTTCATGTGTATTTTTACGTTCAGAAATATTCACTGAATATACTGGAATACGTGACGAAACTTTGTATAGCCCAAAAAACTACTGTTACTATCGTAGATTTCAAGTTCTGAACTCCAGGACGGTTTGGATTACCTAGAGGATTTCAAAGTTATAAAATTATGACTGTTGACCTTCCAAAAGATTCATGTGTTTGAAAACATATGGTCACCATATATAGCTCAAAAAACTACTGTTACAACTGTAGATCAAATGTTCTGAACTCAAGGACAGTTTAGATAACCTAGATCATTCCCGTTTATCACATGATGTTTTTTACGTTCAAAATATTAATATAGTTGGATACGTAGCGTACCTTCGTATAGCCCAGAGAGCTATACCCGAGTAACACATCTTCAGGATTGTATGTTGAGAAAGCTTCTTTCTAACCAAATCTAGTCATACAAAAGTATTTTCAGCCGTTATAAAACTTGTGTGTTGCTTGGGTAGTTACTTCTGTAGATCTTAAGTTCTGAACTCAAGGACAGTTTGGATGACCTAGAACATCATAAAGTTATCAAATAATGACTGATGACGTTCCAAAAGATTCATTTTATATGTTCGAATACATATCGTAACCTTATATAGCTCGAAAAGCTACTGTTACAACTGTAGATCTGAAGTTTTGAACTCAAGTACATTTTGGACCTAGAACCTCCCAGAAAGATACAAAAATATTTAACGTTTATCAACGAGAATTTAATAATACGTATGCATATGTAAAATGTTCAAAAACAACGCTTTACACTGTTAATAAAGCATTTATGTTTTCTACCTGAACTTCTACATATTCAGAATGTTCTAGGTCGTCAGTTAGGCCTTTGTATTTTTTTTATATCATCCAGACAGAAAAATTTATGGAAAATAAATTTGCCGCAGACAGTGTACACTTTTATTTAGTCAGTGTGATTTTATTCAGCCATTACCCTTCTGGGACCCCTTAGGCCTGAAGGAGTGAATATAGACTGTTAAAAATAATGATAATTACATGAGCTGCAATTGACATAAGATATAAATTTCGTGTCACGTAAATCAAATAATGGCTGAATTTTATGAGCAAATAGACGCAAATCCAAAAATAATGGTTGTCGTTTAAAAGAAAATACAATATGATGTGAAATTATGCCATGTGATGCAATATCACATCAGTAGCTGAAAAATATCTCATGAAGATTTAATTTTATGGGTCGAAATACTTGAAATTACACGACCGTGAACTGACAGATACATGCACGGCTCATTTGTTTGCAAAAAAGTATAGAAGTTGGAACAATCATGCAGTATTGACAGCACACTCTGCAGGATATCTTTCTTTCCCTCCGATGATTGACACAGTTGTGATTGAAGTATTATTTTATCATTACTTCAAAGCACTCAATAGGTCAGAAAAGCATTTGTTTTATAATTTTATAAAATACAGTATAATTATGCCTGCAACCATGCTGAGGATAAAGGAAATCTTCGGTGGAGCTTCTATAAAAGGACGCATAAGTGATTCGGTCCTTTGGTTTACAGTTCTGAACAAAAACTTGAATCAAATAATTAAATAAGCACGACAAAAGTTGTTGCTCTCTTCAATTGAACTCATAAGATTTATATATATATTATTTATAATTTATAAAAAATATTAAAATTTATAAAAATCAGTGTTGTGACTAAAATTTACGTCACGACATGTAGAATTGAGTGTTCAGTTTTTGGTTTTTGAAAGAAGACGTAAATTTAAGTCTTACTAGCCGCTTCGTTTGGGTGCACCTAAAAAGCCTTAAGGAGTGTATCGAAAATAAGCTATCCACAAACTTTCTTTCAAATTTTGTTGAAAACCAATATTTTATTCATACAAAAAATTGATCCTTTATTTTACGAGGTTAAACTTGAACATAATCAAGGCCGGATGAAATTTAAGTTATTGTGATGAAGAATGCTCTTCATCAAGTTCCGGACAAGTGTTGCATCGCATTTTTTGGACGCTTGAGCCCAAATTTTTTTGAACTCCTGCATGTTCCCAGCTGCCTTACCAGTCTTCTTGAAGACCCTCTTCACGATTGCCCAGTAACGTTCGATGGGTCGAAGCTGAGGGCAATTTGGTGGATTGATATTTTTCTCAACGAAATCTATACCCTTTTCCGCAAGCCAATTGAGAGTGGTTTTGGCATAGTGATCCGACGCTAAATCCGGCCAAAACAGTGGAGGTGTACTATGCTTCTTATATAAAGGCAACAATCTCTTCTGGAGACACAAGGATCGATAGATTTCCGCATTTATAGTTCCGGTAGTGTAAAAAGTGGTTGACTTCAAACCACAGGAACATATTGCTTGCCATACCAGTACCTTTCGACGGAATTTCTCCACTTGAATCGACCTGTCCGCATCGCTCACATCCTCCCCAACGACGGCAGTAAAGTATTGTGGACCTGGAAGGGTTTTTGAGTCCTCCTTTACATAGGTCTCATCGTCCATCAAAACGCATGCATCCGGACGCTGCAAAAGACGCGAATACAATTTCCGGGCCCTTGTTGCTGCTCGCTTCTTCTGTTCTGCACTTTGTTTCTAGATTGTCTGCTTCTTGTAGGTCTTCAGGTGGTTTCGCCTCTTGATACGCAGGATCATTCCGACCCTCGTTCCTGCTTTTTTGGCCAAATCACGTATCGACATTGATTTGTTCTTCATGATTAGAGATACCACTTTCTGCTCCAGTTTCGGGTTGGAAGAACCGGGTTTTCTGCCTCTTCCTGGTAGCTCGTCCAAAGAATAGTGTTCCCTAAACTTATTAATGATGGTTTTAACACTTGCATGATGACTTCCAAACCGCTTCGCCAATTTTCGCATAGTAATACCCTTCTCACTTAGCCATGTGTCCAGAACATTAATTTTCACTTCCTTTTCAATACGCGACATTTTGAAAACGCAGAATTTGAACCGCACAAACAAGTAAACAAAAGAAAACTGACAGCCAAACGCACAGCATGCAGTGTTCAGAGCATAAAAAACCATCACAAATACATTCGTACAACGCAAATGTATGTGGATAGCTTATATTCGATACACTCCTTAATTTTACATGAAATTTTCTAAGTGTGTAGTTTTTATGGCAAGGCTAAACATTTATACATTTTTCAATAGTATGTGGCCCGAAATCAACAATTTTCTCTATTGAAATTGATGCGTAGAAATACTTCCGATCGATTGGTGTAAAAATTTTGGTAATCTTTTGAGAAATGACTGAGATATTAATGCTCAATACCTGACCACTTATCGTGACGGTCGCAATGCGATTTTTTTTTTTCAAAATTGTACCCCAGTATAGACAACAAAGACGTAGTCCTACGTCAAAATGGTACTTGGCATCGAAAGCTCTTAATTAATAACTGTGGAAATGCATTTAGAACACTAAGTTGAGAGCAAGCAAAAAGCTAATTGTGAAAGCAATATTAAGCTTGAAATGCTGAAGAAGAAGAAGAAGAAGAAGAAGCAGCAGTTCTGAGTAAAATTGATTTTGAGAGCATGCACAGCACGAGACGGTTACATTGTTAATATTTAACAACGATATTAGACAGTTAATAATATTATAATGGTGAATGTAGTTTTACAATAGTACATTATACACTAAAATTCATAAAACTGCTATTAAATTTAACGCTAGATTAAGATGTCTACCTCTTATCTCAGTATTTACATTGTACAAATCTACACAGTTTGAAAGAAACATGTAATTTTCTGCGTTATCTAATGCACATAAAGGAAATGCTAGCTTTGGCGGAAATTCGTCGGATATTTCGTGTAAATTTAAGCCAGATAACGCCTGAAGCTGCGGTCGCGAGTAATCAGTTCTATACCCCTAACTTAAGATAACTGATGTATATAAATATGAAAACTTGGCTCTGTAAAGTTGATTCGATTGAGCCTGTACAAATAAATGATTTAATTAAAAAAAAACGCCTGAAGCTAGTCTGTTGTATGAAATATTGCAAACATTGTTATATGGCGCATGAATGATTGCAAACAATTCCGTTGTTTGCGCTTCCTTTGGCTTGGAATTAACCGAGGGGAAATTTTACGCGCTTGTCAAAATTAATCACTTTTTTCTGTGAAGGTACAAGGGAGAATATCTCAAACTTCACTATAAGCTTTTTGCAATAAACTGGCTTTTTATACAACTTTGTATTAGATCCAGCTCTGATTATTAGTCTAATCTAATCTTATCTAATATAAACGCAGTCAGTACGAAAAAGGATTCCGAAAATGATTGGTTTGGGGGGTAAGAAATTGGGGTAAAAATCGGTATGATAGTAAAAATTGTATATTTTTTGAATATGGTTTTAAATTGTGTGTGTGGTGTAAAAGGTGCTGTGCCAATTTACATGAAATATCTCATTATTATCTGCCAAATCTAGCATTCCCTTTATGTGCATTAGATTACGTAGAAAATTCAATCTTTCTTTTTATCTTTAATTAAGGTACTCGTATCGTACTGGTAGAATATAATACAAGCATGGACAACATGTATGAAGGATCCTATCCGATTTGCATTCGGTTTTTGTCTAATTTCAACAAAACAATAGCTCGCATAAACGCAAATGAACGCACCCAATTGACACAGAAACACGTATTGAAAACAAATTTTACCCAGGGGGAGCCCCATATCAACCAAACAACAAAGAAATCAACTTAAAACTCAAAATCCACCTCGCAATTCAACCACCACAACCAAACCAATATGCGGATTACCTATTTTACAACGCTCGAATAAATCGAACCGTCTACGAAAGTTCGTTCGTGTTTGTCTCCAGCCATCACTATCATCGTAATCGCCACAATGGAGTGTTATAATACCGGGTAAAACGCTAGTCGATCGTAACAATTATCGATAATATGCCAATCGATACATCAATTTAGTTTCAATAATTGTCTACGTTAATGTACGTCAAGCATACGACGCTATTGTTCTACTTGTGGTTGATTACGACGAAACAATTGCAATTATACTGCGCGCTGGCCAGTAGACGGCATTTCTGCCAGGCTTCAAAATTTTGGAATCGAAACCTTGAAGCTCTGCGAACCAGCATGGCTAGAAAACCAGCACTACCAGCTTCTGAATTAGCCGCTGCACTTGTCGCATTATCCACAACTGTCAGCCAGAAAAGGGAAAACCGGACTTATCCGGTCCATAAACCAGAAAATATAAACAGCGTTTTCTGCAGTCGAAACGCATACCGTTAAACGCACGGATGCACACATGTGCCCTACACGACCACGTTGAGTCGCTAAATTTGAAAAAAAAAAATAAGATCACGTGCTATCGTCGAGTTAGCAGGCACTCGTGCACACAAATCCGCCGACATCGGTACAGGTAAAGCCGGTTTCGGAGCTTTCCACCGCGCATCATCATCATCATCATCAGCGTATCTCTCTCTTTCTCGTTCACTCTTAATTATCACCCATCACCGAGCAACGACCAGCTTAAGGTGTATGCGATGAACTCCGAATCTGCAAACACAAGCGGCGCGCAAATCCTAAAGATGTCATTCATCTTCACACCACCCGCACCCATCAGCTGATGAAGCTACTAGACGTTTGTTTAGGTATCACTCGTTCCAACGGTGACCACGACTGCGCAAGTGAGCAAAGCTGAAGAGCCAAGCTCAAGCTGCGCGGGAGCAATCATACAGCAAGTAGGATAATGCCAAAGCACTTATCAGTGTCAGTGTCGAGTGTACCAACGAGTTGTTCCGCTATTCGGCAACAGGTGGCCGCAAAGTTCTGTCGCGTGTTTTGCGCGGGGGGGGACGGGCGGTGCGAGCTATTTGGTTTGGGGGGGGAAAAAAAGGGTGGTGTTATTTGCGAGTGTGTGTAAAAACAAAGAGGGGGTTGTGGTGGAGAGAAAAATAAAAATAAAAAGAAAAAGGGAAATGTGAAATTTGTTTTTTTTTGGGTTTGATGATGGTCCCGCCACATACCCCCACAAAGGTTTGAGCTGGAAAATTTATCTTTAAGATAATTTTATATTGAACAACAAATTAATCCGATTTTCAAACCAAAAACAAAGCCGATCTGATTACATTTACAGATATAAACTCCTGGATCACTTTCCATCACTATATAGCAAAGTTAAAATTTAAAAATGCCGTTGATTTCAACTTCAAATTTTCGTGAGCATAGCCCAGTGATCAAAAAGGCCGACAAAATCCAGAACATTGCCAGTAATTAAAAATCCCGCTAAAGTTCAAAAACTATGGGCAACAACCGCCTTTTCTAGACATTTCTGACATTCAACCAGACGGCTCGCTACTGGTCCAAAGAAACCTTAGAACAGCATAAGCTTTCAATTTGGTTTAAAAAATACAAAACAGTCATCTATACCTGTTGACGCGCGCGAGGCTATACTACTTTAAATTACAATAACAAATAAAAACTTTAAATCCACAATCATCATTGAGGCGAAAAGTATAGTTTGTTTGTGTGCCATGACAAATATAAAACATTTAAAAAAAAAAAAAAAAAAAAAAATAAATAATCTTTTATAAAAACTTCGAAAAAAAAAAAAAATAGAGAGAGAAAAAAATGGGGGAGGAGTTGGTGTTGTAACAACATCCGGGGTTTTTGTGGTGTTTTTTGTGTATTTCTTCTCTTTTTTTATTTCTATAAAAAAATAGACAGCGAACCATTAATTACTTTAAAAATGAACACCATTATCAAATACACAACTCTGCTTCACCGATAGCCACTGTAGGGCATCGAACAAAAAAAAGAGGAAGTGAACCTATTACATCTCAAGATCAAACGCATTATCTTATTTTGCAAACGCTGTAATCTCGTTATTTGTGTTTGATTAGCTAAAAACAAAATAGAAGGGCAGAGTTCAATGTAAGGAGAGATGATTGATTTGTACAATTGTATTTTACTAGCAATAGTTAAATCATTTTTCAACCGGCAGAGAATACCGTACTTTTTTTCAAATGTGTGTACTTCAACCATCTACTTAGAGAACGTTAATCTGCATTCAAATGTGAAACGACCTCATCACGGCTTTTAGCTGCAATGAACAACACGGTATCACCAGCAAAAAATTTAATATCACAAAATCGCAAGACTCGTCACATGTCATTAATAAAGACTGGACTCGGAAAAAATGAGACACACAAAAATGATCACCAAAAATTCATTTTGAATCGGATACTTCTCAAATTTTCAGGGACCAAATAACTATATATTAGCTATGTTTTGGCATAATTTATTTATTGAATTTCCTCCCCAAGCTGAATGCTCGTACATTTCTCTTAACACTGCTCATGAGATCTTGGGCGAGGCTTTGTCCATCTTCCTTACACAATTTCTCCCAGTTTTTCTTCAAAGCTTCATCGGTTTTGAATGTTTTTTCGCTTTTCTTCAACTTCTTCTTCATTATCGCCCAAAACTTTTCGATCGGACGAAGTTCGGGTGTATTTGGCGGGTTCGCCTCCTTCGGGACTACATTAACGCCCTTCGCTTCGTACCAATCCATTAAAGGCTTGGCGTAATGGCACGAAGCGAGATCCGGCCAGAACAGCGTGGGACCACGGTGAGAACGGAGGAAGGGCAGCAAGCACTTCTGCAAGCATTCCTCTCGATAAATCTGCCCGTTTATGGTGCCGGTTGTAACGAACGGCTTGCTGTACCGTCCGCACTCGCGGTTTGTCCATCTTTCTCTTCCGGAACTGTTCCGGAACCTCCATGCGGGACGTACCGACAAAAAACTCGAGACCGGGGATTTGTTTGGTGTCCGCCTTGATATATGTCTCGTCGTCCATGACGAGACAGCCTGGCTTGATCCGCCACTCACGGTACAGCTTCCGCGCACGCAATTTGGCCATCGTGTTTTGCTTGTCAGTCCGGTTTGGCGCCTTCCTGACCTTAAAAACGCGTAGCCCAGCCCGTTTCATGGTCTGCTGGTCGAACCACTTCGACGAATTGACCTTTTTGGCCACGTCTCGGGTTATTCTTAAAGTACTGCCTTATCTTCCGCGCCTTCTCTGGGTATTCCGTTTTCGGTTTTCGGCCGCTTCCAGCGCGCCGCTCGATGGTCTTCGTCTCCTGGAACCAAGCCTTTTTGCCGATTCATCTGTGCGACTGACCAGGATTATCGATCACCGCGCTCAAGATTTGCTGGCGTAGCACTTCTTGTTTCGAATGCATCTTGAAAACTACTTGACAGAGATAAAATTTTGCACAAATAAACAAAACACTCTAAACTAGTATTACCCAAAATTTCATTAATTTTTACCCACGCGATAAAAAGTTACACCCAAAACAAAGTGTCGCATTTTTTCCGAGTCCAATCTTTAGTCCCGAGGGGGCTTTGTCAAGGTGATGGAATCTCATGCCTGCTGTTCAAAATTGCTCTTGAAGGTGTTATGAAATGAGCGGCATTCAACATGTGGGGTACGGTTCTCAACAGATCCAGTCAATTTATCTGCTTTGCCGACGAGTGGACATTGTCGGCAGAACATTTGAGGCGATGGCAGAGCAGTACACCAGACTAAAGCGCGAAGCAGTGAAGATTGGGTTGAAGATAAATACGTCCAAATCGAGGCATCCGGAACCGAGCACGCCAGAATCCGACTGGGCAGCCGTGTAACGATCGACGGCAATGAGTTCGAGGTAATCGACGAATTTGTTTACCTCGGCTCACTGGTTACTGCGGACAACGATAACAGCCGTGAGATCCTGAGGCGTATTATTACTGGAAGTCATGCCTGCACTGGAAATCGTACCTACTCTAATAAGGCCGGTTGTTTTCTACGGGCATAAGACGTGGACAATGCTTAAGGAGGACTTGCGAGCACTTGGAGTTTTTCAGTGAAGGGTGTTAAGAACCATCTTTGGCGAATTGCAGGAGAACAGAGTCTAAAGGCGGAGGGTGAACCATGAGCTCGCGCAACTCCCCAAGCAACACAGCTTGTATTAAACAAGTTGAAAGTACTGTCAAACGACAAAAACAGGTTATCAATTTAAGTGTATAATACTTTATTTTATACTTTACTATGACGTAAAAAGCGCAGAAAGTGAAGCCTTATCTATCTACATATATATATAAAAATGAATTTCTGTCTGTGTGTCTCTCTGTCTGAACCTTATAGACTCGGAGACTACTGAACCGATCGGCGTGAAATTCTATATGGAGGAGTTTTTGGTACCGTAGAAGGTTCTTAAGATAGTTAGAGACCCCTCCCTTCTGTGAAAGGGGGGCTCCCGTAAAAATGAATTACATATTTCTGCATAATTCGAGAACTCTGGTAGGGGGAGGGGGCTCCCATACAAATGAAACACAACTTTCTGCATAACTCAAGAACTAATCAAGTAAATGGACCCGATTTTGGCAAGTGGGGTTTTTGAAGGCAACAAATGTTTCTATGGTAGTTTGAGACCCCTCCGCCATCTGAAAGGGGGGGGGGGGTCCATAGAAATGTAACACAAATTTCTAAATAACTCGAGAAACAATCAAGTACATGGAACCACAATTGGCAGGTGGAGGTGTTTGAAGGCAATAAATGTTTCTAAGGTGACTTGAAACCCCTCCTCTTTCTGTAAAGGGGGCTCCCATACAAATTAAACACAAACTTCTGCATAACTCGAGAACTAATCAAGCATATGAAACCATGTTTAGCAGGTGGAGGTTTTTGAAGAAAAGAAATATTTCTATGGTGGTTTGAGACCCTTCCGCCCTCTGAAAGAGGGGGGACACAAATGAAACACAAATTTCTGCATAACTCGAGAACTAATCAAGCATATGGAACCAAATTTGGCATGTGGAGGTTTTTGGAGGAGAAAAATGTTTTTATGGTAGTTTGAGACCCCTCCGACCACTGAAAGGGGGGTGGAGGTTTCCATACAAATGCAACACACATTTCTGCATAACTCGAGAACTACTAAAAAAAATGGAACCAAATTTGGCAGGTAGAGGTTTTTGAAGGCAAGAAATGTTTCTAAGGTGACCCGAGACACCTCCCCTTTCTGAAAGGAGGGCTCATATAAAAATGAAATACAAATTTCTGAATAACTAGAGAACTTATCAACTTACTGGAACCAAATTTGGCATGTGGAGGTTTTTGAAGGCAAGAAATGTTTCTATTGTGGTTTAAAACCCCTTCGCCCTGTGAAAGAAGGGTCTCCCATACCAATGAAATACGAATTTCTTCATAACTCAAGAACAAATCAAGCAAATGGAACCAAATTTGCCATGTGGAGGTTTTTGAAGGCAATAACTGTTTCTAAGGTGACTTGAAACCGCTCCTCTTTCTGAAAAGGGGGCTCCGATACAAATGAAACACAAATTTCTGCGTAATTCGAGAACTAATCAAGCATATGAAACCAAGTTTGGCAGGAGGAAGTTTTTGAAGGAGAGAAATATTTGTATGGTAGTTTGAGACCCTTCCGCCTTTTGGAAGGGGAGACTCCCATACAAATGAAACACAATTTTTAGCATAACTCGAGAGCCAATGAAGCAAATGAAACCGAATTTGACATGTTGAGGTTTTTATATCAGTTCAAGGCCCCTCCCCTTTTTGAGGGGGCGGGGGCATACAAATTAAACACACATTTTTGCATAACTGGAGAACTAATAACAAGCAAATGAAACCACATGTGGCATATGGGGGTTTCTGAAGGCAGGATTTATCTATATCTATATATATATAAATGAATTTCTGCCTGTCTGACCACTATAGACTCGGAAAGTTCTGAACCGATCAGTGTGAAAATTTGCATGCAGGGGATTTTGGGGCTGGGAAAGGTTCTTGTGATTGATTGAGACCTCTTCTCTCTCAGGAAGGGGGCTCTTATACAAATGAAACACAAATTTCTACCAAACATAAGAACTATCCAGGCTACTAAAACACAAAACGTGTATGTCTCGGGTAAGAAGTAGGTTCTGATAGAAGTTTGAACCCCTGTTTAGTCAAGAAAAAAACTCATTCCGAAAAACAATCATAAAGGTGCCAGTTCTATTAAAAAAAAAAATTTTAATTGCAAGCGTAGCAGCGCTCACACCGGGTTCAGCTAGTAAAACATAAAATGGAAAAAAATATTACCCTCATACAAAAATATAACATCGCCAAGCGCGGGATTTGAACACTTGTCCTTGGCGTGATAAGTTTGTGGCTTTTTTGCTAAGCCAACTCCGATTGTTTAAAAGCTAACTCTGAGTATCTATGATGTGCTTCCCGTTGGCAGTGAAACCACAATATTGCGCAACATTCATCGTTATGAAAAAAAAAAAACACGTTTTGCAAAACATGGTTGGTGTAATATAATTTCAACAGTGCATAGAACTGCCCGTGAAATCTTGTTTTGTTTATGTTTTATAAAGGTATGGACCCATGTTTTTAAAAACAATAATAAAGTATTAATCACTTGCAGCAGTGAAAAAAGTATTTTTAGCTTGACCGTTAGTCAGAGTGATTCAGAGAATACGACAGATACTAAGCGCTCCGAACTTGACAAGTTTTGAAATGTTTATGATACATTAATAATAGAAACAATTTTAAATCATTCTAAAAAGATGTTTTGTGTAACTTGGGTCGCTAACGAACCCACTATTCGTAAGGTGGTCTAATCTGGACGAATACGCTGGGCAGGGCATGTTGCGAGAATGTCGGACAACTTTCCTGTGAAAATGGTGTTTGATGGGAATCCGGTTGGCACAAGACGACAAGGGGAGCACCCAGCAAGATGGTTAGACCAGGTGGATCAAGATCTAGGGAGTACAAGGTACCCACGGGATTGAGGAGGAGCAGCTATGAACCGAGAATGTTAATGTTATAACGACGTTATGCCATGAAAGTACATAAATAATGGATGGCCTGGTGATGCTGGCCATAGTCTAACATTCGAAGGGTCCTCGATTAGAGTCCGGTCAATATGAATCACCCGAAATAAAGTTTTTGCATATCAACCTTATTCTAAATAATATACGCACGGAAGTGCGTATATTAGTCAAAAGAAAATAATGTTGTGTTCTTTCTTATTATATTGCTACTCTGTCTGCGTGGTTCCAATAACCAAATAAGACCGAGGTGATTCTAGGCACTCGGTTTGATTGAGTTCACTTGTGATTTAAGGTGTTTCATCATATGTTTTGGTATAGGTTGGTAACACGGGCATTTTCCCTGGGCTATCCGGGACATTCCCGGATGTGTCTTGGTCCTGAGCAGACGAATTGATTAGAAGTGTCTCATTTGATCTTGGGTATTGTATAAAGCTTGCTTCAGATAGAATTGGAACAAAAACAATTGCCTGTATTTCAGTTATTTATTATTGAATTCAAGATCTTTTTTTATACAAATGTAGCGTTTTTTTTTTTCATACTTTTAAGAAAAAATACGGATAAAATTATTCGTCACGGTTTCGAAGGAATTCTCGAATTTTTCCTGTAACACGGCTCATTAGGCGGCGCACACCTTCTTCGTCCATCGTTTAAGCTATCTTATTCCACCAGGTCTTCGTCTGATTGATGTCTTTGACAACCTTTCCCTTTGCCTTGAGTCTCCTCTTCATGATTGCCCAGTATTTCTCAATAGGGCGGAACTGGGGGCAGTTGGGTGGGTTAAGGTTTTTCGGAACAACCTGGACCCCTTTCTCTGCATACCATTCTTGAACGACTTTGCTGTAATGAAAGCTTGCCAAATCTGGCCAAAACATTACGGGATGGTTGTGGGATCGAATGAACGGCAAAATTCGTTTTTGGAGACACTCTTTTTGGTATAGTTCCGACGTCATTGTCTTATTTGTAACGAAAACTTTCGTTTTTTCGCCACAGCTGCAAATGCCCTGCCAAATCATGAATTTTCGTGCAAATTTTTCGGCAAAAAAAAATTTAAATTTGGCTGGAACATCCCCCCGAGCCGTTGCCAAGTAAAATTTTTGACCTGGGATTTGCCCGAAGTCAGCCTTGACATAGGTTTCATCGTCCATCAGAAGACACCCGTCGAACTTGGTCAGCACCTGGTCGTATAGCTTCCGAGCACGGATTTTGGCCACACTATTCTGTTTTATGGTCCGATTTGGCTGTTTGCTAGCTCGATACGACTTGATTCCTTCCCGGAGTCGAGTTCTCCTCACGGTACTATGGGCAGCATCGAATTTTCTGGCCAAATCACGGTCCGACAGATTGGGATTCCTCTTAATCGTCTTCAAAATCTTACCACGCAGTTTCCGGTCGACAGTTCCACTCCGACGATTGGCTTGAGGCTTCCGAATCGTCGTCAATGTTTCCTTATACCGTTTGATAACGCGCCATACGCTATTTCTGGGCAATTTCAGCTGTTTAGCTAGCCTAGATGCAGACCACAATGGATTTTCCAAATAACTGTGCACAATTTTTTCCCTTCTTTCGGCTTCCATGTTGATTGTTTACAAAGTACAGTCGATTTGCGGAATGTCAAAAATACATACGTGAAGCTGACAAAATTCCCGACGCGTGGGCTCCAAGAACTTCCAAATCCGGCCACCAGGAGCGCCACAATATGAGCAAAAGTTTGTTCCAATTCTAAATGAAGCAAGCCTTAATACTTGTTTTTAAATTCTTATTTGATTTCAGGTTTCACTGTGGACGCATTTCGCGCCAAATTGTATTCGGAGTTGGCAGCACCCTCTCAGATTTCAATGATACTTTTTGGACTTGTAGATATTGTCACAAAAAGCATGCTTAGTTTTTACCAACTTGATCTAGACTGTCTTTTCAAAAGGGTAAAACTTTTCTTACCGATTTTTTTTTAAAATGGCTATAATCGAAAAATGACAAATCCCACAAAACAGTGTTGTGTGGGTGGGTGACCAACATAAAATTTGTCATTTTTTCTAATCTTGCGATATATGGACGACTTGTAGGGAACATAATTATCTATCTTGAGCCATATTTTTTCCAATTAAAAAAAATGTATTTTTTTGTAAATCGACTTGAAATCGAATTTTCCTTGTTTTTAATTTGGAATTTTTGCTTTATTTTTATTCAAAAATTTGACTAATTTTGTGACCCATGCAACACTTTTTTGTGGGATTTGTCATTTTTTGACTAAATCCATTTGAAAAAATCGGTACAAAAAAGTTTGACCCTTTTTAAGAGACAGTCTAAATCAATTTTGGAAAAACTAAGTACGCAAATTGGCTTTTTGTGACAAAGTCTACAAGTCCAGAATGTTTCATTGAAATCTGAGAGGATGCGGCCAACGTTTTTCAAGTTGGCGCGAAATGCGTCTGTGGCCAATTTAGTTCTTGACACTCAATATGCTCACTATTGATCTTCTCATACGATTTGTGGTGTCGCATAAGGGATTTATTGTGATTATAGACTGACGACCCGTATTCCCTTGCGCTGAACTGGCCGGCTTGACGTGCCGCAAGGGCTCAGTAGAAGTTCTCTGTCGTGACCCGAAGCTAAGAGTCAGTTCCATTGTGGTTGTATCACATAGGTAAGTTCTTCCACAGTGTTTATCTGCACATTTTGGCATGAAGCAGCATGACAAACAGTAAAGGCTAAATTGGTTTTTCAGCATTTCAGCATGGAGACGCTGGTTGGCGTAGCCTGGGCAACGTTGTCAATTTGACAATAGCGAAGTGAGTGACTGCGACTGAAGATCGTGTACAAGCAGGGTATATATTCCATTCTCATTTAATTAATAATATCAGCACGCTTTGAAGTCATCCTTGCAGTTCAAATTACTTTTGCGTTTAAGAGCATGGAGCAGCATGACAATTTAATGCTTGTAATGCTCAATTTGTTTTTCTGCATTTCAGCTTAACAGTGAAACAGTGTTAAAATTCTTCTTCTGAACATCACCTACTATTTCATTAAATAATTGGCAGGTGATTATAAGCAGTATAGAATTGTCTTTAAATATTTGTGTTTAGTGGTATTATGATTAGATACTTCATTTATTTCAGGAATCATCAAACCGGGCTCTTCGATCACTCAAACTGCTTTCTTCGACTTATAGAAGAAGTCTCCCGAGTAGCACATTACGGTCATTATTAGTTGTAATAACTTGATTATGACTTAGCAAGTTATTTTTTTTTTTTTCAACTGAATTGGAAAAAGGGGGAAGGGGGGGGTGGGGGTAAAAAAAAATTAAATATCTTTTGTTTAAATTTTTCTTGGTTGGTTGGGCTGATCTATTTTGTTTTCAGCTTTTTTTGGGGATTATGTATTATGATACTTATTTTTTTTTTTTGTAAAAAAGTGGGGGGATAATATTATATTATATATTTTTTTATATATTATATTTTTTTTTTTCTATAAAAAAAGAAAGGGGGGAGGGGGGAGACGAGGGTAGGGGGGGGGGATCGGGGGGGTGGCGAGGATATTGCTGGGGGGGGGGGGGGGGGGGGAATGTTCGTGTGCGGGGTGTGCGTTGTCTTTTTAAACAACAAATAAAATATTTTTTTTGTTTTTGTTTGTGTGTGTAGGGGTTTGTGGGGGGTACACTGAAAACTAATTTTAGTTTATATTACGAAATCGAAGGTAGCACTAACGAATCCATTCGTTGTTTTCTGCAACGAAACTGATTTGTATGTTTTATGAAGCAACCTTCGTAATTAATGGCACACGCGCAACTGTCAAAAGCACGAAGCATTTGTTGAAACAGAAAGAACTTTCGTTCATTGCACAAAAACAATGCAAAGAGCTACGAATATTTTGCTACAAATTAAAAGAAACGTCTCTCTGTAGGGTGCATCAATGACAGACAGATCTACTTTATCGACTCGAAAGATAATTGAAAAAAAAAAAAAAAGCACAACCACGTGGATTTCTCAAGCGTTTTTTTTTATGTTTCTGACATGGGACTCGATCCTGTATTTTTGGAAAGAGCTGTTCTTGAATCCGTTATTGATCTCACTAGGTCATGGTGACTCGTGAGAAAATACTTGATTAATGAGTATGAAGTTATAACTCTCGGCAGCACTTTAATTTTGTTGTTGGGATAAATAAATGATTCCCGCCCATTACAGCAGCAACACCAACCGACAAGCAGCGATTGGCTGGCCTTGACGAAATCCATTTCGTGCATTTTACAAAAATGTGTAATGATAGCATTTCACCAGATAAAAAGCAATATGAATGTTTCATACAATACACGAGACACTTGTTCTATGTACAAAATCCATGTTTACGAAACGAGTGAAAGCTAATTTCCGAAAATAAATTTTCAGTGTATCCTTTTCGGTGGGTTTGGTGTGGGTTCTTCTGGTCGAATCCACAACAGTGTTTGGGGTCTTAAAAGGAGTAGGGGGGATAAGGAGGGGGAAGTTTGGTGTTTGGGGGGGGGAGGGCGGGGCAAGTGTGGGGGGGGGGGGCCTGATACATCAATTGGTAAAGCGGTTGTAACCGGATGGGTTGATGGGGGGGTTTAAAAAATCATTTATGTTTGGGGCCATTTTTTTGGCTTTGGTTTTGTAGAGGGGGGGGCGGGGTGTTTTTGGGAAAAGGGAAGGGGGGCTTGAATTTTTTTTTTTTATTTTTTTTGTTGGGGGAAAATAAATATGAACGCCTTGCAATAATGTCACTCCCCTCACATATCACATATCATTCCCTTCCATTAAACCAATCCCACCAGTATTAAAGCGACACCATTGTTTCGATTTCACGACAACCATGCAACCTGGTAGAGCAAGTCCCAAAACGATGACCAAATTTCGCTTTCGTTTCATTTTATGAAACGTTTCGCCTGCAGTGCGGCGTTCGACTTTCGGCGGTGGTGTGATTATGTAAGGAGAGAAAAAACAAGGTTTCATCGATATCGTAAATTTGACCGCTCTACTCGACACACACACACTGCAGAACCAGCGGAGACGGTAATCGTGATCTACGACAGTCAGCGACGGCGGCGGTCAATATCTTGAACTTAAATGCTATGCTTTTGTGTGGCTCAAAAGTACCGGCTGCACTTGATCTGATTCGTGCATTCAAGCATGGATACCAGTTATGGTGGATGAAAGTCGCCCGTTCAAATTTGCTCTTAGGTATCAATCGTTGGTGTTTCGCAAATCGACTTTGTTTCAGCGAGGCAGACAGGCCCAGGAGATGTCAAACAGGTTCGTCAAAGTGTGATTCCGAAAGTATTGGGTAATTCGAAACGCCACCCAAACGGTTTGGTTGGGATAATTGGCACTCGAGATTTTTCTGGGACACGTCTAGCCAATTCACCGTTGTTGTCGTCGTCGTCGTCGTCGTCATTCGCAAACGTCAAAGTGCATTTGTTGCAAACTGCTGTGTCAGTTTGCAGTTGATTGACAGACAATTTGCATACAAGTGCTCACTCCCTTTTGTTTTTGCTAGGAAACCTAGACACGCTAGGGTTTGACGACCGACTTCACAACAGTCCAACGACCAATGATGACTTTCAACGTTTGCTAGAGGAGCTTATGAGGAAGGTGAGGCGAGAACGTTGAACCACCGTCACCATTCTCTTAAGTTGACCAAGTTGTGTGACCAATCAATGACGTGACTTTTACCGCCCTGAATGAAGAGTTGAGTGACTTTCCTTTTTAGAATCGATTTTTGATGTGTCACATAAACTGCTGCGACTATGAAACAATCTTTTAATTTTCGAAAAACCACTCGAATACAACATACAACGCATGGAACTCTCGCGGAACAACCAGTCGAGAAGAGGACAACGAAAACGACAAGTTGCAGCGAAAAGTTTCGCAATGCAGTTGTCAACAGGGGTAACAATATAATTGAGTCGCTCGGTTCGAAGTTTCAAAACTCTTGGCTTTTTGCCGGTTCAAATCGACATAAGTTTCGTTGCACATGCTCTGCGGAAACACACACAAAAAAAGAGTCAACCAATGAACGAATGGGAAGGAGTTGGATTTCCTCGCGCTCTGCGCCCTGTTGCTTGTGCCATGGCAACCATATAGTTTCACGGTAGTGATGGATTAATTTCCGTCCCAGATCGAGATCTGCTGAAATTATTGCCCAAGAGCACGCCATCCCCAGGTTCCGTAGTACAAAGTTGGTTGGGGCATGGTTGTGAGTGTTGCGAGATCGGAGGATACTTTTTTTCGCCTCTGAATCGGAGACGTACTGTGCAAAAAAAAATGAGGCCTGTGGAAACGAAATTATCTCCGGTTGACGACGGCTGATATTGGTTTCAGATTGCGTGGTTAGGGTGTTGGCAGGAAGTTGCGTGGTGTTATGTTTTTCTTCATTAAGTACTGGATTTATTGGTGTAACATAGTATAGATTTCATTAAATTGCATGTTAGGTGAACTGTCGTGTCTCTAAGTTTGGGTTTCGTTTCACACAGAAACATAGAAACATAATAGAGATAATAAACCACAAAAGAGCATGGCGCTTTTTCTGGTGTTGAAACATGGCGGGGCAATAGCTGTCAAACTTTGTTTTTTTTTTTTTTGCATGAGCACGATTGACTGCCCGAGGTTGCTACATCGTTATTGCCAGATGAGTTATAACTGCGTAGAGAACCAACAGATGATGCTTGGGACTAACATACATCCTCAATGTCTAAAACCTGGTTATCCAAAATTAGGGCAATACCAGCGTTGGCCCCCTCGAATGCAGGTCAAATAACGAAAGTGTAGGAAAATATTGACGGGATACTCGCTTTGTTGGAAGCCGACGATTCCTCTGCAATTCCGCGAGAAATCACTGGGATGATTGGATAAAAGGGTCGTTTTGGTAAACGATACGATAAATTCTTGTTTATCTTTGTTTTCAGAATATTCTCCAGTTAGTTGATATCAGGGAGATGCACAAATATATATTTCAATATTAGTACCGATTTAAACCAACGGTGATTAAGCCAAATTGAGGTTCCTCAAAGAATGTGATGGTGGTTTTTTATTGTGAAGAAAAGGTTTTAATACCACTTTTTTTTCCTCTGTTCGGGACATAAACCACTGTGACCAGTAATTTGATCTATTGTAGTATATCCCGTATCCTTTGTTTAGTGCATGTCAAGTTATTTCATCACTATTGAGAAATGATGAAGTATTCGGTGTTGTTACAGTTGTCATTGTTTGTTTTGTTGGCAATGAATAGAGTTTTATTGAAAGTTTCTGCTATTTAAACCCTTTGTGAGCGACAGTACTCTTCAAAGGCGCGCCCCTTTATCCGTCAAAACCGGATTCATTGCAAACAAAACAAACAATGACTCCGATACTGACCCTGATATTGGAGTCAAATAGAAAATGAGAATTCACATAAATGAATACTAACCATGTTTCCCTTATTCCAAGCTCATCCTCGGTGGCTCAATCCGAGTATTGTCACTTTTCACAAGATATAAAATGTAATAAGGACTAATATATGTTCCTTTGATTACAAAAACAAATATGTTCCCTAGTTTGAATTAATTCAGACTAGGGTTCGGTGGTAGATCTGATACCCTGTAACGCACCACGAAAAGGTGATCTACCAGCGTTACGGGTCAATTTAATACCACTTCAAAACGGATTTATATCAACAGTAAGGATGCTGCCGGGTTCACTCACAAAGTGTTTGTTTGTTTGTTTGTTTATGAACGAAACTTTACACATTCGTGTGCATTCGTGTCGGAAAAGCGGAGTTTTTAGTTACAGAGTGGGGATTTCTTCTTCTCTTCTTCATATTTTTCTTATATTTTTTTCTCTACTTCACTTCATTTCATTTGTTCTTCTTCGTCATAATCATAATTCTTTTTCTCAGAGTTGTTTAAGCAGCCCAGTTTGTCACAGGAATGCCAGCAGTTTCGTCGTATTACTTTCGCTATTATCCAGGGCATCTTGTAGGCTGGTAGGGCTGATGACGTTTCTTGTCGTTCTGTCTCGTACTTTCGACAGTGGAGAATAAGGTGCCGTTTAGTTCAGTTCCGCAGATGGGCGCTTTTTTCGTTTTTCAATAGAAAAGAATGAGTCTGAGTGTGGCCAATCCTGAGGCGTGTTAGCGCAAGTTGGTCGACTGGGTTGGCCTGGTCCGTCCACTTGCGCGTGTTGTTCTTCATTTCCCTCAATTTTGCGTCTCTAGTTTCGTGCCACTGTTGGTCCCATCAGCGTCGTATCGCTTGTTTCACTAGTCGCAGTGCATCATCGCCCGGAATAGGCATACCTAATGAAGATGGGCCAATCTTCGGGATTTCCGTTAAAGACTGGTAGTTCCTTGCCGAGTACTTGTCGCGCAGCAATGTGATGCTGAGTAAATGCGATTGGGTTCAAATCCTGCCGTTGGATACCAGCAGGCTCTTGTCTGGGGGGCTGTTTGTTGATAGAGAAGTACGCCGGATTATGATCCATCTGATGAGGCTGAGCGGCAGAGTTGTGATTCTGAACAACGCCTTTTGTGTGATGTTGTGGAGTTAAATACATTTGCGGCTGAAAATTATCGTGTCGCACCAGTTGTGGCTGAGGTGGGTTGCTATCGATTAATGGATTTAGCATTGAGGTTTGCTGCACTAGGTTTGCAGGAACCTGATGATTGTGAGGATTGACATTCTCTTCTGGTTTGTCGTTGTCTTCCACTGGATTTCCTGCTAAACCCTCTGCACCTGCATGCTCCTCCAACCAGTTGAATACCTTGTCTCTGGAATCTGGGATCGATCCACTTTTGATGCTGCTCTCAGCTGCGTGCCGAATAATTTCATGTCGCTTTTCCGTTGACTCTTTCCGTAATTTGGACAGCATCGCCTTCAGTTCCTTCTCATCGTTCAACTTGCGTTCATATACCGGCAGTCCGGATTTTTCATCCTCTCATCGACACCTGCACATCCAAGGTGTTCCCAGTGTCCTTGGCAGTTGAAAGGATTCTCTCGACGCTATTCCGCCAACTCGTTACTCCGGTACAACATGGTACAAATTTCTTGACGATTTCTCTGGAGCGATTCTAGCACTGTGTTCTCCTGGATTCGTTCGGATCATCGTCGGTACAATAAGTTTGTCGCATTTCGCATTGGGGAAATTCTAACGGCCACCGATCCGATGGAGTGGAGATGGGTTCCCACTAAACTGAACGTCGCCGATCAAGCAACGAAATGGAATAACGGACCACAACTTTCGATGGAGGATCCGTGGTTCACAGGACCAAATTTTCTGTTTGAACCTGAAGGTTCCTGGCCGAAGAACTACTATGGAAGATCTCTCAGAAGGAATCTTTTCCAGAAGAATTGGCCATCCTCATTGATTCGCAAGGACCACCTGAGAACCACCACCGCATCGTTCACAAATCGAATCCCATCTACAAAACGTGGCCATTGATGGACAATCGTGGAATCCTGAGAATGCGAAGCAGAATCGGTGCTGCTCCCTACGCGCAGACCGAAGCTAAGTTTCATGCAATCTTGCATAGAAACCGCCAAATAACTATTCTGCTTGTAGACTGGTTCCATCGCCAATTCCGCCACGCCGACAGAGAGACTATCGTTAATGAGATTCGCCAGAGATTTGAAATTTCTAAGCTGAGATCATTGATTGAAAAGGTAACGAAGAATTGTGTATGGTGTCGTGTCGTAAAAGCTATTCCAAAACCCCCAGCCATGGCACCTCTGCCCGAAATGCGCCTCAGTCCCTTCGTTCGACCATTTACATTTGTCAGGCTCGACTACTTCGGACCAGTTTTTGTTAGGGTTGGCAGAAGCCTCGCCAAACGGTGAGTCGCCTTGTTCACCTGCCTCACGATTAGGATAGTGCAAATGGAAGTAGTACACTCTCTTAGCACGGAGTCATGTATTATGGCCATGCGCCGCTTTGTATCTCGTCGGGTCCACCGAGAGAGTTCTTCACGGATAACGGTACCTGTTTTCAGGGTGCGAGTCGAGGTCTCAAAGAAGAAATCTGTCGGAGAAATGAAACCTTAGCATTGACGTTTACATGCACAGAGACTAGCTGGAAGTTCATGCCATCGGCAGCGCCCCATATGGGTGGCGCATGGGAACGACTGGTACGATCAGTAAAGGTAGCGACGGGAGCAGTTCTGGAAGCGGCCCGGAAGCCAGATGATGAGATTTTGGAGACGGTAATTGCAGAAGCAGAGGCCATGATCAACTGCAGGCCACTTACGTTCGTACCACTTGAGTCGGCCGACCAAGAAGCGCTAACGCCCAATCATTTCTTGTTGGGCAGTTCATCATCAAAATCCTTCCTACGACACCTGTAGACAGCCGATCAATACTGAGAAGTAGTTGGAAGTTGGCGCAGTTCATCTGCGATAAATTCTGGAGACGGTGGGTGAAAGAATATTTACCAGTGATCACCCGTAGGTGCAAATGGTTCGAGGAAATCGAGGATCTCGAGGTTGGAGATTTGGTGATGGTGGTCAGCGGTTCGGCAAGGAACCAATGGCTACGAGGAAGGATCGAGCAGGTTTTCCTCGGCAAGGACGGGAGAGTACACCAGGCATTAGTACGGACTTCAACAGGAGTTCTTCGACGGCCAGCTGTAAAATTGGCTGTTTTGGACGTCGCGAGTGGTAGCAAACCTTTTACAATAGCCTCCAGAGTTCCAGATGGTAACCAAGGTTTACGGGCGGGGGTATGTGGCGACGGACCCCCTGTTGCGGCGGCGCCGTCCATACGCAACGCTTCATAGGCGTCATCGCTCACCACTTCACAACGGTGATGACGAAGCATGTCATCGTTGAGATTAAAAAGGAGGATCAAAACAAAAGCAGTAGAAATGAATAAAATAGTGCGTGGCAGTTAATACGTTTTTTCTACAGCTAAATCTAAAACTAAATAGTAAATCGCCTCATTTAACTAGTTATTATATTTAAATTAAATTAAAATAACAAAAACAATAGTACGATTATTGTTACAATAGTAAACGTAAGTTAAATTGATTGAACTATCTTAAATCTAGTTACCTTATCATGTCTGACCTATATTTAGCTTACACAATACAAAATTAAAGTGTGGAGCCCGACGATACACCTCGTTAAATAAATATCAATCGGTTCACCAAATTTGTAAGTAGCTATAATGATACAAGAAAAGTCAATAAATCGTCATTGAATTTACAGCTTGAAGCTGACAGCAGCCAACATTTCGCGTTTGCTCTCAAGAGTTGTAAAACCCCGGAAACTCTCACAACCCCTACCGTACAATGGTGTCTTAACTTTTCGAACCATCGGTGTAGACCACCGTTGACCTGTAGAATCTGGTCGCAAGCAGCTGTTGGACGACTGGGCGGACTCTATCCGGCAGATCACCGGCTTGTACACTGCTGCAGGGGCGCTAGTCACTGCAAAACTGACATGCGGCGTTGGACTAGTGAGCCGAGGAGGACCGAAGACCCTGCAGACCCTAGCCCCAGCGTACAACAAAATGGTATGCTACGCTTCCGGAGTGTTTGTGACTAGCCCAATCATCTCGGTTATGGCCGAAGCTGGAACACTCCCCTTTGAATTCCTTGATGGTGAATATTTATTGCACCGACGAGATAGATTAAATAACCGTTTAAGAGCCGATTTGGAACTATTTAAACCAATAGTAAGGATGCTGTTGGTGCCACTTACAAGATGTTATGGTGGTTCTTTGTGTAAACAGGAGCAAGTCAATTTGACCTGAGTATACCAGCAGTAAGGATGCCAATGGGCCACTCAAAAAGTGTGATGGAGGTTTTTGATTGGAACGGTAAGGTTGTTAAAAACGTTCGAGAGCTGATTTAAACCGATTTAAACCAACAGTAAGGATACTGTTGGGACCACTCACAAAGTGTGATGGTGGATGTTCATCAGGAAATTTAACAACACTCAAAAGCCGACTTTGACCGATTTATACGAACAGTAAAGATGCTGTTAAGGCTACTCACAAAGTATGATGATGATTTTTTATTGGAAAGACAAGGTATTTTTAATAACTCTTAAGAACCGATTTGGCAACAGTCAAGCATGGGAAAAATAGGTTCAGGTGTTTTCCTCGTTTATTCTTTCTACAGTTCTCGGATCCGAGGATTTGTGTAGAATCGTTTGATGGTTTTATTGGGAAGACAAGGTTATTAAAAACGACCGAGGGCTTGTTTAGTCCGACATAAACCAACAGTAAGGATGCTGTTGGCGCTACTCACAAAGCGTGTTGGTGATCCTTCAGTGGTGGGGGATATTCATTGAGAAGACAAGATACTTTAGTAATACTCACATACTTACTTGATATTCGATGGGCGACGACTCCTCCTGTTGAATCTACCGAATGGATGATTCTTCTCCACTGGACCCGGTCCTGGGCCAATCGCCTCCAGTGACCCTGGACGTTAAGAGCCCTTAGGTCCTCATCAACTGCAAATAGGCATCATGTTCGTGGTCTGCCACGGAGTCGATGGCCTCTTCCTGGTTCTCTACTAAATATAATCTTCACTTGTCGTTCTTCCGCAATCTGTGCAACGTGACCAGCCCAACGCAGCTTGCCGTGTTTTATCTGCTTGATAATATCCATTTCTTTATATACTTGGTAAAACTCGTGATTCATGCGACGCCGCCAGATGACATCTTATCGTTCAAACAACCCGAATGCTTTCCGATCGACTTCCTTGAGCGTCCAGATTTCATGGCCGTACAAAGCGACCGGCCGGATCAGAGTCTTAGACAACGCAAATTTCGTCTTCGTCTGAAAACTACGGGACTTCAGCTGGTTCCGGAGACGTCACTAGAGTTCCAAGATACACAAATTCTTCAACTACTTCAAATTTGTCACCACCCAACACAACTTCGCTACCCACATCACTATTGGCTCTACGTTGTCTACCGACGATCATGTACCTCCTCTTGCTGGTATTAATAGTAAGGTCAATTCTCGCTGTCTCCCTGTTAAAAGGCACGAATGCCTCTTCCACGGCTTAACGGTCAAGTCCGATGATATCGATGTCGTCCGAAAAAACCTAGGAGCATGTTCGATTTCGTGACGATGGTGCCGCTCCTTCGCACGCCGACTCTCCTAATAGCTCCTTCGAGAACAATGTTGAACAACAAGTTCGAAGGCGCATCTCCCTGCTTTAAACCATCTGGGGTTACGAAAGATGTCGAAATCTCATCCGCAACCCGTACATTTGATTTCGATCCATCCTTACCTTACCTTACCAATCAGACCAAGGCCGGTGTGGCCTCTGCTGTACACAGTTGTTCTCTACATTGTAATCGGTCCATGGCTGTACTTCGCCAGCCTCGCTTTATGCGGACGGTCCGCGGGTCGCCTTCTACTTGATCGATCCACCAGGCATTGCGCGCCTCTTCTTCTTGTACCCGTCGGTTCGTTTTCGAGAACCATTTTCACAGGGCTGTCGTCCGACATTCTTACGACACGCCCAGCCCACCGTAGTCGGCCGATTTTTGCGATGTGTACGATTGCAATTGCAACTGATGCAATTCGTGGTTCATTCGCCTCTTCCACGTTCCGTCTTCCATCTGCACTTCACCGTAGATCGTACGCAGCACCTTCCGTTCAAAGACACCAAGGGCGCGTTGGTCGAATCCATCGATCCATCCAGTGTAGCACGAATCAGTCTAATTAGATTCGTCGGAATACCATGTTCGATGATGATCTGCCATAACTCGTTTTGAATCGTACGCCACCTTGCAATCAATAAACAGATGCTACGTCTGCTAATTGTACTTCTGGAATTTAGCAAGGATTTTTCGCAGCGTAAACATTTGATCCGTCGTTGATCGGCCCTCTCAAAAACCAGCCTGGTATTCGCCGATCAAGGACTCTCAATCTGTTAAACAGAGTACGTGACATTATTCTGTACGCCGAATTGAGGAGTGTTATTCCTCCCTGCTACTTTAGTAATACAAAAAAACTACACGGTGTTCAATAAGTTCGAATACAAGTTTTCATCATTGCGTAGGTATGCGCCATGTACATATTCTGCATTGGTATTGGTGTCAGCTTTAGCTTCATTCATACGCTACCGAATGTGCGCGGTGTTGACATTCTGTTAGTTGTTGTTTGTTTGTTACGCGCGATGAAAGAGTATCGGGACTTCGTAATTAAGCGTTTTTTGAACGGTGAGCGACCCGGCGATATATTCCGGCTGCTGAAATCGCATGGGGTCAAGCGGAACTTTGTCTACACGACCATCAGGCGATACCGGGAGACGTCCTCGACCAATGACCGTGCGAGATCCGGTCGGCCGCGTTCAGCGAGGACGCCACGGGTCATCAAGATCGTGAGGGAGCGAATTCGGCGCAAAAAGAACCGCTCAATCCGGAAAACGGCTGCAGATCTCAACGTTTCCATTGGAACCGCTCACACCATACTCACCAAGGACCTTGGTTTCAGGCCTTACAAAAAACGTAAGGTCCATGGCGTTTCGGAGGCTACCAGCAAAAAGCGGTTGGATCGAGCTAAGAGGATCCTCTCTCGGCACGCTGGTCAGGAGTTTGTTTTTTCGGACGAGAAACTGTTCGTGCTGCAGCAGCCGCACAATGTGCAAAATGACCGGGTGTGGGCGCCATCGAGGGACAGCATTCCTGAATCCAATATAAACATCCCTCGGTTCCAAAGTGCCGCGTCGGTGATGGTTTGGGGGGCAGTATGCAAACGTGGTAAGCTACCCTTGGTGTTTATTGAAAAAAACGTCAAAATCAACGCGGCGTACTACAAAACTGAGGTTTTGGAAAAGGTTGTTGCCCCCAGTCTCCGAAGCCTCTACGGCGATGAGCACTACGTGTTCCAGCAGGACGGTGGGCTGGTGCAAATGTGGTTCAAGCCTGGTGTCGGGACAATTTAACCGACTTTCTGGACAAAACTTTGTGGCCTCCCAGCTCCCCGGACTTGAATCCTCTCGACTTTTTTGTTTGGTCCTATATGATGGCGAAGCTGAACGAATACAAGGTCAGCACTTTGGATCATTTCAAGACGGTAATTCTCAAAATCTGGGACGAAATGCCCATGCAGTCCGTGCGTGCCGCCTGCGACGCGTTCGAGAAACGTTTGAAGCTCGTTAAGGAGTACAAAGGGGGGTCATTCCAAGAGAAATGTTGTAAACGTTCCTTGTAAACATAGCTTTCAATAACATAAATCCAAAAAATAAAAAAACATGTTTTCATTTTTTTAACAAATTTTGAAAGTGTATCCGAACTTATTGAACACCGTGTACTTTGTACCGATCTACACCAACAGCCACGAAGACAAAAAGTATTTTTTTTATTCTCATAGGCAACGAAAACAGCAGCATTGTCGAGTGCATGAGGTTTATTTGAAGGAAAATATGGCTTATAGGAATGTCCTCCCTTAGCTCAATCGGTAAAGGCGCAGCTACAAAGCAACACCATGCTGGAGGTGGCTGGGTTCGATTCCCGGTCTGGTCTAGGAACTTTTCGTTAAGGAAAATTTCTCGACTCCCTGGGCTTATCGTATGATTGTACTTGCCACACAATCATACTAATGCAAAAATGGTACCTGGCATCGAAAGCTCTTAATTAATAACTGTGGAAGTGCATTTAGAACACTAAATTGAGAGTAAGCAATAAGCTAATTGAGAAAGCAATAAGTTTGAAATGCTGAAGCAAAAAAATGAATATATTCAGTAAGTGATTTGATGCAAGAACATAAATTGGAGGATTGACAATCGGTTGCAACGAATAGTCAACATTACCGTAGCCTACTTTTCCCCTAATAGTAAGGATTTTTTTTTAAAGATATTTCTACGCTTTTTCAGAGACAATTTATGGACATTGAAAATTCCATAATAATTAAAATGGTATGGCAATCGTAACGTTCAATTTATGCATGTACACAGAATACTCTGGAATTCTAGAATTGAATGCTTAGTAATTCTTAGTATATGATAAAGTCTGTATCCACAATAATCCGGACAGCTCATAAGTTGAGTGAAAAACAAATTACGCTTCATATTTCAATGGTAGTTGTTTATGTCAGATTTATGGGATATGATTTATCAGTTCACTATGTCAAAACATAGCTATTCGATATTTGAATAAAATTATCGAACATTGCGCTTAACTCCATCCATTAGGGTTTGAATAGACTCTTCAGATGCCGTGTTGACCGTCTTTGTCCGAATTTGTTGTAAGTGTTTGATATCTTTGTTTTTTTGTTTCTTTTCAGAAACTTCCCGCTTCATCAAAGCCCAATATCTCTCGATTGGACGTAGCTCTGGACAATTTGGAGCATTTGCGGTTTTTGGTACAATATTCACTTGATTTGCTTCTTACCACTCCATCACAGTTTTAGCATAATAGCATTGTGGAAAATCGGGCCAGATCGAAGGTTTTTCGCTTCTGCAGGCACTCTTTCTGGTAAATCTCCTTGTTGATTGTGCCTGTAGGGACGAAAGATTTACTCATTCTGCCACACGTGCAAATTGCTTGCAAAACAAGGTACTTTTTTGGAGATTTTGATGCCTTCTTCTTTTTGAAATGCTCAGTTGTAGCATTACTGGCCATAGCAGAATAGAAAACAAGCCCTGGAAGCTGCTTGAAATCCTCCAGGACATAAGTTTCATCATCCATAGCAACGCATGAAAACTTCGTCAAATATTCGCATTAACAACGTCGAGCCCGTGATTTTGCTGTCAAGTTCCGTTTGTCGTTGCAATATGGAACCGGATATTTTTATATGAATTCAGCCCCAAACACTGTTTTGATTTTTCGACATAACCAGGTGACATTCCTATTTCACGAGCCACCGTTCGAACAGATTGGGGTTTTCCCTCAATATCCTCTTCACCTTTCGGTCCATTACAGGATCGGCATGTCCATTGTTTTTATCACTTCTCGGTTTCCTCTCCACCGTTAAACGTTCCGAAAATGATTTGAGCAGACCGTGAACAGTGGATTTAGGAAATCTGGAACTCCTTTGGAATTTTTTAAATTCCAGTTTTGACAAGTCAGGATTTGCCTCAAGTTCGTAAAAAATCCGCTCGCGCACGTGCTGTTCATTCGTCGTCATGTTGAACACTAAACATGGTATGAAAATGCCAATCAAAGTCTTTTTCATCTAAGACTTACCCCTAGTAGAACACTTGTTACTATTCGGTTGAGATAACATAAATGTGACTTGCTAAGTCAAAAAAAAATTAATAAAAATAATTATTGTCATGGTGGGGTTCGGGGGGCCCTAAAAAAAAAATCAGACCAAGGCCGGTGTGGCCTCTGCTGTGCACAGAAGTTGTCTCCATTGTATTCGGTCCATAGCTGTGCCTCGCCAGCCGCGCTATCTGCGGAGGGTCCGCAGGTCACCTTCTACTTGATCGATCCACCTTGCTCGTGGCGGGCCTCTTCTTCTTGTACCCGTCGGTTCGTTTTCGAGAATCATTTTAACTGGGCTGTCGTCCGACATTCTTACGACATGCCCAGCCCATCGTAGTCGACCGATTTTAGCGCTGTGTACGATGGGAGGTTCTCCCAGCAACTGATGCAATTCGTGGTTCATTCGCCTCCTTCACGTTCCGTCTTCCATCTGCACTCCACCGTAGATCGTACGCAGCACCTTCCGTTCAAAGACACCAAGGGCGCGTTGGTCCTTCACTAGCAATGTCCATGTTTCATGGCCGTAGAGAACTACCGGTCTAATTAATGTCTTGTAGATGGTCAACTTTGTAGTTTGGTGAACTTTGTTAGATATTTGCGTCCTTCGGAGTCCAAAGTAAAGACTGTATTCGATGAAATTTGGACACACGCAATTGTTCGACACTTTTTAGCGTGTGGGTAAAAATTAAAAAAAATTTAAATAAAATTAATTGATTGGGGTGGAGTAATTGGTGAATTATTTGGGGGAAAAGCGGGGGGGGGATTGGGGGGGGGGGCGGGGAAAAAAAAAACGGCGCCCAAAAAAATGGGGCCCCCCCGCCCAAAACCCAAACCCCCCCCCCCGGGGGGGCGGAAAAAACCCCCGAACCGCACCCACCACCCCATCCCACGTGACCAAAACGCCCCCCGGCCGGACGACACCCCCGCGGGAAAAAAGGAGGGGCAAAAAACACGGCACACCAAACCCGCAGAAGACCAGGAAAGAAACAAAAAAAATAAACGCCCAACCCCAACATCGGGAGGGGGGGAGGGAAAAGAGAGAAACAGTCCTTGCGTGGGGAAAAAAAAACAAAAGTTCTGAATTACATGTGTACAAGGTCCAGAAGGCACCGAACCGGAGCGATAAACAGAACTCGGTGGCCAAAACTCGTGCAAGAAACCTGTACAGGGAGTGGCTCACAAAACCGTTCTGCATTGTGATGGACGATGAGACCTACATTAAAGCCGACACCAAACAAATGCCAGAACAGGAACACTACGTCGCCACCTCTAAGTTGGCCGTTCCGGAGAGTTACGGAAGAAGAAACTGTCGAAATTCGCCAAAAAATTCCTTGTCTGGCAAGCGATATGCGGATGTGGCAAAATTAGTCAGCCCTTCATCACCTCTGGGACCGTCAACGGACAAATCTACAAGGACGAATGCCTCCAAAAACGACTTCTGCCCTTCTTGAGATCTCACGATGGCCCGACATTGTTTTGGCCGGATTTGGCATCTTGCCACTATGCCCGGCCCGTCTTAGACTGGTACAAAGATAATAATGTAGTTTTTGTACCAAAAGACGTCAACCCTCCAAACACTCCGGAACTTTGCCCAATTGAAAATTTTTGGGCAATCATGAAGGCAAAGCTCGTAAAAACTCCAAAACTGATAGAAAATTAACTTGAACTAAAGAAAGTGTGGTTAAAAGTAAGTAAGCAAGTCGGTCCTATCATTGCCCAAAATTTGATGAAAGGGGTCAAGGCAAAGGTGCGGGCATTTGGGTTGGGAGAAGAGGTTCAATAAACCAATGATGTCAAAACTTAACCATTTAGAAGTACTTTATTTCCAGAAAGTTTGAAAAGAATCGGGCTCAAGGAAAATTTTTGGTGACCTATTTTGTGTGTCCAAATTTCATCGAATACAGTCTTTAGTCATTATTGCCAGCCATAATGCGCCTTTGTTTTTCTCTTCTGGTTTCGTTATCGGCGGTCACCAATGAGCCCAGATACACGAATTCGTCTACTACCTCGATTGCATCACCGTCGATCTGAACTCGTGGTAGAAGGCAAATATTGTCTTCTCGTGAGCCTCTTCCCTTCATTTATATTGTTTTCAACGCATTAATCACAAGCCCAATCCGACCAGCTTCAGCCTTAAGTCTGATGTACGTTTCAACGTCGTCGGCGAAGCCAAATAGTTGGACAGACTTCCTGAAGATCGTGCCACTCGTGTCTATCCCAGCTCTTCGAATCACACCCTCCAATGCAATGTTAAACAATCGATCACCTTGCCGTAACCATCATTATCATCAAAGACTCCCAGCTGTATCTCAGTGAAATTATTCACTTCTACGTGCAGTATTTCAAAAGTTACAGTGATTCGAAGGTGTGTGGATTAACGTATATGTTAATGTACAGAATGAAAAGGTTAACGAGCTTTAAAAATACTAATTTAATTCGTTGCAAACAAAAATAATCCTTACATTTGGCGTAACTCCATTTTGAATGAGATTTTGTTCAAATTAAAATAAACCCGTAATGGAAATTCTGTAACCCTACAATGAAAGGACAAACTTCCAAAGCAGTGCGAATAACAAACAAAACTGTTATTCAGTGAGAATCGTTTCACCACTATGCACTACTACTTTATCAATAAAAAAAAAACCAGTAATGTGACCCATTTTAAAGAGACAAATATATACATTGTGAGTTCGTGTTCATAGCCAACATTGTAATATGCATTGGAAATGCCTGTCATCAACTGCACCTTGATTGCAGTCCTCGAAAATCTACCGATTTCAACATCCACCGACAAACCTTCCAAGCGAGAAACCCGCCAACAAAATCCACAGTCATTCACTCTCCAATGAACACCTATTAGCACTCGTACCCAGCCATTCTTCGGCATTATGTGTCGCCAAAAATATGCTAATGTTTACTCTGATGTACACACATGGCCAGGTAACCAACCAAAAAAAAAACAGACATTCACAGAAAGGTATTTTTCTTGAATTTTTGCGGTTCCATCGCCAATTCAGTGGACCGAACTGAAACCGGTTTAAGGCCTCCCTTCTCCGCTACGCATCGATTCCCCAACGAAGCCACCATCAACAACAAACTATCGAAGACGGTTTTCCCTAAGAAAACATCAAATGGACACTGCTGTCCGGTCGGGTTCAAAAACCGATCGAACAATAAATCAACTTAGCTACTAATAAAATAAATTTGCTATCCTATTCTGGAAACGAAAATAAACTCACCTGAATCATGATGGTCGTGGCTTTCGTGATGGCCATGCCCGTGATGGTCGTGGTCATCCTGCAGGTGATGCTTCAGGTGATGCAAATGTGCGTAGAAGTGATGGTGATGCAGCACGCAGGCAAGATCCGTACAATTTAACATAGCTTCGGCGGTGTGGGGTCAAGTTGCGCGTCGAAAATCGTCAGCTGATCGCTAAAAATGGTTAGCTACGAGGGGGCCTGGGAGGGGGGGGGGGATATTTTGGGAACGGGAGAAGGTAAAAGAATGGGTTAATCACTGGGATCAAATCACAAGCGAGTACGGAGTGGGAAAGGCTCTGGGTCATGAAACCCGACCGCGCTCGGGGTTCAACAGTTACTTCACCATTGGCACTGGGAAGAGGTAGGGTGCGGGGTGGTATTGGTATGTTTCGGTGGGGTTCCGGGTGGGAGTCTTATCTGAGACACGATCTTCGTTGACACCTGCTTTGGGAGAAAAGAAGAAAAAAAAAAGCAAGAGAAATCGGATTAGTTGATTGATGACGTTGAGAATTTCGGAAAACATTGGCAAACTGGGATAGACAGTCGTTTGATTAGAGATTTGAACACAATTTACATAAATCAAAGGCGAATGTTGGTTTCGGGTTTAACGATTCGTGGTTTTTTATGTTCATTATAATTCGCTTTCCCGGAGGCAAACTGAGTTATCTTGAAGATAAAATTATGGACATTTCATATTTTGAGTTTAATATTACGTTGGCATCAGGTGTGATAAATTAGTTGTACAGTTAATCAAATCGTTCAGTAAATACGAACTATTAGTCAAAACTTTTCAAATGAGTATTGAGTTCCCAGTCAAATTAAAACTGATAACAGCAAGATTACCTCTCCCAAACTGTGTTACTTTACCAGTCGATAGCATAACCATAAATGTAGTTGTCGTGGGTCGGAAATATAATTACCTTAAGTGATTGATGAATACAACTCACAGCAGTTTGCTGAAAATACGTCGAATACAATGAACCAATTAGTTATTTAAACTCCTGAGTAATAAGCGGCGACATCACCCGGTAAAATCAATCCAGTGCAATTATCACGAGACGATTGACCATTACGGCATGGTTGCATCATTTCGAGAAGATGGAGACGATGACAAGCGATTGGGCCGGATGTTTCCACTTCCTTGGCACCGTCTATCATGATATTTGTTGGTGATTAAACCAATAATTGAGTCTCCCAAGAAAAATGAACTTTTGATCGCATTGTGTAGCATTGTAATCGTCTACGACCAATTACGTTTACCAGCTTTTACTGTCTTGACAAGCTGCAACAAACAATTGACTAAGACCTATCACAACAGTCACAAATTGAGCATTTTTTCTCTACGTCTCAGGCTTTGACTTGTACCCTTCTCTCAAATTGATTTTATTGATTCAAATTTGGTGATTATTGTGAGTTTCGGCGATGCAATCTGGCGAGTTCAGGTCTTTAACTACATTTTGGTAGGAAATCAATTCAATCGGCTGTGCTTATGAATTAGACAGATGCAAATTTTGAAATTTTCACTCCCCTATACTTAAACGATTCGAAATTAGGTCCTCATAAGCCTCCCAAAATTTGAACTCATCTATTTAGAAACTGACTGTGCACATGCAGTTTGAAATCTGAATGGGAAAGTTCAAATTTGTGTTTTGCATCGCTGTAATAACTCACCTAATCAATCAGCTTCCAAAGTACTCAGCTTAACTAACAGACAATTTCCTCAACAAAAACTTTGCATAACATAACTTTCGAAAATCTGTTATTCATTAAAGCCGTGTCTTATAATTAAGCTCAATCAAATGCAACATTGGTATTTCTGCTACGTAAAGCTTGAGTCATTTAATATCTGGACGCAAAAAAACGGATCTATCTCGGAACCATGGTATTGAAATAAAAATGCTGCGTACTCAAATGAAGTTTAGTTAACTATTGCACTCTAAAGGAAAAGATGCGAAAAAATTATTCCGATTTGTTTTTGATGAAATCTCGAACTTTTTCAATTTATTAGAAGGTTTAAGTTTTGGGGGGTAAAGACTGTATTCGATGAAATTTGGACACACAAAATAGGTCACCAAAAAATTTCCTTGAGCCCGATTCTTTTCAAACTTGCTGGAAATAAAGTACTACTAAATGGTTAAGTTTTGACATCATTGGTTTATTGAACCTCTTCTCCCAACCCAAATGCCCGCACCTTTGCCTTGACCCCTTTCATCAAATTTTGGGCAATGATAGGACTTTTAACCACACTTTCTTTAGTTCAAGCTCATTTTCTATCAGTTTTTGGAGTTTTAACTAGCTTCATGATAGCCCAAAATTTTTCAATTGGGCGAAGTTCCGGAGTGTTTGGAGGGTTGACGTCTTTTGGTACAAAAACTACATTATTATCTTTGTACCAGTCTAAGACGGGCCGGGCATAGTGGCAAGATGCCAAATCCGGCCAAAACAGTGTCGGGCCATCGTGAGATCTCAAGAAGGGCAGAAGTCGTTTTTGGAGGCATTCGTCCTTGTAGATTTGTGCGTTGACGGTCCCAGAGGTGATGAAGGGCTGACTCATTTGGCCACATCCGCAGATCGCTTGCCAGACAAGGAATTTTTTGGCGAATTTCGACAGTTTCTTCTTCCGTACACTCTCCGGAACGGCCAACTTAGAGGTGGCGACGTAGTGTTCCTGTCCTGGCATTCGTTTGGTGTCGGCTTTAATATAGGTCTCATCGTCCATCACAATGCAGAACGGTTTTGTGAGCCACTCCCTGTACAGTTTTCTTGCACGAGTTTTGGCCACCGAGTTCTGTTTATCGCTCCGGTTCGGTGCCTTCTGGACCTTGTACACATGTAATCCAGAACGTTTCATTGTTTTCTGCACAAAAGAAACTGAAACTTTCGCCTTTTTCGCAACATCCCTGATCGAAATGTTGGGATAACGCTTAAATTGGTTCAATACCATCCTGGCCTTCTCCGGATTTGATGTGCCACGTTTTTTGCCACTACCATTTTTCCGCTTGGTTGTCTTACGGTCCTGGAACGTTTTGATCACATGAGATACGGTTGAATGTGCGATTCCGAGCTATTTTCCGATCCATCGATGAGAAGCGTTTGGGGTTTGAAGTGAGTGCCCAAAATTTGTTGGCGCACTATTTCTTCATTCGAAGCCATCACTGAAATCACTCGACCGATTTTCACGAAACTCATTACACAATTGACACAACACAATGAAATACATTCAGTTAAAATTTCAATAATACCCACACGCTAAAAAGTGTCGAACAATTGCGTGTGTCCAAATTTCATCGAATACAGTCTTTACTCGAGAGGGAAAAATAACAAAGCCGATGGGATATTCGGTTGAATCGGATCTCGAATACGAGTGATACGTTGTGAGATGGAGAAACGAATGATCTTTTGCGATGAGAAATGGAAAGTTTCCTCACTCTGCGCTTTCATGAACTTTAGATTGCATTTCGTTCGCGAACTTTGAGTGCGAAGTTCCTCGGCGATATATCTTTGCAATGAGCAAAGAGTGAACGTTTTTTGAAAATGATTTTTCCAACACTGGCACAGTGGAACGAACCTATTAAAATCACGCGTTTTTTTAACAGCTGGAAAATGTGCAATTTTACAAGGGTAGTCTCTCTGGAGAAGTTTATTATCATAAAATAGGCTATCTTTTTGTACCATTAGAGTGATGATGTATCCACGTATTAGGGTGATCCAAAATTTATTTTTTCAGATTGTGCACACAAAAAAGTGTTGTTTTCACAAAAGTTGTAGAACACACTAAAACAAGCAACTTTGTTGAAGACAGCAACTCGCTATCTCTCAACGTTGACGAAATATGATGCATTGTTTATGAAAAGCCCATAAAAATCAGTTTTTGATCAATAATTTTGTAAGCAATCATTATAAGGGTTTCAAATATTCTACAAAGTTAGTCACTTTATTAAAATACACATTTCAGTTGAAAATTGTGTAGCGCTATGATGTATATTAGGAAAGTTATTGAAGGTTTTTAATAAAATTTAGTCACTTTTTCAATAACTTTATCTAAAATTGAGGCAAGTTGTGGCAAATCAAACATCTCTCGAGTGATTATACTTACTTTTAACTACAAAATACATCAACTTTTGTTAGGAGATATTCGGAGGAACTGTGAGATCGGAGTTATAACAAATGTCACCATTGGTAATTAAAAATTTATTATGGAATCAAAGAAACGATTATGCACCAGTTGTTAGAGATGGTGCTAGTGTAGTAAACTTCCATGTCTCACGAATAATATTTGGTGCTGGTTTCAAAATGCTCAAACATTAACACAACACACGTCACAGTTGCAATGATTGCACAGCGTAGACAACATTTTCTGTTTGAATATGCGAGATCGATCAAAAGTCAACCAGGATGCTTTTGTTGAGCTTGAGTAGTAGGCGGTGCTTTTGGTTATCAGTGTTGTGAAAAGAACGATTGATATTTTATTCAAGGAATTTTAGAATTATAAATGGAGTCCGAATATTATTATTCTTCCTCAGGTAAGTACACAGCTTGGCTTGGTGAGGTGTCACTTTCCCGAAAATCATGCAATTTTTTCAATATTTGTGCATATCTAGAAAACATTGACAAACGCTCGCTGTTTCTGGTTTGGAAGGAGACTGAAGGCACGTCAATAGAAAAATGCGACGCTGTTGTTCAGAAAATTATATTTTTATATAACATTGAAATCGATTTTATGCCAGACATTCGATCAGAAATTTCAAAAATTGTGATACATCTGTGCAAATATTTTGAAAAACTTTGGTTGAGACATAATCGAACGTTGACGCGTGTGTTCGAAAAGCATGCTGAATATTTTGATCAGCTGTTTCAACTGCCTGATGAGCTTCTCTCAAAACTACCATCTACATCCAAAGGGAATAAGCGTGGTCGGAGGGCAAAACCATTTGACGATTGTTCAGAAAGCGTCAAAAGGCAAAAAGTTTCTGAGTTGCTGGAAAATTATGAAGCAAGTGAGCTGTGATACGCTGCTCAGATGAGTCTTCGGGGTTGTAACAGAAAATATGAAGCTTCGGTTGTTTGAGAGGCAACGTGTACTACTCCTTCTCGAGCGAAGAAAATAATTTCTGTTCTCAAGGAAGCAGAACGGCCCAAAATTGTTCCTTACTCGGCAGATGAAGCACTTGCCATGATTTTGGACGTAAACATGACTAAATCACAGTACAACAAAGGTTCTGTAGCAAGAAATGCTGACTTGTATCCAAGTTACTGCAAAGTTCAGAAGGCTAAACAAAATTGCTACCCGTGTAGCAACGGAATTTCAGTAACCGAAACATCGATTGAAGTAAAGCTTCAGAATCTACTAGATCACACAGCCACGAGAATCATTATAGCGAATCAAGGTAAACTTGACAGTTTTTCTCATACCGAGTTACTCAACGTTACAATGACAGTCAAATGGGGATTCGATGGCAGCTCGGGCCATTCCGAGTATAAGCAGCAATTTAGTTCTGATGATGGATCTAGAACGGACTCAAGCATCTTCGTCACATCTATTGTTCCGATCTATGTTCAGTCTGATGGAAAGTTCATCTTTCAGAATCCTCGGTCGTCTTCAACCCGGTATTGTCGTCCACTCCGCATTCAGATGATAAATGAAACTTCAGAAATATCGATTCAGGAAAAAGATTATGTCGACCGCCAAATTGAGGAGCTACAACCAACGCGCATTACTTGCACCGGTCGAAATGTAGTCATCACATATGAAATGCATATGTCTATGGTAGACGGAAAAGTTTGTAATTCGGTAACATCGACCAAATCTACGCAAAGATGTTATATTTGCAGTGCAACGCCCTCCGAAATGAACGATCTAGATATGGTCAGAAACGGACAGTTAACACAGATGTATTTAAATTTGGTTTATCTACACTACACGCGTGGATAAGATTCTATGAATATTTTCTTCATTTATCTTATCGCTTGGAAGTGAAAAAATGGCGAGCTAGTGGAGACGATAACGGAAAGATGGTGCAAAGAAAAAAGAGAATACTAGAACGATTTCGGATTGAAATGGGGCTAATTGTAGACAAACCTCGTTCTGGTGGAGCTGGAACTTCTAACGACGGAAATAGTGCACGTCGGTTCTTCCAAAATTGGGAAACGTCAGCGTCAATTACAGGATTGAACAGTAATTTATTGTACAGATGCAAATCAATTCTGGAAGCACTTGCTTCGGGATTAGAGATTGACACTGTCAAATTTGAAGAGTATTGCTACGAAACGGCGGTAAAGTTGATTGAAAAGTATCCATGGTACTACCTACCAGTAACAGTTCATAAAATTTTACTGCATGGATCCCAAATTATTTCATCGTTTCTAGTTCTGATCGGACAATTGTCTGAAGATGCCCAGGAGAGTCGGAACAAAGATATCAAGCGCTATAGGTTAGATCATACTCGGAAGTTTTCCAGAACCGCAACGAACACAGATCTATTAAATCGGCTGCTTGAATCATCGGACCCACTCATTTCCAGTCTTCGAGCACTTCCCAACAAAAAAGATATGCCATACTCCGACTATACCAAAGCTCCTCTTGTTGAAGCAACTGAATAAAGTCCTGATCACAGCGACAAAATCGACAAAGAAAGTGAAAGCGATTGAACGTGCAGTGAAGGTGAAATGGTATGTACTATTGTTAATCCTAGTTAAATAAGTAGCCAAATTTTTAATTAGTTCTTTCTTATTATTTATTTTTTCAGGACTAAAGGCTGTTTAATTTTTTTTCTTCCAATTAAAATCATGTTAACACTAGATTTTAACACTCGTGTTATTCGTGAGACATGGAAGTTTACCACTACACTAGCACCATCTCTAACAACTGGTGCATAATCGTTTCTTTGATTCCATAATAAATTTTTAATTACCAATGGTGACATTTGTTGTAACTCCGATCTCACAGTTCCTCCGAATATCTCCTAACAAAAGTTGATGTATTTTGTAGTTAAAAGTAAGTATAATCACTCGAAAGATGTTTGATTTGCTACAACTTGCCTCAATTTAAGATAAAGTTAATGAAAAAGTGACTAAATTTTATTAAAAACCTTCAATAACTTTCATAATATACATCATAGCGCTACACAATTTTCAACTGAAATGTGTATTTTAATAAAGTGACTAACTTTGTAGAATATTTGAAACCCTTATAATGATTGCTTACAAAATAATTGATCAAAAACTGATTTTTATAGGCTTTTCATAAACAATGCATCATATTTCGTCAACGTTGAGAGATAGCGAGTTGCTGTCTTCAACAAAGTTGCTTGTTTTAGTGTGTTCTACAACTTTTGTGAAAACAACACTTTTTTGTGTGCACAATCTGAAAAAATAAATTTTGGATCATCCTAATACGTGGATACATCGTCACTCTAATGGTACAAAAAGATAGCCTTTTTTATGATAATAAACTTCTCCAGAGAAACACCCCTTTTAAAATACCCCAATTTCAACAAATTAAAAAAAGGGATTTTTTTAGGGGGTTCCACTGTGACTGGTGGTAAGTGATGCTATCAATGAAAGGGCAGTAGACTGCTTTTTATTTCAAATTCAGTGGGGGTAGAAAAAAGCAAATTGACAAATGGCATGGAAGTTGACGGACCTGTGATTGAAATTTCTACCTTTTGTTCAATAAGCAGAACGGGTGACCACTGAGCTACCCAAACGTGTTTAACATTATTTGCAAATTATTTTCGAAGTATGTTGGACACACTTAATTTGAATTCGACCGAATGAAGCTCAGTATTTTAAGGCAATGCTTTCTAGCTTCATTCAACATTTTAAGCCGAACTTTTTCAAAATTTTGAATCAATGTTTATCAAGATTATATGTAAGTTCTACGCGGGAATCTGACTGTATGAGATCAAATATGCAGACGATTCCGGAATTATTAACCCTACTCAAGAATTCGATTGAATTCGAACCTTAAAATGTCTACCTAAATCTGCTCTGCTCAAGTGTCACAGAGTCAGAGCATGCTGAGCACAAGATTTTTTTTTAATTCATATCGTATCCTGCTAAGAGCTTACCAGCTGAGGATAATAATCAATTCTTACTCAGCTTGTGAGAGTGTACCGTATTGAAATTCAAAACAAAAGCCATTGAAAATTTTAAGGTGTTTCAGAGGAGAAATTATGTGAGAATCAAACTTCAGACGAACTCGGAACTGCATGGGAGTTGTTGCTTGAATTCCAAAGTTATTTTCTGGAAAATTGTCACACATGTTTTTTGGGTTTTTATTCATCACTAGCTGAACCCGGTGCGAGCGCTGCTACGCTTGCAACTAAATGAATGAAAATTTAATAGAACTGGCACATTCATGGTTGTTTTTTTTTCTTGACTAAGAAGGGGTTCACTCTTCTATCAGAACCTGCTTCTTACCCAAGACATACACGTTTTGTGTTTTATTAACCTGGATAATTCTGATGTTTGGTAAAAATTTGTGTTTCATTTGTATCAAACCACCATAGAAACATTTCTTGCCTTAAAAACCCCCCACATGCCAAATTTGCTTCCATTTGCTTCATTAGTTCTCGAGTTATGCATAAATTTCAGTTTCATTTGTATGAGAGACCCGGAGGTGTCTCTAACTACCTTAAGAAGGGAGGTGTCTCTAACTACCTTAAGAACCTTTTCCGGTCCCAAAAACTCCTCCATAAAAAATCTCACGCCGATCGGTTCTGTAGTTTTCGATTCTATAAGGTTCAGACAGACAGACAGATAGACGGAAATTCATTTTTATATATATAAGATGGTACAGGTTTGGGACGAAGGGTGTCCGATTTCTATTAAACTTTGTGCATTCATAGGGTACATTGGTAGATGAAATTTTTTTTTTAATCAGGGTTGCCAGTTTTCCCGCAAACCACAATTGAAATTTTTTTATTCTTCCGGACAGAACTTATTTCTAAATTTCATAACTCAAGAATGGAGCATCTTAGAACAATTTTTTTCTTCACGAATTATAAGAAAATTTGATCAAAAATACGAAAAACAATATAAACTGAAAAAAAATTGTCCGAGTATCCAGGAAACCGTTTGAGTATAAAAATGCATGACGAACCTTTTTAGTTTTTGCTCGAAAACAAATAAAACTCTATCGCGAAAATTTTATCAATTTAAATGGATTTAGTGAACAAAAATATATTTATTTCTAATATTTCCATCATTGGGAACATTGGATTTCTGGCTTTTCCTTACAGTTGTCCTCCAACGTAAAATTTTTTTTGAGAAAATTTTATCGGATTATATATTTTTTTCGTATTTATGTGCAAATTTTCTTATAATAAGCAAAAAAATGGCTCTACAATGCTTCGTTTTCGAGATATAATTTTTTTTAAGCAAGTGATGTCCGAGAAAATTGAAAAATGTTGGTTTTCTGGGACAACTGACTACCCTGATTTTTTTTTATTTCCGTTCATATATCGATAAACTCTAATAGCTGCCCAGAATTGATACGTTGCGGATGTATTTGCGTGAAATTGACAGTTTTCCCAAAGGTTTTCTGTCCAATTAACGTCAACGGAACGCAAACGTATCTATCGCAGGAAAGAGTGAACCGAATTTCATGAAAATTTGACACGCGTTGACTCAAACCTGTAAATCCCCTTATCGATGAGATACTACTTAAAAATTAGTTTGAATAGCAAAATAAACGTTATGGAAATATCTCGATGAGAGCAACAATTAGTTTAAATAAATCGGAAATTCTTGATTAAAATTAAATTGAAAAGCATTTCCGGTTGAAAGAGAGTTTTTGGGGATCATTTTGTGACGGAAACTTTTTTAGAAACTTCAAGAGAGAATTATAAAAACATATTTACCTCTTTCCATCGTATTCGGTCCTCTTTTACCTATACAGACAAAGTTTTAATTTCCTATTTGGTATGCGTGTGACGATGATTTGAGATGGTCAAAACACTTGCCTACTTCATGTGCAGTAATAGCCCTGAGTAAGACGATGAGTTTGGGCGATCTTAAGAGCATCTTCAGCGGTGGTCTATTTTTGGAACAACTTTATACTTGATTTGCATCAGCAAAACTTGAATAGAACCAGCCAAAATGGACCAACTTCGCGTTCTCCGCACCGGTGTTGTATTTATTTTCTTGTATTTATTTTACACCCGCCAACATCTGCCATCCTGTCAATCATTCAACATCAGAGATCAGAAGTTGTTTTTCAGAGATCGCAGATTTTTCGCAAACTTTTTGCCATGGATTGATTTGACCAAATAATTTTTACTGCCAGCAATATGTCGTTAGCAGACGACGCGGAATACTTGCTCTTTCGTTTGCCTGAAGGTTTAACAAAATCTCGTATTTATTTCACAGAAATTCCACCAACTTATTAAAGTTAAGTAAATCAACCAACATCCCAGATTTTTTTACGATTTCTCGTAAATTATTGAAATATTTGTGATATTCTGCTTTTTATCATGAAATATGTACCAACTGGGAGTCCAAATAACTTTTGGGAAGCTAAATCTGCTGCTCAAAATTCCGGTAATTTCCAGAAAGTCGTTCCTTTTCCATGGATGATCAGCAACTTTAAGGGAGTTCAACCAAATTTCCAGAAACGTTGAAAATTTTTCGGCAAGGCAATGGTCTTCTTTGAAGTTTCACCACTTTTTTTCTCAAACGAGAGAGAGAGAGAGAGAAAATTCTAATAAGTTTATCCAACTTCCGAGAAGCTTAATTAACTTCTGTCAAGTTCATTATATTTCCACTCAATCTTCATAGATATTCCGAAGTTCATAGTAATTCAGAAAATAATTTCCTAACAGTTCGTTCAGTTTCAAGAAGCTTAAAGGGTGTTCCGATCAAAATTTGTTCAAACGGTAATCTGTGTGAGTCGATCAAAGTTTTTATTAATAAGTCATTTTTATTTCTTTTTCAAGTTCAGTTAATACAGAGTACAAGAGAAATATTCAGCTAGGCTTTCTTTTTACCGAATGCGAATTGCCGGGTCTTTCGTTTAACACCTGCCATAAGATTTTGTACAGTCTCCTTATCCAATTTATTCGCCGCAGAATGCCAGTTTGCCTTGAACTGTTTCTCGCTCACAACAGCTTTTTGAGTCTTTTTAAGATTCCGCTTGACGATGGCCTAATATTGTTCGATTGGACGGAGCTCTGGCGTGTTGGGAGGGTTCTTGTCCTTGGGCACCACTTGAACGTTGTTGGCAGCATGCCACTCCATGGCCTTTTTTCCGTAATGGTAAGATGCCAAATTCGGCCAAAATAGAACGGAACAATTGTGTCGCTTCAGGAAAGGCAATAGACGTTTTTGTAGGCACTCACTCAGATAAATTTCCTGGTTGACGGTTCCGGTCGCAATGTAAACGTTGTTCTTCAAGTCACAGGTACAGATGGCCTGCTACACCAGATATTTCTTCGCGAACTTTGACAGTTTAATGTGCTTGAAAATATCTTCCACCTTTCCCCGTCCGCTTGCCGTATTAAATTCCTGTCCAGGAAGCTGTTTAAAGTCTGCCTTGACGTAAGTTTCATCGTCTTGTATCACGCAATCAAACTTCGTCAGCATCGTCGTGTACAACTTTCGCAATCGTGCTTTGGCCGTGTTTTGTTTATCGTCGCGATTTGGAGTAACCACTTTCTTGTTAGCCGACAGTCCAGCTCGTTTTTTAAGCTCTATCCACGGCTGAAGGTGCCACTCCCAACGTCTTTGCGACATCTCGGACGGAGAGATTGGGGTTCCGCTCGAAACAGTGGGCAACTCTTTTTGTCGTCGCTGTGGCCTCCGGCTTTCGATTTCTCCCCGATCCAGCTTTCCTGGCTGTCGACAAACGTTCACCGAACACTTTTAATACGTTGGTAACCGTTGATTTAGCCACATTCAACAATTTCGCCAACTTGATTTTGATGCGTTGCTTCTCTTCCTTCGACGACATTTTGATAACTGAAGTGCTAATCTCAAAATCAAAATAGAGGCATGATGCAACACGCGCACATCTTCAAAATGAGGGGTGTGCAAAATTGTGTAATGCACGATGAAAGGAAATGCATCAAGTTTATGTCGACTACATTTTGATCGAAACACCCTTTATATATGTTCTAACCAATTCATGTACCTGCCGAGAATGTCTGTAAGCTGTAGAATATGCAATTTAATAATATAATTTTTTAAAACGATTCCTGGAGAAATCAAATATGATTCGAACTTTTTCTCCGCAAATAATGAACTGAATCTATCTTCAAGATATCATCGATTTCCCCCAAAAAGCCTATCAAAACTGCTAAACAAAACTGTTAAATGTATCCTCTCCCCCAGAAGATAAGTCTGAATATCCTGATCCCCAGTAAACCTGCCGAAATTTTCTACATAACAGGCTTCTCTAAAATGTATCTGTATAAGCTATTTGCGAGTGCTATTCATGATCAATCCATCAATAAACCTTGAAGAACTTCATTTTGAAGACTTCGTTGCTTTTCATATCCGAACAATCGAAATACTATTCGGAATCGGAATTGGCTACGAAGTTAGTCGTAAAATCCACATCAGTTACAATTGTGGGAGCCTCCTCTTTTCGAACTAGTCAGCGTTTTCCGGAAAATGCAGTGACTGTAAAAAACTTAGAGAACTATTCGTTATTCAAGAATGAAACGAAAAGGCAGTTCGCTAGCACCGGGAGCATCTTGAGGTACTTATCAGCATCCGAGGCGTGCAACACCACTTTCGCTCCAAACATGGCCACTTTTCGGCTCATAAATGTACCTCAGCCAGCCTTAATACATTTTCCAGAACGAAATACACCGGAACAATCTCTGCAACAACTAAAAAATAATAGACATTCGGTACATTGTTCTGAATTCAAGATTTTGTTGGTTTGCGCGAGGGTTCGCGCTGGAAAACAACATGGAAATATATAAACTTGAGTTCTTGTTTTATAACAGCTGCAGTTTTACTCATTAATTGGTATTATCAAGTAGCGTGTAGTGTTTTGGAACGGTATTTTTCTTGTTCCAAATTGCTGCAAGAATAGATCAGAATATATACCAGATACAAAATAGATCCTGTATAAAACAAAATTTACAACACCGGTGCAGCGATGTTTTTGCGTTTGGTCTAAAAAACTAAATCCAAACCACGATTTGGACCACCGTTGAAATGCCCTAAGGTGTATGGTTCAAATCTCGGCACTTCAAATCTAATTTGTTTTTATTTTTGTGAGTTTTGTAAACAAATACAGCAAAATCTCTCGAATTTAGGTTTCTCCTAACGGAATGTAAACTTTTTATCGCATCCTCTGTTCATGCGCTCTACACTTACATCCATTGTTGAAATATCTAACATAAATGTAAAAGAATCGAATCACTCCTCAAAGGGTTTAAATAGCGGAAACTATCAATAAAAGTCGATTCATTGCCAACGAAACAAACAATGACAACTGTAACAACACCGAATACTTCATCATTTCTCAATAGTGATGAAGTAACTCGACATGCACTAAACAAAGGATACGGGATATACTACAATAGATCAAATTACTGGTCGCAGTGGTTTATGTCCCGAACAGAGGAAAAAAAAGGAGAATCGATCATGCTATGGTTGGGTGTTAACTTTTTTAACAATTTGAGCCTTGAGATTCTGAAGAAGCTATGAGACTAGCTTACGATGTGTAATATATAATTAAAAAGGGTTGTAAGACTTTGGATAATTTTCTGACATTTTGAATTTTCTTTGCAGGCATTCACTAAAATAATTGAGCATCTCTAGGTCTGCCGTAAAGTAGCAATACATGTAACCAAAAGCGGCAACATTTTCAAGCAGGATTTGGAGTAGCTCAATAGCATTATCTTGGTTGGCATAGAGGCGCTTGAACTAAAGTTCTGTCCGGTTAGAATCCGGAATCACTTATTGTGTTAATTCTTTTACAGCTGTTTGTTAACCTAGACGCCCACTTTCTGTGGTATAAATTTCACGGTGTTTCGTGCAGTGAGTCAAAAGTTATTCCAGATGGAAGCCGAGAGGAGAGAAACAATTCCGCACACCCACGTTGATAATCCAACGTGGTCCGCAATAAAAATCGCAAAAACGTTGAAAATCGATAAATCAACCGTGTATGATGTGCTCAAACGTTTCAGGGAGCGAAAGAGCGTGGATCGAGTGCCTCAAGGTAAGCGTCGTAGTGGAACATGCGACCGCAAGCTGAACCAGAAGGTGTTGAGAACCGTCAGACTAAACCCTGGACTATCAGATAATGAAATTGCACGAAAATACGCTGCTCCTCGCAGTACCGTTCGAAGAATTCGTTTGCGAGCAGGATATCGTTCTTATCGAGCTAGCAAGCAACCGAACAGAACGTTGAAGCAAAGTTTCGACACCAAAACTCGAGCTCGGAAAGTTTACCAGCAGGTTTTGACGAAGTACCAAGGATGCCTGCTCATCGACGATGAAACCTACGTCAAAATGGATTTCGGACAGCTTCCCAGCCAAAAACTCTACATGGCGACGGCAGGAGGAGATGTTCCTGCGAAGTTTAAGTTTGCTTTTATGGGCAAAAGCTACCAAAAAACTGATGATTCGGCAGGGGGTATAAAATTTCCCCACGTTTAATTCCAAGCCAAAGGAGGCGTAAACAACGAAATTGTTTGCAATCTTTCATGTGCCATACAACAATGTTGGCAATCTTTCATACAACAGGCTGGATTCAGGCGTTATCTGGCTTAACTTTACATTAAATATTCCGTTATTTTCTGCCAAATCTAGCATTCTCCTTAGGTACATTAGATAACGCAGAAATTTCAACAATTCTTTTTATCTGTGCAGCTGCGGAGCAAAGACCAAAGTGTTCGTGATGAATAAGACGATGGACTCGAAGCTGTACAAGGAAGAATGCCTCAAAAACCGCGTACTACCTTTCATTAAAGCCCATAAACGTCCCGTGAAGTTTTGGCCAGATTTGGCGAGTTGCCACTACAGCCGGGAAGTCATCCAGTGGTACCGCGACAATAACGTAGATTTCATCGATAAAAACATAAATCCACCCAACTGCCCGCAGTTCCGACCCATCGAGAGATTTTGGGCAATAATGAAGCGGAAGCTTAAGAAAGGTGGAAAAACGGCTCGGGACGTGACTCAGATGACCAAAATGTGGAACAAATGTGCCAAGAAAGTTGACTCCGGAGGTGTGCAGCGTTTGATGGGAGGAATAAAGAAGAAAGTGCGAATTTTCATTAGAAACGAAGAGAAATGATTTGTATTGATATTTTTTCCTTAAAGTACAGTGAATTACCTTTGTTTTGATGTATTAAACTTATTTGTACGTCAATCCGTTACCGAGATACAGATGATTTTATTATTCCGGATTCTAAATGGACATAGCTTTACTGGATAGGATTCTAATTGATTTGTGGTGTTTGGATTTATGGCCCCTCTCATATTTTTTTTTTTTTGCTTCATAAAAAAACGGGTAATTTCAAATTGTGATCGTAAATGGTTTTTGCTTTTAAAAAGCTATCTCTTCTCCATAGCGTACTACTTTTGAACTGTTCTCCAGCTCAATGAATATGTTCTAAGTAAGAAGAACAAAACTTACAATACTGTTTCTCCAAACAAAGCAATTTCTTCTGGTAACATAAGGAACTCTTCAAGATCTAATTAGCATTCTGATTTTCAACGTGAATCGAGAAATATACACTCCTAATTACGAATAAAAACTTTTCTTCCACCCATCAGTTTCAACGAGCAATTTCCAGATCCGTGTCGAGCAACGTTGTAATTACCACTTAACACGAACGTCACATAAAGTTGTGTCTATTATCCCATCAATCGACACAATTACTTCACTCCGACCACCATCAATTAATAACCATCATCGGTTGCCTCCCGATCGACCGCGCACAGCTACCTGCGCCGGGAAACACCTGATATTTATAGAGTGACCTCGTGTCAGAACAAGTTCCTATATCACCTTTAAGACACCGTTGGTTGAGTCCGATTGTTCGCGAATCAAGTCACGATTTGGTCGAGAAGATGATATCTCAATCTTATTCTTTGCCCAAATGAAGCGGAATAGTCCAAAATTCTAAGCCTATTGCCAATCTGGGATTCAGCCGAATGTTTCTGTTGATTTATATCAACATTTCGCTCTTCCACTTACTAATCGTGTCAAATTTACGATCATCATAAATCGAAACACAGCAAGCAACTTATCACCAAAGGTAAAAGTCAGTATTTGTTTACGATTCACTTGAAAAAAAAAACCATTCGAGAAAACCAGTTACGGCAAGTATAAGCTCAAAAAAGCAACGCGGTAAAAAAGGCCATTCCCATTCATCATCAACGGAGACTTGATCCAGCGAACTTTGCAGAAGTTTCACTCCTCGCAAGATGATTAGCATAAATTCGAGCTAGGTGGGGTGCGGTATGGAGAAGGGAGGTAATCAATCAAAATTCAGTAATCTATGCCGTCGCCAAACCTGGACTTGGAGTGAGTGGCCGTTATGTGCGGGACGAATGTCCTTGAACCCCGTAGTTAAACTTTAGCCAACCAATCCTCCAATTAATTAGTCAGCAAATTTTCAATTAAATCACTGCTTGGTTGGACATCGTAAAAGCCTTAATAGGAAGCCAAATCAGAGCTGTCGCAAGAACTAGTTCAAATCTGGAAGCGAAAAACCCTCCATTCTCGTTTACTGGTATCGTCCCATTGCCTATACCGGCATCCATCGCTTCCCGAACATTGTAGTCGGGATCAAGGCCGGGATGGAACCGGGTTTTCCCTTTCAATTGAAAAAGACAATCATCAAGATCTGGTCCTGCAATGCTCTAAAGCTTGCTTCCTGCGGCAAATTGAGCGGGATCACACGATGCAGCAACCGGTCGGTGCGACTACTTCCTAGAATGGATGTGAGTCAGAACCCTCAGGGCTGGGGAAAGGATACATGGAAATAATCAGATCCTAGCGATCCAAAGTTCCCACCAACGAACACTAGTGGATCCAATGCATCAAAATTCACTGAGCCTAGCATGCAATTGAACCAAATCTGCCCGCTAACTACTGTAATCTCAGTTAAAAAACGATTTAATTTTAATGCAACCGGTCGGGGTAGACTTAATTACAGAACTGCATCCTCTACCTCTTCTATAAGCAGAAGCAAACAAGGAAGAGACTGCCTACGAAGATTGGGGCGCATGTTCGTTTTTATTCCATTGGTACCTAGCCAGGTTTTTTTTTCCGCGACCGTATGATCTTTGTAGCCACGAACAGTAATGGGGTTGCTATGCACAGTCATTATCGTCACCATCGTCGTCGTCATCCGTCCATACTGCGCTGACTGTTCCCAGTGATCAAGGAAGAAGCTGCTGTACCGGGCGCATGTCCTTGACTTCATCGTCGTCGGCGTTCGATTCTAGACGCTGTGGCAATGGCGGAGTGAGTTTACTGTAGAACTTCGGATTGGCTGGTTGCTGTGAATCTATTTGCATACCGGTAAATCGTGTGCATGCGAGAGGGCAAGTGCAGATGTAAAGAGAGAGGCTATCTTGATATCATGCTGTCGGCCACAATAACGAATTGCGATGATTTTATGGAGTGATGATTAGTGGGAAGAGTTGCGCGTCGTGAAGGTACCTGCCGCTTCGAGTGCGCAGTGGTCTAAATCATGAACAAAGTGATCGTTTGAAATTTGAGTGGCAAAAATTGACTTTGAATATGTAGTGACTTCCGAGGAGTCTCATGAAATTAAAATATGCAACTTTTGACATTAAAGTTTCTAAGATTAATTCCTTTAAAAGTTACATGAAAATTGTATTTTTCATAAGCAGCATCCAAACGGGTCCTCAGCAAAATTACAGATCATATAATTTGAAGATAGTTTGCCAAGCACACTTACTATCTACATGCACGTTAACGTTAGTTTATTCAAGTTTTTCATAAATGACATTGAATCCATTTTCAATTATAACTTTTGTATTGGTTATTGTACATATTTTGCTTGTTCTATAGAGTTCTGTAAATGATTAAACTAAAGAATTTTTTTTTAAATACCTACACTGATAGGCAAAATAAAGTGCCCACCTCATCATTTTTGGAATTTCTCTCATTTATATGGTTCAAATTAAAGTAAACACACTGTTTTTTTGATATCTTATATTTTTTATTCTTTTCAAGTTTCACTAATGGAATAATATTAAAAAAAGAGTTCGACTTAAAGAAATAAAAAATTAATTTGTATTGAAAAAAAAGTGCCCACTTCAAAAATCGACATGTTTTCCTTAAGTTTCCGTCGAAAAACCCCTCGATTGTTTATGTTTTGATATTTTTACGTGTTTTGAAGCAAACGGCTTGAACTGGTGCATTTGTACACGTGATCGCGTTTGATTCAGTTGAAAAAAAAATGGAGAACGTAATGATTTCGAAAGTAATTCCCTTGTGTATCCGAAAATTGGTGGTTCGTGATGTGCAAAACGGTGAATCGCACCGGGCTGTCGCTAGGAAGTACAGTATAAGCAAGGCAGCGGTTGGGAAAATTCTACTGAAACACAAAAAACGTTCGGATCAGTGGTGGATCGCCCAGGCAGAGGCAGGAAGCGCAAAACGGATACGCGAACGGACACCAAGATCATGCGCGAAGTCAAGAAAAACCCAAAAGTAATTGTCCGTGAGATCCAAGAAACCCTTCAGCTATCAGTTTCTGGTCGAACTGTTAGTCGTCATCTTGTAGCACAGGGGCTGATTAACAAAGTTTCCCGGAAGCGCCCATTTATCAGCAAGGCAAACAAAGCCAAACGGCTCGGGTTTGCTATTGAGCATGCTGATAAGCCCGTAGAGTTCTGGAAAACGGTTCTCTGGACGGACGAATCAAAATTCGAGCTTTTAATCGAAAGCGGCGGGTTCGTGTGTGGTGCAGATCGGGTGAGGAGCTTCAGGAGCGCCACATCCAAGGCACGGTGAAGCATGGAGGAGGGAATGTGATGGTCTGAGGGTGTTTTTCGTGGAAGGGAGTGGGTAGCCTCGTGAAAATCACTGATCCAGACGGGTCTTGAAGAGTAGTCCATATTTCAGCAGGACAACGACCCGAAGCATGCTGCCAAGAGGACCAAGTCTTTCTTTCGGTCTTGCCGAATCAAATAGCTAGAATGGCCTCCACAAAGCCCGGATCTCAACCCCATCGATAATTTGTGGGCGTTTCTAGATGCCAGGGTTGACAAAACTGGTGTTACCAATAAATTGAACTAAAGGGTGTACGGAATCAAATTGCGACACATACAAATATTCGGCAAAATTCGTCCGTTCAATCAAACATCTTCAAACTTTCAGAGAGTAAGATAAAACATGTTATGAATAGTTTCCCATGTTTGTTTTATTCAATTTCAATCCCATATCCAAATGCACGAACCTTTTTTTTTACACTACTCATAAGGTCCTGTATAACATTTGGACCAACTTTTTTTTTGCGTGGCAATCCATTTTTTCTTCATATCTTCCTCCGATTTCACTTCCTTAGGATGCTTCCGAAGTGTCTGCTTCATGGTGGCCCAGTACTTTTCAATTGGCCGCAGTTCCGGTGCGTTCGGGGGGTTGAGATGCTTCGGCACGAAATTGACCTCCCTAGCCTTGTACCACTCCAAAACCTCTTTCGAGTAATGGCACGAGGCTAAATCAAGCCAGAAAATCGTAGGACCAAAGTGCTACTTCAGAAGAGGAAGTAGACGCTTTTGGAGGCATTTTTTTAGGTACACCTGCCCATTGACCGTTCCAGTTGTCACGAATGGGGTGCTCCGCTTTCCACACGAGCAAATTGCTTGCCAAATAATATATTTTTTGGCAAACTTTGACATCTTCTGCTTTCTAACGTCCTCAGGGACATCGAATTTATGATGAGCAGTGAAAAACTGGAGCCCCGGAAGCTGCCAAAAATTTCTTTGCGCCGCTGCTGTTCTTCCGACTCCATCTTCGCAACGATTTCACAACTGCTAGTGAAACTTACACAGCGTAAACAAATACACATTGAACTAATTCCACCCAAAATTTCAATAGAAAATACCCAACGGGTAAAAAGATACAGCCATTTAAAAGTGGTGCAATTTGATTCCGTATAACCTTTATTAGGTCTGTATCTACAACAACCACTAGAATCATCACAAGCAATTGGTAGTACGTGAGCACGACCAGGCGCGCATTTTTTTTGACTGTGAAGGTGGCGGATTCGTCCGTGCCTTGACCTACCCCGCATTAAGTATGTGAGGCAAAGAATGCGCCGTTGTGTCAAGTACTACTACACTCTGTCCATTTTCTATAAGACCAGATAATTTTTGACTGCCATCTCTCAGGAAGAAAACACATCACTTCAATTTGTACCATGACATGTTTGTATGAGTGAAACCTATCCCATGCATGGTAATATGCGTGTGTGTGTGAACGCACCAAGCAGTAACTACTATTTTTGCGATGTACCGTGTCCATTTTGTTTAAGACCATTGGCAGATTCGCGTGTTTTCATTTTGCTGCATCAAAATGCCCAAGGGAAAAGTGCTCACGGAGAAGGAGAAGGGAATAATCGAGGCATTTCACCAAGAAAAAGTGTCAATAAGGGAAATCGGACGGCGGATTTGCCGATCCTATCAAGTTGTGCACAATTATCTCGCTAATCCTGAAGGATACGGAAAAAACAAAAGAGCTCCACGGAAATCAAAGCTAACCGATCGCGAGAAGATGGAGATAGTTAAAACAGCTTCGCACTCGACTAAATCCTTGATGCAAATCAAGCAAACTTTGAATTTGAAGGTTTGCCGGGAGACAGTTCGTCAGGTTTTGGTGAAAAGCCCTCATATTAAAAGGGCTAAAAAGGTTAAAGCTCCTAACCTTACAGCTTCTCATATTTAGAAACGGCTGAGTTTTGCAAAAGCTCACATGAATCGACGTGGGATTTGGTAAGCTTTGGTTATGTTATTTTAATTACACGTTTAATATTCCACTATGGCTCTAAAACCGGTAAAATTATTCTTGATTTTTTTTAACATGTTTAGACAATCTTCAGCGACGAAAAGAAGTTCAACCTGGATGGTCCGGACGGCTTCAATGGATACTGGCGCGATTTAAGAAAGGAGGAACAATATTTTTCAACTTGGAACTTCGGGGGTGGCTCATGCATGGTTTGGGAAGGCTTTTGCGCAACCGAGAAGCTGAAGATAGCGTTCACGTCCTTCAAAATGAATAGTAAGGACTACATCAGTATTCTTGAAGGACATCTTCTGCCTTTTTAGCGCAAATATCATCGGAAGAAGTTTACGTTCCAACAGGATAATGCCGCTATTTCATACCAGCAAGGAAACAAACCCGACCAGAAGGGAAAATAAAAAAAAAAAAAAATAAAAAATTGTTGAAATGATTATGTATAAATGTTAAGAGTTTTTTGGGATTAAATTAAAAAAAAAAAAGGGGGGGGAAGAAAAAAAATATATTTTAGTGGATTTGGAAAAAAAGGAAAAAGGTGTGTTGTGTTTGTTTTTTTTTATTGTGTTGTTATAATTTGTTTGGGGGGTTTTGTTTATTTGGTTTGGGGAATAAAAGGGAAAAAAAAGTATAATTTTGGTGTTGTTGAAGCAATTGCTCAGGAACCAAAAACTCGATTTGCTCGACTGGCCGACGCGTTCTCCTGACCTAAATCCAGTCGAAAACCTTTGGGGGATTTTGGTTCGCAGGATTTATGGTGACGGAAAGTAGTATGCCACTGTTGATGAGCTGAAGTCCGCTATTACGACAGAATGGGACAAAATTGAGAAATCTATTCTACTGAATTTAGTAAACAGTATGCCAAATCGAATTTTTCATGTCATTAATCGAAATGGCAAAGCTACGGATTGTTGAACTTACAATATGCTGATTTTTATAAGTTTTACTTAATAAAAATGCTTAATATTTGAAATGGTCTTATAGAAACTGAACACCTAAAAAATATAAAATCTTCTTACAAAAGTAATAGAAGGAATTTTTAATCAAAATAAATCAAAGACAAACAACAACTTGCTATGCACTCTACAAAAATACGCACATTGACCCGAAATTGTTATTATTATAGTTGATTTTAAACAATTTGTGGGTGGTCTTATAGAAGTTGGACAGAGTGTATATCCAAGACCATCGCTAAATTTTCGATACTTCTATTCAATTTTCACAACCTGCCGTACACTGACGGAACTATCAACACTTTCTCTTAATATCTTTCGTTTCTAGCAAACATTACTGTCCATTCTTGTGGCCTCATGGTGATGAGCGAACATCTCCTTCTACATCATAATCGTTACTCCACGTACGGAGAATACAAACATAACAATTATAGTATGGAAACAAATATGTGTTTATTTATTTTGACCATAAGGCTTGCTTCATTTAGAATTGGAACAAACTTTTGCTCATATTGTGGTGCTCCTAGTGGACGGATTTGGACGTTCGTGGCGCCCACGTGTCGAGAATTTTATCAGCTTCACGTATGTATTTTTGACATTCCGCAAATCGACTGTACTTTGTAAACAATCAACATGGAAGCCGAAAGAAGGGAAAAAATTGTGCACAGTTATTTGGAAAATCCATTGTGGTCTGCATCTAGGCTAGCTAAACAGCTGAAATTGCCCAGAAATACCGTATGGCGCGTTATCAAATGGTATAAGGAAACATTGACGACGATTCGGAAGCCTCAAGCCAATCGTCGGAATGGAACTGTCGACTGGAAACTTCGTGGTCAGATTTTGAAGACGATTAAGAGTAATCCCAATCTCTCGGACCGTGATTTGGCCAGAAAATTCGGTGCTGCCCATAGTACCGTGAGGAGAACTCGACTCCGGGAAGGAATCAAGTCTTATCGAGCTAGCAAACAGCCAAATCGGACCATAAAACAGAATAGTGTGGCCAAAATCCGTGCTCGGAAGCTATACGACCAGGTGCTGACCAAGTTCGACGGGTGTCTTCTGATGGACGATGAAACCTATGTAAAGGCTGACTTCGGGCAAATCCCAGGTCAAAAATTTTACTTGGCAACGGCTCGGGGGGGTGTTCTAGCCAAATTTAAATTTGTTTTTGCCGACAAATTTGCACGAAAATTCATGATTTGGCAGGGCATTTGCAGCTGTGGCAAAAAAAAACGAAAGTTTTCGTTACAAATAAGACAATGACGTCGGAACTATACCAAAAAGAGTGTCTCCAAAAACGAATTTTGCCGTTCATTCGATCCCACGACCATCCCGTAATGTTTTGGCCAGATTTGGCAAGCTGTCATTACAGCAAAGTCGTTCAAGAATGGTATGCAGAGCAAGGGGTCCAGGTTGTTCCGAAAACCCTTAACCCACCCAACTGCCCCCAGTTCCGCCCTATTGAGAAATACTGGGCAATCATGAAGAGGAGACTCAAGGCAAAGGGAAAGGTTGTCAAAGAAATCAATGAGAAGGAGAAGGGGGAGAAAAAAAAAAAAAAAAAGGGGGGAAAAAGGGGGGGGCCCGCCGGGGGGGGGGGTGGGAGAAAAAAAAAAGATTATTCTTTTCAACGGGGAGAAAATTTTTTTTTTTTTTTTTTTTTTAATATAAAGAAAAAACGATAACTTTATATTAAAAAAAAAAAATTTATAAAAAAAAAAAAAAAAAAACCGGTAATTTTTTTTTTTTTTTTTTTTCTATATGAAGCTTTAGACGCCTCCAAGCGTCGGACAAGGAGGAGTATAATCGCTATGAAGGAAACACATTTGAATATAATATATAATTAAATTTGAATTGCATATAGGATTCCATGCCAATACTGGGGCACATGCTGCCACGCTCCCCATTGCCATCCCAGCCCCTCCTTCCCTCCCCCACCAAAGTCACGAGTGTTCATGAAAACGTATCTTAAGTTATGAATTTTTGAAGTGAGTGATGTTCGGGAAAATCGGAAAACTTCAATTGGCGTTTGCCAGGAAAATTTGCAACACTTAATTTTTTAATATTGTTTTTTTTTTGTTCATATATCCATGAACCCTACGCGTGGACAAAATTTCGTAACAATCTGAGACCCTGTGACCCAAACCTGTACGATAATGGAAAAAAATCCCCTTGTATTATATAGAGTGTTCAAGGTGATCAGAATGAAGCTAAGTTCATAAAGAAATTGTTGGTAAAGTTTGCCAACTCCTAGATATTGAAGGTGCTTTTTTTCTAGATATAGCCCAGCACGAATATGTGGATTTGCGATGCGTTTTAATGGTGCCATTTGGACGTTGAGATTCAGTGCTTTTGTGGGCGAACTGGTAAATTCGAGATTATGTTGACCATCTACGATTGCCACTATGACATAAAATGGCATTGAACTAACGACTGACTTGGTTAGCTCGTTCTAGTTTTACACATTATGTCCAAACGGTTTCAAACAGCACAGTTCTCATTTCTTTGTTGGTATTTGTAGTTTTTCGAGTTTCCGTTCATCTTGGGTTTTGAAATGGGATAATTGGATGAAATGGGGTTTTGTATTTTCTTTTTCCATTCTGTTTCCTGATCGTTGCTTTCCTCTTTTCAGAAAGCGAGTAATGGCGCTATAACCATAAGTCATAAAATGCTAGGACAAGAGTTTGTGCTCATGTCCCAACCAACAGACACGCTCTCACGCATAAAAGGCACTACACCCTTGGCTTGGAGCCTGGATACAAGTAGAAAACGCATGTGTTCCAGCCCAGAAAAGCGAACAATAAAGGAGTGCATTAACTTTCTTATTTCATCACTCCCAACGACTCGTTCATCTTAAGCTTCTTTAGGTGTCGGGATCAATGTGACCCGGAATGGATTTTGAAAATGATATAACTTTCTAAAATAAGCATCTAGACGTTTGAATTTTCTTTACTTTTCCAAAATCATAGGCAGTAACGTTTTTGCATCGAACCCGCACTTTTTTGACATTTCTGAAGCGTTGTTAAAAAAAGTTACGAATATTGACCCGAATTTCGAACTCACATTGTGGAAACTATGTATGACCAAATTTTAAAGTCTTTGCAGTCAAAATGCTAATTAAAGTCCCAACTTTCAGTTTCTGGTGAGTACTTTCCTTTTTGACCCGATTGGCCACAAGGAATCTGAGCCAGAAGATGGGCCAATGTGCATATTGACCATTCCGGGACGATCCGGATGCCCCGGGGGAACCCGTTAGGAGGGGACAAATACGAATTTCCGCCGAAACATGCCTTTCAACGGTTCATTCTTCATGATTTTTGTTGATTTCTAGCCAATGATTGTCCACACTGAAAATTTATTTTCGTAAATTAGCTTTCACTCGCTTCGTAATCATGGATTTTGTACATAGAACAAATGTCTCGTATATTGTATGAAACATTCATATTGATTTTTATCTTGTGAAATGCTATCATTACACCTTTTTGTATATGGCACGAAATAGATTTCGTGAAGACCAGCCAATCGCTGCTTCGCTGATGTTGCTGCTGGAATGGGCGGGAATAATTTATTCATCCCAAAATACGAATTGAAGCGGTGTCGAGAGTTATAACTTCATACTCATTATTCAATTATCACCTCATGAGTCGCCATGGCATAGTGAGATCAATCGAGGATGCAGTATCAGCTCTTTCCAAAATTTACAGGATCGAATCCCATGTCAGAAACATTAAAAAAAAGACGCTGGATAACTCCACGTGGTTGCGCTTTTTTGTCAATTACATGTCGAGTCGATAAAGTAGATCTCTCAGTCATTCAGGCAACCATCAGAGAGACGTTTCTTTTAAATTGGTAACAAAATATTCGTAGCTCTTTGTATTGTTTTCGTACAATGCACGAATGTTGTTTCTGTGTCAACAAGTGCTTCGTGCTTTTGACAGTTGCGCGTGTACCATTAATTACGAATGTATCTTCATAAAAAGAACAAATCAGTTTCGTTGCTGAAAACAACGAACAGATTTGTTAGTTCTACCTTCGATTTCGTAATATAAACTAAAATTAACTTTCAGTGCAGGAATGGCCAATATAATCATTGGTCCATTTCAAGGCTAGAAGTAGATTATTCATGAAAAATTATGTTGTTTGAGCCGTCGAATCTGTCACATCTGCTCACATTTCTGGTGGCCAATCGGATTTAAAAGGGCAGTACTCACCAGACACTGGAAATTGGGACTCAAATAAGTATTTTGACTGCAAAGATAACATAACATGACAAAGATAACATAACATAACATAACATGGTTACATAAATTTTCCACAATGTGAATTTGAAATCCAGGTCAATATGACCCGAAACACCTTATTCGTCACAAAATGTTAACACCCAATGAAGGTTAAAACTTATGTCATATCAAAGCAAATACGCATCTGCTTTCTCGCCAAAGAAAGCCTCCCGCACAATCCCATCAAATTTCCAACTCCAGTTGTCTATGAAGGTAACGTGAGTTCTCGGCATCTCCTTAAGTAGACATCTAATCAACACTTCCCTCCAATCCCTGCTGATCATAAGGACCTGTTCAGGTGTTGTGCAAAGAGAACGATAGATGAAGAGCCTGTCACACCCAACGTCTCTACAACAGCCAATCTAGGAGAGTGTATGGTCGGAAAATACTATGCTACGCTATGCAATGCTATGCTATAAACAGTGAAATGCAACAAAAGGTTATTGTTCTCCAATAAATCGAAAACTGAAAGCAACATATTTTTTTTTTCTTCACTCTTTTATTCGAAGATCAAAGTTGCTAACTACTTTTCGATACACTCTTTAAAGCAAGCAATCTCAAAACGATGCAAATTATAGACAAACTATCTATTGAGTCATCCAAAATAACCGTGTAGTATTCACCTTAAATACCTGATTATTTCATAATTCTAGGGTTTTTATTCATTAGGGCGAATCTACAATTGAGAGACTCTCTCTTGCCTCGTTCTCGTTCATTAATTACAGCGCCATTATAAAACTATGGATTGATTCTTTTACACAGATCGCAAGATAAGAGTGCTTGCTAGCATATTGGGCAAACAGCCAAACGAAAAATGTGAAAATGAGTTAGCTATTGGTAAAAGAGAAAGTAAACAGAGAGAGTCTCTCAATTGTAGATTCGCCCTAATGAAAAAAAAAAACCTAGAATTTTTCTGTAATTCCATTACTTCCTGATATTTTTCGGTCTCAGAATTTTATATGATTTCCCAGGCAGTAGATACCATGCGCTATATTATCATCATCTAAAAACAAAATTCATAACTATGTTAACAAATTTATAGCATTATAATTGATATTCTGCTTTCCTTTCACTTAGCCCTTAAATAGTTTACAAATAACTCATATGGTCCCAATAAACCTATTCCATGAGATCGATGAGCAAAATTGATATAACCTCAAATGCTGTCTAATAATAGCCATATTGAATTTATCCAACGCATAAGGTCTTTTTTGCGAACATAGCCCTCGATATAATGCATTAATAGTTTTTCCAGTGATCTTGAGTAACCCAACCATCGAAGCACGCATCTTCTCCCACACATCGAGCAACTGGGTTAGCAGGTCGTCACTAAAAAAAAAACCCGGGGAGGGCGGCTTTCAGAGCGGTAACTTCATTAATCAATCAAAAACGACAGCACGCAAATCAAATTCCATCCCAAATCACCGCATCCATCAAACGTACATCACATCGCATCAGAAGCCGCCAAACCGCAGACGAATCAACGCGGCGCATATTATGTATTATGCAAGGCCACTGCACCACCCTGCGCTGTAAGGAAACGGCTCGGAGAAAGCGAACGATAACCGCATGCTCGCGCGACCACGAGAGTGAAAAGGCGCCCTAAATCGCGTCGTAAGACACGAGATCTTACTTCATCGTTTTACGGCAAACGGCGTTTCCAATAATGACGTAGTCGCAGTTGTTGTTGTTATTGAACGTTCGGAAAACGCGTGACAACTCTCAGCAAGAACAACCAAACGCGCCACATGGTGGCGAAAGCCCCGAATCGTTATGAGATAACTAACATTGAAGAACACCTTGGTGACAAACAATACATTCGCACAATCCGACCAACTTGCGGCCCCGCTTTCGTAACAGAACTTCGGTTCCGCCGGACTGCTCTTATCTTTGATGACGCGTTCGGATGCAATAACATGAATTACATCCGACTAACGCAACTCCCGTCCCGGTGCGGCTCAGTCCCGCACAGTCCGACGCAAAAGGTGAGGCAGGTAGAAAAGCGCCGAAAGTGAAAGCAACCCGACTCGGGGGATGGGAATTCCTCTACCGTAATACACACACTCAGCTCGGGGGGTCTCTACTGACGCCCGGCCGATGATAGTTGCGTGATTCTTGGCGGGCCCCCGAAAGAAAGAAGGAAGGAAAAAATTTGGTCAGTGATCGAAGCTCGGTTCGCAGATCTAGGTGACTTGGTTGCAGCTATTATTATTATTTTTTAGTTCGCCGAGTGGTTGGTGCATGATCAAAGCGGAAGTCACGGCCGCTTGGTGCATTATCATTTTAATTCGATTTTCACTTTTGTGCTGAACTGCGAGAGGGAAGAGGGGATACGTATGCAGACATCCCCAAAGGTTGTAAAATCAGTTTTATGCTTTAGTTTTATTTTATTTATTTTTTTGCGGGTGAACACGGCGTGATATTTATGTGCATAGATATGTAGCGAAAGTGTCGAATGCGGTAGAGTTGCCAGCGGTGGATGAAAAATGTGCCGAAGCATTCCATCGTACAGTATGCTGGAAAGTGCGGCAGTGTGGCAGTGTGTGTGTGGGTGGTTGATAGTTATGGCGTCAAATTAATGATTTCAACGGTTCAAATGGCAGGTGACAGTGATAATTGGGTGATGTTTCACTGGAAAGTTTCACTGCAATCGATGATGGATGTAATGATCACTTGATTCATGAGACTTTCGCTGCCGCTGGACACGAAAGCAGATGCGTAGGCATTCGATGAACAAGCGTTTTCGTTTTGAATTATTTGAAATAATTTCCCGCTGTGCACTTTTGCAAAAAGGAAAATGCCAGCAGCTTCAGCTAAGGCTTGGCGGATTGCAGTAAATCCTCAAAGATTGGTGTATGTGTGGTTACTCAACACCCACTGTCTGGCAGTAATATTATGGATAAAATCTGTTTTCAACGGAAAATCTTGGAAATGGCCAGTGAAAGCAGCTTTAATCAGGGAGTTAAAAGCTCTATTGCACACCCAGCAGCACATTTCAGAATGTCTAGATTACCGATATAATTTTGATGGTGGTACAAAAATACACCTCCTGATTTAGAAACATAGATTTTGTTAACCGGGCAAGTATTTAGTATTATTGGAAAATTGAAATTTGTTTTTTTGTAGTGTATTGATAGATCTCACCAAATTTCACCCCCAAAATAACACCAGCTTATTCAGTCTAATGAAACTTCACGACAATGATTCGTAGCTTATTTCTGGAGCTCGCGAATGCAATCATTAAATAAAATTAACGTTACCACCCATCTGGTACGCCAACCAAAATGTAGTTTACCACGTGATGAAATCTGTGTCACTTCAATCTTAGTGGCCACAAAACTGAAACACTAGAATTATTTTTAAATGTTCAACAAATGTTTGCTGTTCTGAAGCATCCGTTAACCGATTCAATACGGATTGTTTCTACACCTATTGCAACATAATTTATAGCCTACAAGCTTGAACAAGTGATAAACACCATTAAAAAGATAAAATTAGCGAACAAATGTTTTTTCTATGTTGTTCTAGACCGTCCAAACAATGCTTGAGTTCAGATCTTGATGTTCTATATGATCAATAAGGAGATTTACGAAATCTCGACCGTACTTATTAGTTGGAAAAGCCCAACGAAACATCGTAATACTGTAATAGACATATTACAGTATTCCTAAAATATCTAGGGTACTCCAAACTATCCTTAAATACAGATCTACATCAACAAGGCAATTTACGATGTCTCCACCGAAATTAACACATAATAACACTGTAATAGACATGTTTTAGTATTTCTAGAAAACTTAAGGTACACCAAACTATCCTTGAATTCAGATCGTGTTGTTCTACATGATTAACAAGGCTATTTACGATGTCTCTACCGTACTTATACGTTGAAATAGCTCCATGGGGCATCATAACACTGTAATACACATGTTACAGAATTTCTAGAATACCTAAGGTACTCCAAACTAACCTTGAATACAGATCTTGATGTTCTATTCTGAGAATGTCGTCGAAGGAAGAGAAGCAACGCATCAAAATTTTGCACGTGCATGGCGAAAATCCAAACTACTCTCACGTCAAGTTGGCGAAATTGTTGAATGTGGCTAAATCAACCGTTACCAACGTATTAAAAGTATTCGGTGAACGTTTGTCGACAGCCAGGAAAGCTGGTTCGGGGGAAAATCAAAAGCCGGAGGCCACAGCGACGACAAAAAGAGTTGCCCGCTGGTTCGAGCGGAACCCCAACCTCTCCGTCCGAGATGTTGCAAAGAAGCTGGGAGTGGCGCCTTCAACCGTGAATAGAGCTAAAAAACGAGCTGGACTGTCGACTTACAAGAAAGTGGTGACTCCAAATCGCGACGATAAACAAAACACGACGGCCAATGCACGATCGCGAAAGTTGTACACGACGATGCTGACGGTGTTTGATTGCGTGGTACAGGACGATGAAACTTACGTCAAGGCAAACTTTAAACAGTTTCCTGGACAGGAATTTTATACGGCAACCGGACGGGGAAATGTGTCAGAGATTTTCAAGCACATTAAACTGTCAAAGTTCGCGAAGAAATGTCTGGTGTGGCAGGCCATCTGTACCTGTGGCTTGCAGAGAAACGTTTACATTGCAACCAGAACCATCACCCAGGAAATTTATCTGAGTGAGTGCCTACAAAAACGTCTACTGCCTTTCCTAAAGCGACACAATTGTTCCGTTCTGTTTTGGCAGGATTTGGCATCTTGCCATTACGGAAAAAAGGCCATGGAGTGCTATGCTGCCAACAACGTGCAAGTGGTGGCCAAGGACAAGAACCCTCCCAACACGCCAGAGCTGCGCCCAATGGAAAAATAATGGGCCATCGTCAAGCGGAACCTTAAGAAGACTCAAAAAGCTGCTGTGAGCGAGAAACAGTTCAAGGCAAACTGGCGTTCTGCGGCGAATAAAATGGACAAGGAGGCTGAACAAAATCTTACGGCAGGTGTTAAACGAAAGACCCGGCAATTCGCATTCGGTAAAAAGGAAGCTTAGCAGAATATTTCTCCTGTATTCTGTGTTAACTGAACTTGAAAAAGAAAAAGAATTTGACTTATTAATAAAAACTTTGATCGAGTCCAAAAACACTTATCTGTTTGACCAAAATTTTGATCGGAACACCCTTTATGACTATAATTGTGAAATGATGTCCCTTGGAGCTTTACCAACTCATAAGTACGATGGCGACCTCGTAAATCACCTTGTTGATCAATGCAAAATACCAAGACCCTAACTCAAGAGTAGTTTGGAGTACCTTAGATATTCTGAGAATACTTTAATATGACTATAATTATGCTATGATGTCCCATGGAGCTTTAACAACTCATAAGAACAATGGTGACCTCGTAAATCGCCTTGATGATCATGCTAAACTTCAAGATCTAAACTCAAGAATAGTTTGGAGTGCCGTAGATATTCTGAGAATACTGTAATATGACTATAATTGTGCTAGAATATCCCATGGAGCTTTACTAACTCATAAGTACGATGGAAACCTCGTAAATTGCCTTGTTGTTCATGCACAACACCAAGACCTGAACTCAAGAATAATTTGGAGTGCCGAAGATATTCTGAGAATACTGTAATATGTCTGCAACTGTTAAGATTTTCCTTGTAGCTTTTACTGCTAAGAAGTACGGTCAAACCTCCTTGTCCATCATGTACAACATCAAAATCTGAACTCAACGACAGTTTGGATGATCTAGATCATCATTGTGTCCGTAACCATACCAGTTTAATATTTTTCCTAGTTAAAAGAGTTATTTTTGAACAAGTTTGCGGGACACAGTTTACTCAAAAGCCGATTTTTACAGCAAATTTTAATCTTTGGTCTTTTATGACCCATCCTTATTGAATCGGTTAATTAGCAGTTTGAGGTATTTTTGTTTTTTGGTGTGTTTTGTTTAATCTAGCCTATAATTTATATGGCAAAATGGCTCAATCCTATTTCGACTTGAAAGCTTCTGAAAACACGCTTTGAGAAGTTATTATTTCCGGAGCAATTTGCGATTAGGGCGAACATGCAGAATGTAAACAAAAGGGAAATGATGATTGTAATATTGCAAGTAGAATTTCAAACCGTAATTTACAAATTAACGAATAAATTCAAATACTATCTAGCATACAGACAGAAAACAAAGCTAGCTTCTGATTCATATATAATACTGATGGAAATTCGTTCGTTATTCATTGAAATTTGCAATTTTTTAATATTCGCCTGTCAATACTAGGATGTTTGATTACGCCATTTTCAATGTTGGCCCCACAAGTACTGGAAATAAAAGTATCGCCCTATACTATTCGCCTATTGTTGACATTTTGATAGGTTTCGCCCTCCACTTTTCGCCGTTGTTTTGGTTATTTTATCAGTATAGCCTTTTACTTTTCGCCGTTGTTTTGATTTTTTGTCAGTATCGCTTTTTACTTTACGCCATGTTTATGTTTTGATTTAAATTACGCCTTTCACTTTGTCAACAATCAATATGGCGTAAATCGCAGAGTGAATTGTTTTGAATACGAAATAACTCTACGCCGTTTGCAAAAACCATATTTAATGAATAAAATTATAGCACAACCAGGACAAAAAGGTCAAAACTCATTATTTAGTGGTAGTAATTATGCATTGCATTGAAAAAACATTTTGTTTATATTTTGCATGTACGCCCTAATCGCGAATTGCTCCGGATTTTTTTAATGGACCAGGTAAAGACACAAATGGACTGAAATAAAAAATTTTAAGAAGCTTTAATGCCTCGAATTGTGAACGTATATATACAAGCAATATGAATCAACAAGATCCCTGTGTGTGTGTGTGTGTGTGTGTGTGTGTGTGTGTGTGTGTGTGTGTGTGTGTGTGTGTGTGTGTGTGTGTGTGTGTGTGTGTGTGTGTGTGTGTCCAATCTAACACCCATCGGCCGGCAATGGTATTACGGGGAAGAAATCTGTTTACAACAATCATTTAAGTGACCATTGGAAGCAGCTTTAATCCGGGAGCTAGAAAGTGATAGCTCTACTGCAGATCCAGCAACCCATTTCAGAATGTCTGGAGAGTCACGCCCATTCCGAGGTTACTTTCACATACAATAAGCTCCGCATGTAAACATTACCGATATCATTTGGATAAGGGCACTGCAACACACTTCCAGATTTGGAAATTCTAAATTTCCAAACCAGGCACGTATTTAGTATTATTTGAAAATAAGATTTTTGTTATACAGTTAAAATCAGATAGATCTCACCCATGTCCGCCTCCTCAACCACACTATCTTGTTCATTCGTAAAAATAAAAAAATTCGACGTTGATTCGTAATTATTTTTATGCACTCGCGATTAAATATGCGCAAAAAATAACGTTGCTAAACCGCCCGCTAGGTATGCAACCTGCATAACAAAACTCTGTACACCCCGTGGTGAATGCACCTAAAATTATATGCAAGCTTTTCAACCGCCCATGCGCGTTGTTTTTGTTTGCTGCTTCTGACCAGCAAATGGCCGTTCTCTACATTGCACTATTCTTTTTTTTGTCACTCCACACTCTGCCAATAATGCAAATTCCCGCTATAAGGCGACTCTATATCGAGCTTCAAAACTGCTAATAATCATCGATTCACTCGCGACATAGCGGAAAAACACTCTAAACTAATAAATTATGCCCGAGTGTCACAATATTAACACTAATAATCAAACCTAAGCTGATGTAACTCCTCTTCTGGGTGCGGAGGCGAAGCACAAAAACAAAACAAAAAACGGAGAAATACTACCGACACTCACACATTTCGAGAGGGAATCGATTGTATTCACTACGGCTTACACAATGCACGCGGAGATTTTATGATTTCACTGTTAGTTCAAGTTAAATAACGAATTATTGTTTGATTTTTTTTTCACGAAAAAAACCATATGAATCAACAAGATCCCTGGTAGAGAAAAACGGTCAAAAATACTTTCCTTCAATATTCAAATAAGTATGAATCTAGCTTCGAAATAAAAGCACAAATTCCACTCAAAAACCTTCGTATCACATCGCGTCAAATCCACATCAATATTTAATTTCTGTACGAAGAAAGTTAGTTACCGTAGAGCGGGGTGACTTCGATCAACGGGGTGACTTCGACCGCCAAGTCCGATTTTTATTCAATTTAAAATTATCCTTCTCCAAGTGACTGAATTTTTTAAGCTTTAAACCATATATATTCAGCATTTATTGGGGTATATAAATGCATTTTGTTTTTAGCATTTCTCTATTTCCTTCGCTATAAAAAAATATTTTTTTTAAAATGCTCCTTATGGTACCTTTTACCAAGCCCAACAACAATCATATATTCAAGCAATAAAATGATTTTTAAAAAAATCGACAACCACATTTTCGGATTTCTTAAACATTCGTCTCTCTAAGCTAATCGAAAAAATATTAATTTTGTATACATAAACATATTAATGAATAAAAAAAAATATTTTGATCGAAAATTAAGAGCAAACGAATAAACGCGACAACCTTCTCGAAGTGTTGCACTACCTTCCAATCTGTCAGAGGGTTTGTTTTGTTTTGTTCTGTGTTGGAGAAAAGGTGTGAAACATTTATTTCGACAATTTAATGGCATTGAGAAGTCCGACATGAGAAGAACGACATGAGAAGAACGACATGAGTGAGGTATTTCTGTTTGTCTAATATTATGGTGAACTACTGAAAAATAGCAATGGATGGGTCGCTCATAAATTATGCCATGTTTTTAATGGAAGGGAGCTTTGCGAATTGTGATAATCTGTACACAAAATTTAAGGTCCATAAAAAAAACATGACAAAGGGGGAGGGTTTTGAAAATGGTCCTTTTTTGCGTGACATAATTAATGAACGTTCCCTTCGGGGAATGCTCCACCCCTGTGCTATTCGGGAGACATCTGCATCAAACGGTTTGCATAAAAATTTGGTGTTTTTTTATTCATTTAGGCACTTCAAATGGATAAAATTGAGTTTGATCGAAGTCACCCCATTATTGAAAATCGGCCGCAGGAATTAAACAATTTTTTTAAAGTTCATCTGACATAATATTTTTTTTTTAATTTCTGTGTAGTGTTATACAACAGATACAAGTACCGGTTTTAAAAATGTAAAACAAAATTTTAAAGATAATTATCATAGAAAATTTCAAGAAATAGTTCAAAAAGTGATTGAAGTCACCCCGTTTTACTGTAATCAAAAAAAATTGAACTAGAAAAAAATGTATTCCGCAAGATCTAGAGTATGATGATTTGGCTGAAGAGCACAGGAAATTTTCAGAATGTCTGTACGAAAATCTGAAGTCACTACACAGTAGGAACTTGAGATCATTCGTAGGAAAAACTAAAGCCTGTCCACGTTAAATTTCGGACACTTTTCTTTCGGCGTAGATTTTGAATTATTTCAGCTATGACAGCTGCAACTCACCAGTTTATTTCGTGTTTTCATTCTTGTTACATTCAGTAAAATGGCGTCGAATCAAGTGGAAGTGCGCAAACGCATTTTGTGCGATTGGCAGCACAATCCGAATTTATTTGCCAAGAAACTAAAACTATCCAAAAGTGCCGTGTTTTGTATTTGCAAATCATTCAACCAGCGCATGACTGTGCATCGGAAGGTTGAAAATGGAACAAATCGAAAAGTATGCTCCCGACAAATGGACAAGAAGGTGGTAGCCATTATTGAGAAAAATCCCAATCTTTCAATATCACACGTCCAAAAAGTGAAGCAGAGGCAAGGATTGAATGCGTACAAAGTGAACAAAATGCCCAACCGTGATGACAAGCAAAATTTCACTGCAAAAAGTGGTGCTAAGGAGTTTTACACCCAGTTTTTGCAAACATTTTCTTGTGTCATAATGGACGACAAATCATACATATTCGAAGACTTTAAACAGCTTCCGGGTCTGACTTTTTATACCGCAATGCAAAGGAACGCCGTTGCCGAGCATTTCCAGACAAAGAAGGTGTCCAAATTCCCGAAGAAGTATTTGATTTGGCAAGCCAGGTGTAGTTGTGGTCGAAAATCTCAAAGTTTCGTCTCTACCGGCACTATCAACAAGAATGTCTACGAGAAAGAATGTCTGCGAAATCGGTTGCTGCCGTTTATAAGAAGTCACGACTCGCCAGCCTAATTTTGGCTTGATTTGGCCTCTTGTCGCTATTCAAAATCCATGCTGGAATTGTATAAGGCACAAGAGGTCAAATACGTGCCAAAAACATTCAATCCAAACTGTCCAGAACTACGCCCAATAGAGAATTACTGGGCTCTAGTTAAGCGGAAACTCTTCGAAACTAAGAAGAAAGCAAATGGTACCGATGATTTCAAGAGAAGCTGGCAAATCGTCACGGCGGACGTGTCTGAGGATACCGTACGGAACCTGATGACGGGTGTACCACAGAAAGTTCGAGAATTTTACAGAAAGAAAGCTTAAGATCCTAATCAACTTTTTCTAATGTAGATATAACTCTTTTATTGTGAAATGAACAATCGGTTTTGCTAAATTATGTGTTTTTGCTGCTATTATTTTGATGTCCGAAATTTAACGTGGACAGGCTTTACACCTATTGCATACGAAGATCCTGATGAGGTAATCTTCTTTTTCTTCTAGCCGACTATGACGCTCCTTTCAACTTTAGGACGTTAACTGAGTAATATTAATCAACAGGTACTTTTTTAATTATATGGAGGCTAGAACAATGTATGAAAAGTCATCTATAGGTCAGAAAGTTCCCCTAAGAATGACGAAATTTTGCAGGAGAGACTCCTGCACGTAGAACTAGAGAAGGACTACAGGCAGGTCTTTAACAAATCTTCATTATAATCTTGACAAATTTCAATGGCAAATCAATAATTTCTTAGAAGGTCTAAATAAAATCCACAAGACGATCTATAGGTAGATTATGGCAATAAGAAGATAATGAAAACGTCCACAACTAGTTTTTTTTTTTAGAAAGTATTTCTTCGTATGTTCTGAATTAACCAGAAGAAGTCTCGCAATCCAATGTTCAACCTGTTCAACGAGTTCAATTTTTAAAAAGACCGCGTTTAGTATATATAATTACTTCGTTTTAAAATCAAACTGCAGGAGTCATGGAGGGTCCACAAATCTGAGAATCCAAAAATTCATACTAATGCGGCAAGCAGTAAAAGGAATTTTTAGCAAAAACAAATTTGTTCGCTGCACGGTGCTTCATTATTTGTGATTTCGATGATGAGTCATTAGGCCGAGAGCCACTAGTCCGAACGCCATTAGACCGAATGCCATTAGGTCGAATGGGTCATTAGACCCAAAGGGTCATTAGGCCTATTTGGTTACTAGACAACCGGAGTGTATAAGAACTAATTTATTTCCATTTTTTTTAGAATGTACTCTGCTCAAATTTCAAACTTTTAAACGTAGAAGACTTCACGAGGCATGTTAGCTGATGGAAAGTTTTGAAATTTAAAAGAACTGCTCATAATTGAAAGAAGGAAGGATCTCTCATAAGAAAAACATTAGTTGCATGTCCCAAAGATTACAAGACATACTAAGTTCAATGTTCAACAAGACGTGTTAGCACATTGAAAAATTTTGAATTAGAAAGAACTGGACACGATTGAAAATATAACGTGCCCACAAATCATCTTTTCATCGATTTCAAATCAGCTTACGACACTATCGATTAAGACCAGCTATGGCAAGTTGTCTCTCACCCTAGTCGTTCTGATATCAATTCCAGTCGGCGTCATGGAAATTTTCTGAGACGAAAAATAAAAGTAAAGCTGCGTTGATGGGTTCGATATGTAGGGTTCAGGTTGTCTGGCATGACGAACCAGTGCTGAAAGTCACGTAAATAGGAAACAACAACAACAACAACAACAACAGATTATGCACGAAGATGGATTTCCAGAAAACTGCCGTAGTTGGTCAAACCAACGATGAATCGAGTGATGTGTGTCGTCCGAGTCTCAGGAACACTCTTAGGGAGTCTCTTCAAGGTGATAGATTGTCGTGTGTGCTATTTAACATTGCTTTCGAGGGTGAGATTCGAAAAGCTGGGATAGGCACGAGTGGGACAATCTTGTGGAAGTCCGTTTAATGTTTTGGCTTTGCCGACGAAGTTCATATCGTAGCACACAACTTTGAGACGATGGCGGGAGCGTACATCAGACTTAAATCTGAAGCAATTAGGTTTGGGCTTGTAATTAATGCGTCAAACACAAAATACGTGAGGGGAAGAGGCTCACGAGAAGACCATGTTAGCCTGACTTCACGAGTTCAGATCGATGAAGAAATCGAGGCGGTAGACAATTTCGTGTATCTGGGCTCAATGGTGACCGCCGATAATGACACTAGCAGAATTTCACGCCAACTCGTCTTCTTGATTGGCAGCACCCTTTTAGAATCCAATGAAACTTTGTGGGTGGGTAGACTATGTCTTTTCAAGCAATTTTGCATACCTTGTTTTTTTTTCAAAATTTATGTAGACTACCATTTGAAAAGGGCTTAAGTTTTTTGATCGATTTTTTAAAATCAACATAGCTCCAAAAATAAAAGACTTACAGAAAAGTAATGTGACTTTTAGAAAATCGTCCTAACTTTTATGCAAAAAATTGTAAAAATTGTAAAATCGATTCTTACACGCTAAAAAATATTTTAAAATTTAAAGTCGATTTTTTTTTCTATGAGATTATTCAAAAAATTTCCTGGACTTTTTCTATGAAGCTCCATCACACATTCTTGTGAGCCTCTCATGAATTTTCACAAGATTATCATTTTCCTTTTTCTTGCGTGTTTCTATGAATTCTTTTACAATTTCTAATAAATGCCTCTAGATCCTCCGAAAAACTTACTGCAGATATTATAGTAGAAGGCCTTCAGTTGTTTTGAATTAAAGCATTGATAACAATTGAAAGCATTTCATTAGTAAATTTAAATAAAGTTTTTATGAGGAGGAAGTCAGCCGTTTGTTTCCATTCTCTTTCATATGGAATTCATACGAATATTCCTGTAAAAATCTTCAACATTTTCCTACCAATTGGTTTATAATTTTTCTTTAGACTTTCTTAAAATATAATCCTCTACATTTCTTTAGAATTCCTTCAAGTAAATTCCAGATTGGCTCCTCTAATTTTTATTTCCATCTCATAAAAGCAACTCATATTGATATTATCTAGGCCGGTGAGCAAATTTCCACAAACGATTGAAAACCGTGATATATCTGAGAAATCATTTCCTATGATTGACTAGACACTCCGATCAAGAAAAAAAATCAGTGCAGAATCAGTTTTGGACCCCATGAAACTCCATCGACTTAAGATTTAGAAAGAACAAGAGAATTTTTTTAATAATTAACATGCTTGGGGATGGTTCATGATATTTTCCTCACATTTTTTTTTTAAATTAAGACTATTTTTCATTGCTATTTCTAATAAAAGAAATGACAATTTGTGAGTGCAAATATATTTATATTGGAACCGAAACGTCAACAGGACTCAAAAAGAGTTCTATAGTTGGTTCAAGATTTTCAAAAGGAACACATTTCTTGAAGGGTCCTCCCTTAGCACAGTCGGCAAAGGCTTAGCTACACAGCAATACCATGCTTAAAGCGGCTGGGTTCAATTCCCAGGCTGGTCTGGGATTTTTCGGTCAAGAAAAACTTCTAGGCTTCCTGACAATAGGGTATGGTCTTGCCACACAATCATACTCATGTAAAATTATATCTGGCATCGAGAGCCCTCGTTTAATAACTGTGGAAATGCATTTAGAAAGCTAAGTTGAGAGCAAGCAAGTGGAAGCAATAAGCTTGAAATTCCAAGCAAGAATAAAGAAAATATTTCCCTAAAGGAATGACATTTCATCGGGTAGCAGAACATAGTGAGACCATTCCAGTTTGTTTTTTTTTTTGTCTCAATTAAACTATAACAATGACGCCTATGAAGGTTTCAGCCAGAGAAGAGTTCAGAAATTTCGATGAAAATTCTACACGTTTTCTTTATAAAGCTTCTTGACAATCATATAGACGTGAAAGGTTTGATGCAGATCTTAGAGGCCTGCAAAAGAGTATGATTGATGCGATTTCAGCAAATTTGTATTGTACAGTACTTTAAAATAAAGTTGATAAACATATGAGTATACTGCGAGGCTGTCAAAGTGCATCCATGGAACGTGTAATTTGGAGACGACTTCTTTATACAGCAGAGGACAACCAGGCCTAACTAGTAAGGTAAGGTATGCAGAAGATATGAGATGCCAACAACGGATGTTCCATTCGATTGTAGCGAAGAAATATCGCGATATTGAGTATTGATTTTGTTTGTTTAAACTTCTGAATATTTCTTCAATTTCAGTTTCTCAAATAAGTGGTCGGAGTACTTCAACTTCAAATTAAACTTTCATTTGCATTAAACTTTTCCTTTGTCAGTTGATTTTTTTTTTGTGAGTAGTCCCAACAGCATCCTTGCGGTTGGTTTAAATCGGTTCTCAAACTCGATGTTTTAATGTATTCTTGTATTCCATTGAAATAAACCACCAACACTTCTGAGTGGTCCCAACTGCATCCTGTTGGTTTAAATCAGTGTCAACATTTGAATAACTTTAATGTGCATCTCTGTACAGAGAATAAACCGGGAACATAGTTAAATATCTGATTCGCTGCCGACTTCAGTTGAATTCAGCACACCGTCTACCAAAACGGATCCCGCTGCAAATCCAACCATTTTATCCAACATCCCAGTGATTTCTCGTGGAAGTGCAGTGAACACATTCCTACCCTTCCCTTATTTGACCTGCATTCGGGCGAGCCCGGCGCCGGTATTGCCTTAGTTTGGGATCGCCAATTTTTACACATTGAGGATGTATGCTAGTCCCAAGCATCATCTGTTAGTTCTCTGTGTAATAACTGCTGATCTGGCAATAACGAAGTAGCAACCTCGGGCGGTCAATAATGCTCATGCTCATCAGTAGATTTTCCTCAAATAATGTAAAAACCTTTTGTAGTTCTCGATCTAAGCAAGTATTCTAGAAACATGAAGCTCTGGAACGAACATAATTTGTGATTTTAAAATATTTCAAAAAAAAACATCATCATATTACATTTTCTTTAGTTCGCAATGCATTAGGGGATAAGATAACGATTGTTAAGACCAGTTTCTATAGAATCAATTCCAGACCCGTTTTAAAGAATTCTGCTGATAAAAATTTGAAGGTACCTCAATCACAGAGAACAGACATTGATGTCCATATACTTTTTTTTGAAAAACGTGTGTAAACGGTATTATAAGCAGCCGGTATAAAAAGCAAATGCACAGAAAAACAAACAAAACTTTTCAAGTTATGTGCTAAGGCTTGCTTCATTTAGAATTGGAACAAACTTTTGCTCATATTGTGGCGCTCCTGGTGGACGGATTTGGAAGTTCATGGCGCCCACGTGTCGGGAATTTTGTCAGCTTCACGTATGTATTTTTGACATTCCGCAAATCGACTGTACTTTGTAAACAATCAACATGGAAGCCGAAAGAAGGTAAAAAATTGTGCACAGTTATTTGGAAAATCCATTGTGGTCTGCATCTAGGCTAGCTAAACAGCTGAAATTGCCCAGAAATACCGTATGGCGCGTTATCAAACGGTATAAGGAAACATTGACGACGATTCGGAAGCCTCAAGCCAATCGTCGGAGTGGAACTGTCGACCGGAAACTGCGTGATAAGATTTTGAAGACGATTAAGAGGAATCCCAATCTGTCGGACCGTGATTTGGCCAGAAAATTCGGTGCTGCCCATAGTACCGTGAGGAGAACTCGACTCCGGGAAGGAATCAAGTCGTATCGAGCTAGCAAACAGCCAAATCGGACCATAAAACAGAATAGTGTGGCCAAAATCCGTGCTCGGAAGCTATACGACCAGGTGCTGACCAAGTTCGACGGGTGTCTTCTGATGGACGATGAAACCTATGTCAAGGCTGACTTCGGGCAAATCCCAGGTCAAAAATTTTACTTGGCAACGGCTCGGGGGGATGTTCCAGCGAAATTTAAATTTGTTTTTGCCGACAAATTTGCACGAAAATTCATGATTTGGCAGGGAATTTGCAGCTGTGGCAAAAAAACGAAAGTTTCCGTTACAATGACGTCGGAACTATACCAAAAAGAGTGTCTCCAAAAACGAATTTTGCCGTTCATTTGATCCCAAGACCATCCCGTAATGTTTTGGCCAGATTTGGCAAGCTGTCATTACAGCGAAGTCGTTCAAGAATGGTATGCAGAGAAAGGGGTCCAGGTTGTTCCGAAAAACCTTAACCCACCCAACTGCCCCCAGTTCCGCCCTATTGAGAAATACTGGGCAATCATGAAGAGGAGGGGGGGTGTGGGAGGGGGGGGGATTTTTTGTTTTTAATTTTTTTTAAATAAGCACGATGCGATGAAGAAACCCCTTCCTTTTTTTGCCGCTGTAGCAGTTGTTCACAGGCGAAAAGACGACGCCCAACGTTTCTTGGTTTCAAATCATAAGGAACCCAAGTTCCTTGCTTCTGAATCATTCCCAACGCATGCAATCGCTTGAAAATAGCTTGACGGGTAACTTCTAATGCTGAAGCAAGCTCTTCTTGCGTTTGGCATGAACCCTCAACGATCAATGCCTCCAATTTAGCGTCTTCGAAGGTTTTGGGCCTTGCTTCACGTGGACGGTCGTCAACATCAAAATCACCGTCTTTGAAGCGACGGAACCAATCACGGCGTGTTGTTTCGTTTGAAGCAGCAGCCCCGTACACTTTTTGGAGCTCTCGATGCGCTTGAGCTGCCGTTTTCTTCGAATGAAAGAAGAAAATCAACACTTCCCGCAAATGACGATTGTTTGGCACAAAATTAGACATTTTCACCCAACCACAAGTGTACAATGCAAAAACCGTGGTTCCTGACGTTTTAGATATCGACCAGCTCTTGCTGCTAGAGCCATCTACTGACAATCAGCGAGAACTTTGTTGCGCACCTAATACAAATCAACCAAAGCACTTTTTGCCAAGCTACTCCATGCTGGATAAGCAAGGGGGGCTTCCCCGTCTTGACTTGCAAAGAGTACGCGATTGATCTCTCTACCAGTAGGCTAAAATAGTTCTAGCGATATCTTTCATACTCTCAAAGCCTACGTTGGTGAACGTTTCCAACGTTAGATTTTGTTTTTCAGTTTTGTTCTCTCGTCGACGCCAACTTTGCAACCTCAGATATAAGGGGATATGGCGTTCTATGCTGATTCTACAACAGCAAAAGTTCATTCAATTCAAATGAGAAGATTATCACAATCTTGTAAACAGACACGACTATCCATACGGCTCCAACGGGTTTGCAGAGCCGATTTCGACAAGTAAATCCACACATTTGCAATAAAGGTAGATCTCCAAAGCAGCCCAACTGCAGGTTTCAAAACATTCATAATCTCTCCTAAGAAACGGTTGCAGGTCACCACATTGCGTTTATCTCTCAAACTTATTAACAAAAGGGCTTGAATTTTTACTTAGGCCCCAAAATACAATTTGGCGTTATTGTTTAAGCAATTCTAGTTTCAATACTGATATCCGTGCTAAAACTGTTTTCAAACCCGAGCTCTACAAGTATTGAATACGCCACTTAGCTCTTCCAACACCGATTTCTCAGAAATTACAAATCAATTTCTCAAACACATATTATCAAGATGTAGGCGAATGTTCTTCTGCCTGATGTTTCTATAGTTTTCCATGACTGATTAATCATTTTTAAGAAATAAATATTGTGGTATACATATAATCGAAGAATATCTGAACTTGTCCACTAATATATATTTTCAAAACTTGGTGTTATCCAACTAAGATGAAGCTTACAACCTAACAACAGAAATCCTATGAACAGATTGCTTACTTGAGCTGTTACGCAGCACCTCTTCTATTACAACGCATTCAATACAACAGGATATCATTACCCAATCACCGCGTAATAACTTAGGTCAAGTGCTGTGCATGATTGTTCCGTAGACCCACCAGTTTCGAAACAATTGTAACATGAGTTTAATCAGTAAAAACTACACTTATAAAGGAAGCGCGATCCATAAAAACCCATCACCGTAACTCACCTCTTCTCTCTACGGTGCAGCAAACCCAAACTCCACCGAGCGATGTCACTTTAATTGAAAGGAAAAACTGCTCTCTCAACCAGCACAAAAACCACCCGAACCGAATTGATTTCACACTTCACAGATGACCGGAAACTCCGACGGAAGACACTCTCCACTATTAAGCTTCTTTTTTCTTCTTTTTCTTGGCTGCTTCTCTTAAACTTTTTGTCGTCGATCCTTCACGGTGAACGAAATCACTGCACCGCGCACGTTGTTATCTAACTGCACTAAGCCTTCTTTCAAGTATAATATTGCCAAAGTGGCGCGCATCGGTTAGCGAATTAACTGCCACCGCCAGCGATGATCATCAAGCTTTGCATATTTCTTCTGGTTAGCAAACACACAATCTTCGCTTCACGTAAATATCAGCCTCAAATACACGTGTGTCAGTGGGTAATGATAGAGCGCTATCCTAAATTTACATTCACTACCTGTATCGCCATCAACAGCATCATCGTCAAACTCCCAAATAATGCGTCGAAAAAAATCAATTAATTTCACTTTCGCAGGTTGCCTACTTGCATTACAATCACCTTCTCCTTCTCCGGATGCCTGTTTACTATCTTCTCCTTCAATGAGATTTTCACTCTCACTGCAGTATTTTCTTCTTGATATTATTCCCACGATTCACTTGAAATATCTCGGAGCTTCTTGAAAAAAAAAAACCACAGCCACGCAAGAAACGGTTTAGTGAGTTGGTCGATTTAAACACTATATCAGACTCCGCGTGATCGGCGGAGCTTCCTCGCACACTTAGTTTGAGTTTGATTTTGTCGGTGCACGTGTCACTCACGAAGATGATGCGACGTCCGGTTTCGGTTGATCCAGACAGGTGGAGTCACCACCAAGGATCATCGCGCACAGAGTATCCCGTTATCTCGCCGCCCCTTAGACCTGAATGTCGTATTATCTCACTGTCACTCGCCTAGGCGTGCGCGCGCGAAGCAATCTCACTCACTCACTATCGAAGACTGCGCCGGTCTCTAGGCCACGCGAACTGGACGACGACGTTCGTTGAGATCACCACTATCCCCTTCTCCGAAAAAATCACAACATACAGCAGAAAAAAAAACCAATTCACCACAACTCTCGATGCTCTCGATCTTTGGTCTACGGTCGAAATCTGCAGTGCCCGGAGAGTAGTTGATTCGCACCAGGCTTCTACCCAATAATCGGCTTCACTAATCTCTACTCCGGTGGCAAGTGCACTCTGTAGCTTCACTGGGGCAGCGTTTTTCGCAAGCAGCGTGTGATTACGACTAGCAAAAAAAAGTTCGTCCGATGCTCACCGTCGACTCATCTATTGTTGTGACTGCGACTGTAGGTAGGTATGTATGTTGTAGCCTGTCAATTCAAAACGGTGCACTTGAACACAACAAATGCTTGAATTCCAATCTAATTCCACGCGCGAAGATCAAGCGCATCAAGCTTTGTGTTTGTCAGTTAGAGTTCATCAGAGCTTAGATGAAAATCAGAAGATTACGTCTCTAATTACAACGAAAACGGGCATTGTTCTGACTGGGACCAGTTGCAAGTTCTCACTTCTATCGACTAGTGCGATGTAGCAGGTACCTGTTACCTATAATGCAGCAATTCAGTCATGCAACGCGCTAGAATGGAATCTACTGCCGTGCCATACGTCGTTGCACTGATTGAGCGTGACGCTGATGAGTAACTAACGAACTAACAAACGCCAGAGGTAGAAGAAGTGGATCACCTTCGTTTTGCGTTTCCTTCTTTCCTCCACGAACGAGTGCTTGTTTCGCCTTTTACTGGGAGGCTTCTCTATGGAAGGTACTCGGAACTCTCCGCGAACATCGATCGTCGGCAGGTATGGAAATAATGATGCCTGTGTGACCTGGGAAAAGAAATGGGACAGGTATTAGAATGCGAGTCGTGTAGGCGAGTTTCGAGGACCGGATTATTGGCGCTGAAAGGTGTGTACACAGAACAGATCAATCAGCTCAGCTGTTACGGTTGGCGTGCAAAGTGTGTGTGCAGCAAATTAATCATCTGGTTGCTTCGGCTGGCAAATTTTTGAATAACGATGTGAAAGAAATTGAGAAGGATTAAGATGACAGGGTGTTGCTTTAGCGCACTGTTGAGCATATTGAAAAATTAGGTTACGTTTGTTTGTTCAAGTGCTTAAATGGTTATTTGTAGTATGTATTGCCAATAGGCTTAGCAGATGTTCTCAAGGTTAAACTTATGCACGGTTAAATATGTCAGCAATTCCAATATAATGAAAATAATTTTCGGAGTAAGTTCGCACACTTAGATTTCATCTTTAAGTTGACTACATATACCAATAGTTTCTATTTCATTTTAATTCTCTCTCAACTTTCCAAAAGGTCCAAAGTTACAATGAGAAACTCTCTTTGTTTGCTTTGCTTTTTTTTACACTGAAAATAAAATTTATTTTACAAATGCTGTCCACGTTAAACTTCGGACACTAAGATAATGTCAGCAAAAAAAATCCTGACATAATTCAACAAAACCCATTGTTTATTTCAGTAGAATAGAGTTAACGTTCTTTCTGTGTTGCACCCGCCATCAGATTCCCGTACAGTATCCTCAGATACGCTAGCGGTTACAGTTCTCCATCTTCTCGTGGAATCGTCGATCCCATTTGCTTTCTTCTTAGTTTCAGAGAGTTTCCGCTTTACCAGAGCCCAGTATTTTTCTATCGGGCGGAGTTCTGGACAGTTAGGCGGATTAGCTATTTTGGGCACGTATTTGACCTCTAGTACTACATACCATTCCAGGACGGATTTGGCATAGTGACAAGAAGCCAAATCAGGCCAAAACAGAGCTAAACAGTCGTTGCTTCTTATAAACTGTAGCAACCGCTTTTGCAGACATTATTTCTCGCACACATCCTTGTCAATAGTGTTGATACAGACGAAACTTTAGGATTTTTGACTACAACGACATATGGCCTGGCAAACCAAATACTTTTGGAGAATTTAGATACCTTCTTTGACGGGAATTCTCGGCAACGGCGTTTTTTTACATTGTGGTATAAAAAGCCAGACCCGGAAGCTGTTGAAAATGTTCGAGCACATGTGCTTAGTCCTCTATTATGTGGTAGATGTAATATTATATTATGATATATTATAGCACAAGTTTTTTTTTTTGCAAAATTTGCTGTGAAGCTCCTTTGGGGCTGTTCATAAACCACGTAGACTTTCTGGGGGGAGGGGGAGGCTTTGACCAAAGTCTACGCTCTATACAAAATTTCAAAAAAATGAATGGAGAAAGGCCTACGAGGGGGTTCTGAGGTTTTCAAAAATGAGTGGACGTGGATTATGAACTTGCCCTTAGCACGACTTTTTGCAGTGAAATTTTGCTTGTCATCACTGTTGTGCACTTTTTTCACTTTATACGTCTTCATTCTATGCCTCTGCTTTACTTTTTGCACATATGATTTTGATTTACCAGGTAGCTCATAGGTAGGACCAAGTCCCCCCGGGTGGTGCTAAATCGATGAGCTTGGACAGCAGTGGAAGCAAAGTTGCCAGAGGTCACGAAATGCATCTACGGACTCTTATTTTTACCAGGTCCATGAGTCGTAGTTTTGGATGGATTGGCCTGGATTGTTCTTAATATTGTATTGTTAGATTATTATATAACTAAATGAATTATTCTGTAAATTTTAAATTTCAATCTTAATTTCAACGAGCGAGATAAGGCGGCATAACCTTGGCAAATTATTGCCAGACTTTTGGTTCAAATGCCAAAAGTCCACCCACAGGCAAAAGGAGCATCTATGCTCCCAACGATAAAATTATCTCATTATTTAACTCTATATGGCAGCGCTTGGTACGGGAGGTCCACGCTTTCTTCCTTCCCTTGATTCAAAGTAGTAGAGCGATTTCAGACACTCTTTCTGGAATCGCTCTATTTCTTGGAATCCTCTCTGCGGCACATGCTACGCTGTTGGCCGTTGACAAGAAAAATTATGTTTTTAAAAGGTAGTCATTTCCAGGATGCTTCCAAGAATTGGCTGCGTTAGTGTGAGATTAGATTAGATTAGATAAGATTTTGATTTTCCAACATTGCGAGCCACATTCCGCACAGAAAGGTTGGGATTTTTCTCAATTATGCCTACCACCTTCTTGTCCATTTGATATTTGGGAACATATGTTTCGGTTTGTTCCGCTTCCTGAAGCGCTGGTCAAACAATTTACAAACACTAAATACGGTTCTTTTTGGTAGTTTTAGTTTCTTGGCCAAATCGCAACAACGTCGGATTTTGCTGCCGTTCGTACAAAATGCGTTTTGTACAAGAATGTGAACAAAAATGTACCACATATACGACGAAATAAAGTGGAGAGTTTCAGCGGTCATACAGTTGAAACGTTTCAGCGATCTGTGAAATTCCGTGTCCGTGTGTCCGAAATTTAACGTGGACAGGTTGGCTTCGTATTCATTACCACATGCGATGTCAAAAGAACGAAGCATGTGTTCTTGAAAACTACAATCGTGTTCTGTACGAAAACAGTACGAAAAACTACGAAAATTTTGTTAAAAATAAAAAGATATGCTTTCTGGAGCTTATCGGTGCATGAATGTTTGACAGTTCTATTTTATCGACTTGAAATAAAATTGTAAAAAAGTGAAGCCGTGGGAAGGGGGTAACTTTTTTAAATATTTCTGATTTGGGAATTGATCCTGTCCTATTGGGAAGCGGTGCTGCTGAAGCGGTGGTTGATCTGATGGGCCATGGTGACTTGATGAGGAATAGTGTGATTAATGAAGTTTAATTCACAGCTTTCGGCTCGAAACGGCTGAAACGATTTGGTTTTCATGTCTAGGTAAACAAATACTTTAAGCCCTCCTCAGCAGTTACACCATTATGTGCGGATACTATAGAAGAGGAGCAATGATTGGCTGGTCCGCATGAAAATTATTTGGAACAATGTATGGATAAGGTGTAATGATGGCACTTGCGTGATGACAAGCAATACCAATGTCTCGTATAATTTATGAAGCATGTGTCTTATGTACGAAAACTATGTTTATAAAATGAGCGTAAGTGAAATAACGAAACTATATATTCACTGTAATAATCAACTCGCACTAACATTTTTCGTCATATTCTTTGCATCATCCCGACAATCATTTGCGGTCGATTATAGCTAAATAAGCCATTTCTAGCTGCAAAAGCTAGCATTCGGTAGAGTTGTAACTCATTCTTATTGTAAAAGTTTCAGTGATTCCATATTTTAGAGATCCATTATGACTACCTCCTTGCAATCAGTATGGTAAGAAAAAGGAATATTATTCGTACTTTTGAGGACCATTTGATAAGTGATGCGATTTAACTTTTCATAAATGCGATATTTTCTGAAATAACGTTCTATTTGTACATTTAAATATTCCTTTGAAATAAACCAAGTACACTATGCAAATGGCTCCAAAAAGATCTTAGCACTTGCTGGAAAAGTTCACCAATGTCCACTATTACACGCATACCTTCTTCTTGGAACAGACTATCACATATATTCCAAAGTTGGCTGTTGTTATAAATCGCGTTCAAAGCATGATATTTCAATCACGTCTGAAGTTCAATTAAAATAAATTAAACACCATTCTTACTGTTTGATTAAATGGTGGAACGGTAAAACATTCGTCAAGTTTGGCGTATTTTTTCAATAGTGCATTAAACAAATCTCAACAACCCTGATATTGTAGGTGTGTGCGTACAGTGGCTAAGCATACCGTTTTCAAGTAATGTTTCGCCTAAAAGTAATTGTCTGGAAACGTACAGGCGCGTTCATCTTCGTTTAAGATTAAACTGTGTTAAAGGCGGCCAAGATGTACTTTTCACCAATCTTTATATCTTTGCGACACAGAAATAAATTATGAAAAGGGAATAAGGATTTTTAAATTTAAGTTTTTCAAAACATCAGAGGTCAAAATCCAGCGGTTGAATTAAAATTACGAATGAGAAGGAGTTGTACAGGGTGTCTTACAAGTATCCGTACAGACTTTGTCGGCATACTTCAACACAACCAAGCAGATTAAACTAAGCATAACTACATGGTTTAACATCTTGACCCATTGTCTTTATACGCAGTAAGTTTGGTACAATTGTGATTTCTAATTCATTCAAAATGAAGCCGAATGAGTTGCGTGCGGGTGTAATTGAACTTTTTCGAAAAGGAAAAACTGTTTCAGTGCTGGCAAAGACCCTGAATATGGCAAAATCTACAATGAGTGACGCAATAAAACGATAGCAACAGCTTGGAACGCTAGATGACCGCGTAGGTAGCGGAAAAAAACGCACCGTTCGGACTCCACAAATGCGCGAGATTATCCGGCGACGAATCAAGCGAAATTCTTCGATTTCCATCCAAAAGTTGGCGAAATTACTGAAAATTACAAAATCTTCCGTTGGAGCCATAGTTCACGACGATTTGAAGCTTCAGTCATATTAACTGTGCAAGAATCACTACTTGAATGACACCATGAAAGCAAACCGGTTGAGAAAAGCTAAGGTTTTCCTGAACCGCTTATCCGAGGGCCGCTATCGGTCAGTGCTGTTCACCGATGAAAAAGTTTTCACACTCGAGCAGCATCACAACCACCAAAATGATCGGCAGTTGCTTCCAAAAATCGTGGAATGCTGCTTCCAAAAATCGTGGAAGCATTTCAAGGAGTCATCATCCCGCTTCTGTCATGGTTTGGGCTGGAATAACTCATTCCGGCAAAACCCCTTTGATCTTCATCGACAAGGGGGTGAAAGTGAAAGCGTTATTTCAGAAGCTACTTACTGACACAGCATTTCGGCAAAAATGAATGGATTTTTCAACAAGACTGGGCGCCGGATCATGGAGCAAAAAAGACTATTGGTCTTTGCGAACGCATTTTCGCAAGCTTTTTAGCGAAAGATGAATGGCCTTCTAACTCACCGGATTTGAATCCGATGGACTATTCGGTATGGTCCATCTTGGAGTCAAGAGCCTGCAGTACTCCACATAAATCATCTAAAATCGTCTGTCGATAGCAACATATGTAGGTGCGGAACCGGTTATGATGACATCGATCACGCAGTTTGGTATTGCCCGGATAATGATGCCTCCAGAGCACGACTATTGAATACCCTATTGGCCCGAGGTAGACAACCCTTCCGCGAGGTAAGAGATGTTTTTGGAATGCGTGATCTCCCCTACATGCAAGCGATTTACGAATTCCTTTGTTTGTCTGATCTAAGAGTGTAACGTCATCTCCCTTCCATCCAGTCCAGTAAATTCCCTGCCATTGTGTCCTAGCTATACTTTCCTCTTGTGTCCGTGCTACTTGTACCTGCCCAGCAAGCTGTGGTCACCCATCTGCATCAGGGATCGTGGATTTGGTAGATGTCGCAACCAACAGCAGCTAATAATACCATTAATAAGCTACCTGCCTAGCCCCCTCCAAACGATAATGTGACCCATTAACCTCGAGCTAGCCACGAGTAATTGGCACCCCATTTTACTAAAATTGAAAAATTATACATTGTAAATAACAATATTGAATATCGGCTCCGTAAAGTGACGCCTGAGCCTGAGAAATAAACGAACTAATTAAAAAAAAAGAATCGCTCTACCAATATGTGTTTTATAATAAGTATTCTTAAAAGCAGTGCAAACAAAAACAGATTATAGAATAGGTTATAGAATTTTGTTAAAATATCTCGTTATCTAGCCACGGTGTACCCTGCTAAAGGCTGGTTTACAGTTCGGGAAAAGCGTCGCGGGATTTGGGCACCTGTGTGTTTTAAATGGAGCCCGGTATTTGATTTCCCGTGGCGGGAATCAAGTCTACACAAAAAAATTACATTTTTCCTGAAGTGTAAACCCATTCGCGGGATTTACTTGTACCAAGTAACAGGCAAGGAGTATTCCAACAAAATAGCTAAAGATGCTATTTGGCAACATATCAGTTGTACTATTTCATCGTCCCTGAATAAATCCATCAGTGTCCAAGAGTGCCGAAAGTACTGGGATGTTTTGAGGGAATCGACCAGGTAAAAAACATACATCGTTAAAGTAAACTTAAATAAAATAATTCGTAAATTTCCAGATTTTTTTTTAGATAAAGCAAAACTTCAAAAGAATTGTGATAAATCCGGTGCGGTCTTCAAAACTGTTTCCAATGCTTCCTGCAAGAAAAAACATACACAAATGTAAACAGTACGCAAAACTTGGTTGTCACTGAGTGTGGAGAAATGTGGAGAATCGTCATCTGGAAAATTTCCCGAGCCAAATCCCGAGCGAAATCCCGTTTCCAAATCCCGTGATGCTTTTTCCGAACTGTAAACCAGCCTTAAAAATCCAATACAAACAGAATACAATTACATCAAAATTTACAAAAAATATATAACACTAACAAATTGTTTGCATCTTCTGCTCTAGAAACCTCAAAATGACTGGTAAAACTCAGCAGATTTGGCAGCACTGTTCGTAGATCGAAAAACGTAATAAATGTTGTAAGCCTGCTACCTCGATACATTATCTGCGGTTAGACGCACATCAATCAGCTTGTCTGAGGTTCAAAAACTTACTCCCGGAGTTTCGGAAGTCACTGTGTCTTGCTTGAACTGTGTGCCTGGTAACCCGCACATAAGAGCCGGAATTGTGGCCGGCAGATTACGCAGGCAGTCGGCGATGAAAAGGCAAAACCATACCTACCTTGAAACCTGAAGCGCAAAATATATGACTAGCTTCTTTTGGTTTGGTTTCTATGCTGCAAAGGCCGCACCGCTCTTCCCTCACCAGGTCCACCCCTCTACTGGCTAAGGCAACTGGACGCAAGCTACCGCAATTTGCTACCGAGTTCAATTTTGCGGTCGGTGTTGTGTGGAAGAAGCTAGCCGAATGAGAGCTTGCGTGAACCTTCTTTATTACGAGGAAACAGAGTATGGATGCCACGTTATTTCGATGGTTTCTTTCGGCGAACTGCACTTACCGTATGTCATCACCATCACCAGCGATCGACCTGATCGATCTACAGCGAGTATAGCCGCCAGCAGTGCCCACCAATAGCAATTTGCATGCGAAATATAACGTTATTGTTACGAAATCTCCGGGGCCGGTACCCAATAGAAGCTGGAAATGCAATATGCAGCAGACGACTCTCGATAAATGCGGTTGAGCGCGCGGCTGCGAAAATCTGGTGGTTGTGAATTTCGGTAACATTTATCCTCCTTCCTCCTATGATGAGATCTGACTCTTTCTATTAATTGATTTGATGTGCCGAATATGGACCCTGAACAGAAAACTCAATGTGCACCCGAAACGTGTTCGGAGGTGACTGGAAAGAATATTCAAAAGTGTTCTATGGGCTCATAATAGGCCTATCATTTTGACAGTGCAGTGGTTGCTGAGAAACACGTCGACCAACGTCGTGCGACACTCTTTCATACACACATTTACTAATGTCTACAAATTGAGTCTAATGCAGCATGACATTTAAATCGAATGTCGGTTTTTCAAGCGACACGCATATTTTCCGCTGAGAGAAGGATTTAAGGGGGAAGTCACTGACGAGGTCACTGAAAATTTGACAGCCGATCTTGGACCATCATCATAACCTTTGCTGCTGGATTAGTTCTGCTATGCGTCAACGGAAAATACTGATCGCTCTTCGGCGATGAAAACTGTGACGAAAGTGGTTCAAAGTAACCAAAATAAAGAAGATTTTTTTTATTCCGCTCTTTGGAAACAATGTGAACTGCCAAAAGTGCAACAAGATCTTCTATTGACGCAGCTTGGCGGTTGCGAAACTTAACACGTTTGATTCGCTCCATGTGGTTCATTAGAGCACCTCGACCAAACCACCATCAACAGGTCGAGTAGCTGATTAGAGCTGCATTTTGACGCCCGGCTTGTGCGAGTTTGTGGCCTGGTAGAAAAACGTGAATTATGACACATTGATGTGTGCATGTTTGTAGCATATTTTGATTCGGTCGTCAGTCGGTTTGACACGATGAGCAGTAGATAAAATGGGGCACATGGACTACGCATCAAATGTATGACGTAGATGCGCGCTCAAACGGGGCGCCCAGGTTTTGTTATGAGGTAACATGTCATGTTTGTTTGGGTGGGCTGGGCTTGTGTACCCGTAAGTGGTGATGAGCGATGTTTCGACTAGTTTGGAAGACGGGTGATAATTAAGTCATCATCGCATCGGTGTAGGCATGTGTTGCTCAATTAGGATTATTTTTTTATCGTTGCAGTTCGGCTACAAAACCGAATGATGGCTGAAAACCGAGTGATTGGTAATGGAATGTTTGAGTCAGGAACGTTGCTGACTTGGTATATTTACATAACACAAAATCAACTGCGATGACTTCATTATATGGCTAGGTCAAATAGACGCATCCACTCGTAAGTACATATTTTTTGTATAGATATTTAGTATTTAAACAAAAAAAAAATGTGCGAAAAACGACGAAAACAGCAGGGAAGTTCCAACGAAGGATGAACATTGTTCAAATAATGACGACTTCAGGTGATATTGGATTCAAGGACCTTAATTAAAAAACCCGGGGTTTTGGTTTTCCGGGAGGGTTTTAAGTTCGGGGGTGCCCCGAGATTTTGGGGCGCAAGAAAATACTTACCCATATTTTGGTATATTGGGGTTTGGGGGACATGGAAAATCTTCGATGGATCTTTTTGGTTTTTATATATTTATTTTTTTTTTTTTTGTTGGTTGTGTGTTTTTGTTCTTTTATTTGTGGATGTGTTTTTTCAAATACAAAAAAAAAGGGGGCGGGAGGAGACTGATTCCACGCCAAATCGGTCGGTCACCAAACTCAACTATCTTCGATTTTGATGAAACTTGGTACACGTCTTCGGTATGTTGAAAAAAAAAATCCACTGGTGTTAAGATTATTTGGATTCAAGAGTAACTTTTGAGATGGGTGTATGTTTTTTTTTCCAACATTTTACTTGAAAAATCGTAGTTCAAAAACCATTACATTTAGAGAAAAACTTTATATGGGGGAGTTGTAGAGAACTAAAAAGGCTTTGTAAAAAAAATGTACACCGAAAAAAAAAAAAATTTCATAAAGAAAAATCGAAAATAAATACTAAAAATCAAATAAAAAAAAACATATTTTTAATATTTTTCAAATTTGTTTTGTGGAAATTTGAGAAAAAAAGACACGTTTTGAAAAAAACTCTAGGATGGACGCTCTTATAATAAAAAAGTTTTCTGAAGAGCGAACTTTGGTGCATATTTCAAATTTTGGTTATTCATTATTATAAATGAAAATTAATTATACAATATGATTTTGGAGATCATTAAAAACAATAATGATAATAATGATAAATCACCTGAACGCAACCGTTTTCGAGATTTTTCGGATTTTATTTCAATAGAATGAAAAAACATAAGAAAATTCGCTCTTTTCTTAAGTTAATCGAGATTTCCACCAGAAATGATAAATTTTCCAAGATCTTCATATTATAACGTTCACATTACTCTAATGTCCTCTTTTCTTTTGATATCAGGATGATAAGAAGACTCATTTGAAAAGAACAAGATAAATAGCACTATTGTTTTAATATTGCAATCAATATATTTATAATTGTTTTATGGCTGTATCGGTCGGGCCGCTCAGAGAATGAAGGGAGCGAATTTGCTAAAGCGATGAAAGTAACAGCGAGATAGATGTCGCAGGGGCGACAAGTGTGAAATGGACAGATGATGAAATTATGCGGAGGGTCATATAGAAGAAGCATATTAATCGAACTGCTGACTATTTTGCCAAGCTCCAACGATGTTAGAGGTCGGGTGTAGTGTGTGAAAACTACACTCCGAACAGTTCGGTGATGTAGCGATGAAAGTAACACATATTGTTTAAGGTAGGTAGACAAATAGCAGCTATAACGTATGTCAGGTATATCTTCTCATAAAAAAAACAGCTAATGTACGCTGCCTGTAAACTACCAGAGATGTTTTATACCTGCATTTCCAAAGGTACCACAGCCAATATATATGCTCATACATAGTCGCATTCATCAGTAAAATCTATCTGAGTGAACTGAAAATGGAGTTTAACATGAAGAAGTGTTGTATGCCGTTTCCCACTAAACGGTGCTCAAAAAACCTTCGTAAATTAACCGAACAAAATGTCAAAAAACTCAAGTTTATGGGCAAAACACATTTGGACACTTCTTTGATGATTTGTGATAATTGTCGTTTGCATTTAAATAGAACGGAACAATCCCATGCTGCAATTTCGGAGCCTAGTGAGAAACCATCAATTACTAACATTATGGATCCACAACCATCTACATCACGGCAAGTAGACTTGTATGGTCTCGAGGAAACGCCATCGGCAATATCATTAATGTCAGTGCCATCTGATAGCAGTGTGCAAGATTATTCAAGGCGCCATAATATTGAGCTATTTAACAAGGGCGTAGCTGGAATCAACGTTTCGCCAATATCGGCTAAAAAGTTCCTGAACGTAAATTATGCCCGCAAAAAGTTCAAAGATGTTTCAAACGGCATTCGGACACACATATTTGGGGATCAAGCGGAGGAGGATGACCTGGAACAATTGAAAGTGAAAGCAGCCGAATATGACGAAATAATCGCGCAGCTAAAGGACCGGTATGCTGATCCAGAAACTTCGAGGGACGATCAAGTAAGGATACTTTCGGTTTTACCACAATCTTGGACAAATCAAAGAGTAATGGCAGAATTTGGAATAACAACAGTACATCGTATCACAAGCTAAATTCCTTGCAAAGCACGAAGGTGTTTTAGCTGCCCCTAACGAAAAGCTGGGACACGGTCTGAACCCGGAAATAAAAAACCAAATTTTGCAATTTTACGACAGTGATGAGATTACACGAGCAACCCCTGGTATGAACGACTACGTTTCAGTGAGGAGTGAAGGTAAGAGGGTTCATATTCAAAAGCGCCTTTTAGTTTGTTCATTAAGAGAAGCTTTCATTAAATTTCAAGAGATGCATCAAAATGCTGTTGGGTTTAGCTCTTTTGCAGCACTAAGACCAAAGCATTGCAAATTACAAGGCAGCACAGGTTCTCATAACATTTGTGTTTGCACCATTCATGAGAACATTAACTTGATGCTTCATGGTCTTAGAAAATATTCATTCGAGAATGATTATAAATTGTGTTTTGAAGAAATATTATGTAGCTCATCAACTAGAACTAAAAAATGTTACCTCCGTGAATGCGAACGATGTCCAGGCTTTTCAGATTTTGAGAGTAGTTTAACAGACAAATTAGAAAAACGTGGTTTAGTTGAAATATCTTTTGAGCAATGGATTTCAACTGATAGATGTAGTTTAGAGACACTTGTTAAACCAATTGATGAATTTATTGCTTATTTTTGTGAAAAGTTGGAACAATTAGTATCCCACGATTTTGTCAAATCTCAGCAGTCTAGTTTCTTGAGAGATTATAAAAGTTGTCTTACAGACGGCGCAGTAATAATAATTTGTGATTTTTCTGAAAATTATTCATTTGTTTTTCAAGATGCTGTTCAAAGTAGTTATTGGAGTAATGAGCAAGCCACTATTCACCCTTTTGTCATTTATTACACGGAATCTGGAATACTTAAAAATATCAGTTTCATTGTTATCTCAGAAGTGTTGAAACATGATACGATTGCGGTACAGGTGTTTATTTCAAAACTAATAAGCTTTTTGCAAACAAAAATTAAAGTAAAGAAAGCTACGTTTATGTCTGACGGGGCAGCATCCCAATATAAAAATAGGAAGAACTTTGCAAGCCTTTGTAAGTTTAAAAAGAAATACAATATTGATGCTGAATGGCATTTTTTCGCAACATCCCACGGTAAGGGACCTTGCGATGCAATTGGTGGTACATTAAAACGAATGGCAAGATATGCAAGCCTTGCTGTACAACATGAACACCCTATAAAAAGTGCATTAGAGTTATTCGAATGGGCGAACCAAAAAAGTGATGATTGTTTAACAAAAATGTCGTTTTGTTATGTATCACATGAAGAGTATGAACAGGGGGTAGCAGAATGGAATGAAATTTACCGACAGACTAAAACGATTGCAGGTACACAAAAGTACCACTCATTCGTTCCAATTTCAGAAAACGAAGTTTTTGTAAAACTGTTTTCGAATGACGAAGAAGGCAGGATTCATAATATATATAAAAGCAATCAATAGTTTATATAATGTTTATGTAATATTATCAATGACCGAGACTAATAAATGGTATATATAAATATAAATCCAACCATAATTCATTATTTTTGTCTTATAACTTTAAGTGAAGCTTTTTCAATCGACGAGCTGTTAAGAGTAAGTAAGAGGCACATACATGTGTTTTAAAAAGGCTAAAAACACAAGAGAAACAATCGTTAGCTATTGTTGTTTTAATATCACGAGTAATTTATGAAAAGGGCGTATTTTTTGAGGTTTTGAAATTTTATTGAAAGAAAATCAGAAATATCTTGAAAACGGTTGCGTTTACGTAGTTTATCATTATTATCATTATTGTTTGTAATGATCTCCAAAACCATATTGTAACATCAAAATTTATTTATAAGAATGAATAACCAAAATTTGAAATATACACCAAAGTTCGCTATTTGAAAAACTTTTTTATTATAAGAGCATCCATCCTAGAGTTTTTTTTTAAAACGTGTCTTTTTTCTTCAAATTTCCATACAACAAATTAAAAAAATATTAAAAATATGTTTTTTTAGATATTTTATTTTTAGTAATTATTTTTGATTTTTCTTGATGAAAAAAAAATTTTTTTTTCTGTGTATATTTTTTTAAGAAAGGTTTTTTAGTTCCCTACAATTCCCTTATATAAAGTTTTTCTCTAAATGTAATGGTTTTTGAACTACGATTTTTCAAGTAAAATGTTGGAAAAAACACATACGCCCATCTCAAAAATTACCCTTGAACCCAAATTATCTTAACACCTGTGGAATTTTTTTTTTCCAACGTACCGAACTCATGTGCCAAGTTTCATCCAAATCAATGATGATCGGGTATGATTTTTGGGATTTCCGGCACATTCTGGATGGAATCCCTCAACATATATGCTCAGATGTTTTCGTAACCAATGGCATGACATCTGATGACTCCTTCATGAATTTTTATATGTTCCCTTATTGATTCTCAAGAAGTCTTATTTTCAAAACACAGGAGAATCAATGTGACAAACAGTGTCACATTGATTCTCATGTGTTTTGAAAATAAATCGCAAATCACATCCATCCGCACACCCGTATGCATAATTTCATGTGTGAGAATCTTATGCATTTTCATGCACTCATACTCAAAACTGCGTGAAATCTTTCCAAAATCTTTAGTGCTTAGTGGGTTTTATATCGTTAAATGTAAACATTACATATTTTATTCAAATTCTTGGATAATTTTAATAGAAGTTTATTTTTACCAGCACAACTGCATACTAAGCAAACAATTCCACACCACCGTTATTTGCAACCAAATAGTTTCCTTCCCCAACTGCAGGGAAACGTCAACACAATTTGTTTGTTATTTTGCATTACTGGTTCGCGTTTAAATCGTTTAAGATGGGAAAAATGCAAATTTCCGTAGATATCCATAAACCGATCGTTAAAAATCGTCAGGATGATTTCTCAAACAGAGAAGTTGCTCGAATTTATAAAGTTAGTTAAGCAGAAGTACGAGAAATATGCAAGAAATATGCGAAACTTGCAAGCGTGACATATCAAACTGGCAGAAGGAAGGAAGAGGAAGGCTACAACGAGCGATGAACTCCGAATTTCTGGAGAAGCGACTATAAACGCGCTCGCTACCAGCCGTGTAATTCAAGGAAATCTTAGCTTAAATATTTTAGAACGTACCGTACGAGGAAGACTTCAGGAAATGGGCTTATAAAATTGGTTTGCCCAACGACGACCGTTTATTCGAAATGTTAACAGGTTTGTTTACTTGAAAACGTCCCCCCAAAATTCTTCAATTGGTCGAATTTGCGGGCAATTAGGAGGGTTTATGTCCTTTGGAACGAATAAAACATGGTGGTATACCATACTGCCGTTGATAACGTTTGCATTAAAAAAAAATGGACAAAAATTGCCGATTTTTCATGGGTTTACCTTCACTCGCACTGACGAAACTACCCATTTGACAGCTCTATCAGTCGAACTCTAACCGTGATGGCAAAAACAGTGAAGCAACTTCGTTCAGAAGTGTGCGCGTTCAAAGAATGGAACCCCGCCGCGTCGAAAACGGACATCGTGCGGTACTTTGTACACGCCGGATACGCCCGTTCCGACATCTACAACATCTTGGCACTATTAGACAACAATCAGAGCATCGAAAGAAAGCCCGGTTCCGCACGGCCAAAGACTTTGAGCGACAAGAAGCTCCAAAAGATGCTGAAGAGGAAGACCGAGGGAAAAGTGGCTACATCGCTGCGTGCGCTTGGCCGGGAGGTCGATTCAACCGGCCAAACAGTGAAAAAGTACCTGGCGAACATAAACATTCATGTCCGGAAGCGGAAGTCGCGTCCACTGGTTTCGGAGCTACAGGCAATGACGCAGCGGCAGCGGCTGAATAAGATGGTCAACTCGATTTTCCCGGCGAATCGCGACGTGGCGGTGGTGATGGACAACGAGACCTATCTCACCCTGGATGGCAACGACTGGCAGGGCACTTCGAATTTTACTTCCCCCACGATGGAAGTGAGCTCCGAGGTGAAGTTCATTTCACACACCAAGTTCCCCAAGAAGGTATTGCTGTGGCTGACAATCAGCGAGAAGGGGATGTCAAAGCCGCTCTTCTTTCGCTCCGGACTGGCCGTGAACGGGGAAATTTAGACTTACCTAATTTCAGGTAAACGGGCGTAAACTATCAAGTAGATGAATTAAAGCAATCCAAAAAAAGCCAGCAGTGTATTCTCTTAATGCGCAATAAATTATAGTTCTAGCAATAAATTACTGTCCACTCCTAGAGCCTCTCATGTTGATGGGAAATTATCTACTTCTGACAAATTTCATCATTAAAATATTATTTGTTTATTTAACTGAAAGTCAAAAAATAGAAACAATTCATCATTTCGCGTGTTTTAATAAGAAACAAAGTTCATATTTTAATGTGACAATGTAACAATTCTGCAACCGCGACTGAAACGCATCTTCATAGGACGAAGTCAAAAAACAAATGGCGTCGCCGTGGAAGAAAGTGCTTTCGAACATTTTTTCTGCCACCGCGGAGTTCTTTTTACTCAACACAAGCTTTATGGTGAGTTACTCAGTGTTGAGTTAATTTACTGAGAGTAAAGATCTTACCGAATTGAGTTGTAAGAGGAGGTCAATACTAGATTCAGGAGGTGCGTGCCGAGCGTCTCTCCACCAAGGAGGTGCGGCTCAAACAGCGTCTGTCCCGGCATCCAGCGGTTGAGTAAGAAACGCTGTATCGCGTCAACTATACATTAGGTGGCAGCCGCACCTAGGCGATGTAGGCAGCGTGACCCCGGTAAAGTAGCATGCTGAAATCTTACCCTACCGCGAAAAATTGAAGTATTCTTTATACGGTATATAATTTTAGATCACCCATAGAATTCCCAGGTGTAATGGTTTTGAATTGTTTTCTTCCCTTGTGGCTATGATAATGCAAGTCCGTCTACAATTGCAGCAGACGGACAATTGCAGACATTACAAATATAATTGTTTATGATCCTACATTTTCTATTTTACAGACGTGGAGAGTCATTTGGGACCCAGTAGGAAAAAAGAGTTATCGAAGAATTTCCTGTCATTTATTTTTAATTTTTTTCGTTTTGGATTTATTGAGTTTCCGTTTTTGGGCAGTAGTCATACTCATATTCTTTGTTATATTGCTAGGCTTCCAGGTTATCAACTTTATTTCATTATATCACGTTGGAATTTTCGCTATTTTTGAGTTCCAATCATCTGACATCGCAGCGGAAGAGGCAAATAGCGGCATTTAATTATTATATGTACATTATGTAGTATTTCTTTACAACATCGTATGATTTCCATCATATCATGACCTTCACATTTTCATACAACAAACCTGATTTAACGGTATCTGACTTAAACACGAAATATACCTTCAATTTATGACATCTAGCATTCCATATATGTCCAGTATACAACGCAGAAAATTACATCTGTGGTAGGCTTTTGAAAATTACGGATTCTGTGGTAGGCTTTTGCACTTATTGCTGAATGTATTTTTCACTTCCGATTTGCAAATGGACTTTTTACCAATTCTGAGCTGATCTGATTTATGTAGCGCTGTGTGCCATTTGGCTAGTGTTTGATTTTACATTTCAATCTTTTTCATTACTTCATCATAACTTACAATATCATTATATTTGGTAATTTTGTTTTATTGATTTTGATATAGATGATTCAAAGATTACTTATTGTTTTTTTTTTTTGCCCATTTATCTTTAACTCCCTTCCAGTTAAATCTTCCCTTGCCTAACTCAGTATCAATAACTATAAGGTCAGCAGAAATAAAAGCGGATTGCTGTTATAAAAGTAGCAAATAGTGACCATGGCAACAGTAAATTAAAATGTATAAATTGTAAAGTTTTGTAAAATTTCAATAAAGCTATTATAATCAATTACACAAACTTTTTCAGGATACCTCATATTAAGATTGTGGTGAAATGCTGCTATCGCTGAAAACGAACGAAAACTTGCTTAAGCGCGAAACACAGATTTCTACACTTTAGCACTTTACAACATTTCTTGCATTTCAGGATCAACCGAATGAAGATCATATATTATAGATGGGAATGCTTGTAGTATTTTTCATTTACATAAATATATACACTATCATATAAATATTTCATGGGAATGGGAGGGACCATTAGGGCACCCGATTGAAGCACTCTGGATGGGGAGAGTGGGAATGCCTAAAAGTGCTAAAAGTTTGTGAATAGAGGGCAGGCTCTTCTCCCCGCCCATTGGGGCATCCTCATGTTAGATAGCTTGCTCTTTTGACCAATTGTTCAGTCTTGTTGCTGGAAGGAGATTTTTTATATCCCTGTGGATACGTATAAGTGCTGTTGCATATCGATCCACCCAACCCCTTTTTGGCCCTTCATACAACGGCATGATTAGGCTAATCAGTGGTTATTAAAGCTTGATCAAGTCTAACAGAGAGGAGAGCTCATTGCTGTCGGACTTAGTTTCCGTGCTACAATGGGTGGTAGTACATATCATACATCATACATATATTGGTTTTAGTGAAATGTTTAATAACTGTCATGGGGCACAAACAAGTATGAAGTGGTCCGTTTGTCCAGTAACTCCTATCCCTTCCTACCCGTGGTCCCGACTGGAGTACGAGCAATCATAGGAATAATCGAGTATCCAAAAACCCGGTGGGATTTTGGTCGTATATTAAGAGGGAAAAGGGGGCTTCACTCTTTAAAGGGTGCAGCCTATCTGAGCATCTGTTCTCCATGTTAGGGGTGGTTCAAAACAGCGCCTGTCCTCTTTGTTAGGGGCGGCTGATCATCGTCCTCGTGCCAGCGTGGGACTCTAATCAGTGCTGTGCACGATGATCCTCCGGTGAGACAGAGTTTTTGTGCAAACTCTACAAGCCAGCCATAAAACACCAATACGAACCGGAACAGTCGACATAGACCCAGGCGACAAAAATGGACTAACGATTGGAAGCTCGAAACATGGAACTGCAAGTTTCTCATTTTTTTGGAAATGGTGACTAATCGACAACAGAATGTGCAATTTGAGAATCAAAGGCTTCATCAATTTCAGCATAATCAAAATGCCCAAGCGTCAAAATCATTATCGGAGATCTCAATGCTCAGGTCGGCCAGGAATTCAGACAGGTTGTAAGAAAGTTCTGCGCACACCAGCATTCGTGTGAAAATGGCCTAAGACTCATCGATTTTGTCGCCTCCAAGAATATTGCTATACGTAGTACCTACTTACAGCATAGCCTTTCATATAGATACTCCTTGATATCACCACAACAGACCGAATCACAAATCAACAATCACAATTAAATTGATGAAAGATACTTCTCGGATAATATCGACGTCAGGACCTATTGCGGCGAAAATATAGATTCGGACCACTACCTGGTTACGGTCATACTGGGTTCTAGATACTTTCCGTTGTAAACAACATTGAATACCGATGCCCGCCCCGGTACAATCTGGAACGACTGAAGCTACCCGAAGTCACAACTAATTACGTGCAAAGCATAGAAGCAGCGTTGCCGGATGATGGAGAGCTGATCGTAGACCTGGAGTAGTGTCAAAGCAGCCATTAACAACGCAGCAGAAGGTGCCATTGGGATTGGTGGATAAAAAGTTCATTGGGATTAGTGGAGAGGAGTCAGACGGTTTTAGACGAAAAAAATGCAGTGCGGGCGATGATGCTACTCAAATGAACCCGTTAAAATGTGGAGCGATACTAACAGAAGCGTGACAGCAAACTCATATTTTTTCGGGATAAGAAACACCGCCTGCAGGAAAAATTAAACTGATTATCGGATTTTCTTGAAATTTTCAGGGAATGAAGAACTACTAATGAGTTTTGATTTACAACATTTGTTTTATTCAATTTCGTCTCCCATCCCGAATGCCACCTTCCTTTTCACTCCACCCATCAAATTTTGTACAACCGATTTTCCCAGTGTTTTTGTTGTTTTTACCCAAATTTTCTTCAATTCTAGCTCTGTTTTTATAGTTTTGGGATGTTTGCGAAGTTCCGTTTTCATAATTGCCCAGAATTTTTCAATTGGACGAAGTTCCGGTGAATTTGGTGGGTTCATATCCTTTGGCACAAAATTGACTCCGTTGGCTCGGTACCACTCCAATACGTTTCGAGCGTAGTGGCAGGATGCTAGATCAGGCCAAAACAGAGTTGATCCTTTGTGCTTCTTAATGAATGGCAAGAGACGCTTCTTAAGGCACTCTTCCGTGTAAATCGCACCGTTTATTGTTCCGGAAGTGATGAAGGGAGCACTTATTTCACCACATCCGCAAATCGCCTGCCAGATTAGAAACTTCTTTGCAAATTTCGATAGTTTCTTCTTTCGAACATCCTCCGGAACATCGAACTTCGACTTGGCAACGAAATATTCTTGCCCAGGAAGTTGACGGAAGTCGGCCTTGACGTATGTTTCGTCATCCATCACGATGCAACCGGATTTGGTGAGCAGCTTCGTGTAAAGTTTCCGGGCGCGGGTTTTCGCAGTGATGTTTTGTTTTTCATTCCGGTTTGGGGCTTTTTGCACTTTGTAAACATGTAACCCAGCACGCTTCATGGTTTTCTGCACAAAACCGACTGACACCTTAGACTTTTTAGCGACATCTCGAATTGACATGTTTGGACGGTTCTTGAATTGTTGTACGACTTTCCTGGCCATTTTACTGTCCATTGGACCACTTTTACGACCACTCCCTTCCTTCCTTTGGACACTCAGACGCTCCTTGAAGGTTCTTATTACACGAGACACAGTTGTATTTGCAATTCCAAGCCTTTTAGCAATCCACCGGTGGGACGCCCCTGGATTTTGATTGTGAGTGCACAAAATTTTCTCACGGACAATTTCTTGTTTCGACGACATGACTGGAACTACTGAATGTATAACTATGAAACTTGGCAGATGTAAATAATACACTATGGATAAGATCTACTCAAATTTCTAGGTTTTTTACTCATACGATTCAAAAGTTACAGAAGATTTTCTGTGTGCCATTTTTATCGAATACACCCTTTAGTGTCGAGTGTTCAAAACCTACAAGGAAACCCTGAGTGTGGAAAGAAATCAGCACACCTACGAAAAAACTGGAACCAGGGATCGTCAGCTGGGCAGCAAGATGTTGAGGTGCGTTAAAACCAACCCCGGTTTTTCGATCCAAGATGTGGCCAGAAGGTACAACGCCAACATTCAAACGGTGCGGAACATTCTTGCCAGGGAAGGATACAAGTCGTACAAAGCCAGATAACATCCGAACCGGCACATGAAACAGAATTCCGTGGCCAAAAGGCGTGTAAGGCTCTTGTACGACCATGTTATGACGAAACACAAGGCCTACACTTTGATCGATGACGAAACATACGTCAAACTCGATTTCAAGCAGCTTCCCGATCAAAAGTTTTACATCACGACTGGACGTGGGGATGTGCGGGGAAGATTCAAGTTCGTGTTTGCCGACAAGTTTGCGAAGAAGGCCATGATTTAGCAAGCGATTTATAGTTATGGCCTAAAAACGGAACCATTTGTCACATCCTCGACGATGACGTCCCAAGTTTACATCGAAGAAAGCCTGAAAAGCGTGCATTGCCGTTCATCCGAAAGCATGTGGGGAAGGTCATATTTCGACCCAATTTGGCCAGCTGCCACTATTCCAAGGTGGTTCCGGAGTGGTATGCTGCTAACAAGATCGATTTTGTCCCCAAGCTAATGAATCCTCCGAATTGCCCGGAATTTCGACCAATCGAAAAATACTGGGCAATTTCAAAGCAGCGACCTCGACGAAGCGGCGGGGCAGTCAAGGACATCCAGCAAATGCGGGCAAAATGGAAGAAATGCGCTGATTCCGTGTCCGGATCCACTGAGCGGTCGCTCATGGGCTCCATCAAGGGGAAGGTTCGAGATTTCGTTCGAACTGGAGTAATGAAACCATCTAATGCTGTAACTTTAAAGTTTTAATAAAAGTACTGGAAAGCAACCATTAATGGACTTTTTAAACTAATTGAATCACGAACTACGGGTATTTTTGTGGGTATCAATTTACTTTTAGTCAGCCTTTACCTAGACAAATCCTGTTCCTTCCGCTCGGGGAATTGGGCGACGACGTCCCTGATCTTTTCAATCTCGTTCGATCACGCCAAATGACTCAAACGATACTTCGAGACACGTCTAGAACATGTTCCCATTCCAACAGCAGTCTCTCGCGGTTATCTCACCGAATTGTCCTACTTATGCTTGTAACTCGCACGCCGCCATGGTGTTATCCCATCACAAAGATATTAACACGCATTGGATGCAAATTTTGCATCCGCTTCGCCGCTAATTTACGCATGCGTTGTGTGCGTTGATCAGCGTCCAGCCCCGTACCTATCATAGCAAGCGTTGCAGCAAATTGGTAAGCCCAGTAGCGATTGTAGTGGTAGTAGTGCTTGCAGTAGCGAAATATATCGCAAAATAAAAGTGATCATCCCCTACTCCGTGGGTCGCCTCGTGTTGTCGTATCGTCGTATAACCTAGGTGATCTCGTTTCGTGTTCCGATCGACCGCCTTCGATGGAGGGTTGGAGGCAGTGTAGTCTTATGTGCGATTTTATATTTTTGTTAAATAAAACGCTCTCTTGTTGTTATGAATGATCTATGTGTGTACGGGGTGTACAATATAAGCGCGCTCACGCGGAGATGCAATTAACTTCAGCCTCGATCGAAAATGATCGTGCGTTTCGACGAGTTTGCGGAGTTCAACAAGTTTTCGTGTACAGATAAAGTAAAATTAAGCGAAAAAAATGGCGATTCTACTGCACACTGAACAGTGGGGGTGCTCATTGGGTCATGCATCCGGTGCGGACTGCTTCCGGATTCTGTGGATGTATTAATGGTGACTTCTAAAGTCGCGGACGTGAACATCCCTAGGTCTATGGGTTCAATCAAGTAGCATACATAGATAGATAGACGAAACCGAACCGAACTGAGTGACGGTCAGGTCCGACGATGTTACTAAATGGTCTCATAAAATTAGCGTACCACGGTTGCATGTGTCTACTTGACCAGTTTACGACAATCGGCGTGTTGTTGACCAATGTGTGTTCGCAAGCGCACTCAGTGAGCAATCGCAACATGACAATTATATTGGGTGAGCCAGCCGTAATTTTACGTTGCTATTCCGAAGCAGACTTTCGAAATAGGGCGGCAAGTTCTGAAAAGGGATTTGTTCACAGTCATGCACATCAGTCAGTGTGATGATCTGAGCTAAGCGCACAGCGTTTATGCTCAATTGAGGTCTCGGTCGTCTAGGCTTTAATTTGAACTCTCTTGAATTGCAGATTCTCAGTAGTGCTGGCTGAACCATGATGGGTGCAATTCACTCTGCGCTGCGTGATTTGAATACTCGAGAAATTCATCTATTCCAAAATGTATCTGTCAAATGCGTTACAGAGGTTTATCTGGGTCACCTGCTAGCAGACCACAAATCACAACAGATGATAAAGCTTTTGCTCTTCGCTGTTGACCCCCACCGAGCTTGACACTGTGTCACGATTTCAAATTTTCTCTGTGCGGAGCGGAGAATGCAAATACCCGTGTCACCTGAAGCCGGCTAACAAGGCGAGAAGGAGAATCCATTGACAAAAGGAAAGAGGAGTAGGTACGCACAAAACAACACAAATCATAACAACCGCATACAGCAATATCACACTGCTACGGGTCGGTAAAATATAATCCACACCGTGCTGGAAAAAGAAGGTGAAGCTACTGTCAGGTACCCAGCGCGTGTATATTTGTATAACTGTGTAAGTCCCCCCGTACCAAGCCCCGTGCACCGGTGCCGCATTCCATCGGACACTTGCGTCGTCATGAGCCGGGGCGGGAAAGGCCAACATAAATATTTTTGCTGTACACCTTCTACTCCTCGTCCTCCTCCTCATGCTACTTACTCACAATCACGTCTTTTGGCGCTCTGACCAAGCGTGATGAGCGTGATAACAAGAAACAGCCCGGTCGAAAAGAGCGGCGAATGAATGAGCGACCATCAACACAGAAGACTCCAGTGCACTGTTGACCAATGTGTAGAAATTTTTTTGCGAATTCTCATTTCAACTAATGAGTGATTCCTCGGAAGGATTAATATTTGAAGCAACGTTCGCCATCAGTTGAAAGTGTCAATTGACAATTAGTCAATGATGGGAAAATGATTTTCATTCATGACGCATTGATGTTTACATTAATTTGGCTTTAAATCGTTTTTCAGCAAAGCTCAGAAGTTACGAAGCATTTGTATGTACTGTGTTAAGCTCCAATTCTTGTCAACAGCTTAATATTATTTAACTTTTTTTTTTTGTAGATTACAGTTTTTCATAGTAGATTATCATCATCTTGATAATCATTATAATCATAGTCATTTTTTTTCCTTGACATTTATCTACATAAAATTAATAATTACTCTGTTTTGTGCTGATATTTAGTTCAATAAAATTGTCTTATTTGTTTTCCTCTTATCCTGTTTTAGTACTTTCGATTTATATTTTTATAGTTTTTCTACGAAAATACCACTCCGTTAATCTTTTAGAAAACTATGTGCAAAACTATGTTTTGCATAAAAAAGAAGTTCAGTAACTTCATAACATTTTAAATTAATAATATTATTTTCTCAGCATTGAAGTTGTTTGTTTACACATTTCTCCATTTTTGCCGAAGACTTTACTCCTCCTTGTCAGAAGATAGCCTTTTGTAATCATGATTACTAATAAAATTTCTCAAATAAGGTGTGACTCCGAGAAAGTTAGATCCTAGAAAAAAGTTCCATTTTTGCTCATCTCACCCACAGTGCGGCAGGGTTCCATCGTTGGAAGCTCCGACGCACGAGGTGCAACACTTTCTAATTTCTACAACCTGAACCGAAGGAGTTTCGTCTTGGAGTGCTGTGGATATTTTCATACTTTTGCCGCCCGGTTGTCTTTCTCCGCCGTGTGTCTCCACGATTTGGATGTGTTGATGGGACTTTTGCCATTGGATTCGACTTCTCCACCGGATTTGTTTTCGACAGTGTGTATGCAAAAAATCTACTGAAACGGACAATTGTAAATATGTATTCATACTAAACAAGCTCGTGTGTATGCTTCGTGAAGCATAAACTATGTTAGAATAGTTTGAGTGTAGCACATTCTTTTGTAAATATTGTACGTGATCATAAAGTCCCGTTAATCCTGCGACGTTCCTCATAAACAAATTACTCGCGTTTTCCTGGATTGGTTTTCAACTGGGAAATTAGATTTACAGCGAGTTCTGAAGCGATGTGAATATATCTGGAACATCCGTTAATTACGATTTTTACCATCCTCAATGACCAAGAAAAGCTTAGGTGGCTGAAAGTACCTAAATAAACATATCTATACAAACATGTGAGCAGAGCTAAGTCCCAAATGTAAACAAACCATAATTTTATGTTGAATAAATTAATTTCTAGTTAATACATGTGATTAAACTTGAAAAAGAAACGACCCCGGTGTAGTCACCCCAAAATTATGGGTTCAAATCCCACCCCCGGACAAGTCACAAAACAAATGCCCAAAAAGTGTTCAAGTGACTTCGACGCGCGATGAATCAGCCTTAGGTTAAAAATCTTGATAATCAGAAGTTTCAATTTTTGAAAAATCAATTTTTGAGGATTCTTTTAAATAATTATCAAAAGTCCTAACTCCATCCTCATCACTTATCCGATAGGCCCTGTGATATAAAGGTCATTCTGAATGTACAAGGGATGGAATTGGACTATGGATTTACGTGTTCTGAGCAAAAATTCAAAACAAAACCATGCCTTACCATGGAGAGCAAAAACTACTCGGCGTGTTTGCTCACGCTTCGATTCATTCCCATGACTTCTCGAAATACAGGTTCATCGTGAATCTGCTGCTTACGATTGGAATCTTTTTCTTGGTTTGCGCATGAACACTTTTCTTCGATCATGATCAGAATGAATCATAAAGTACTTTGCTCGTGTGTAGTAAAGGGTGGAACGGTCAAAATCCGTCAAACATGATTAAGTGCACACTGATTAGTCTATTATATAAATGATCAATCTTTATTTCATTTTGAAGTTCGTCTACAAAATACAGTAAAATTATTTGATTAGGCTTCCGATTTTCCAAATGCGAACTGTCGAGCCTTACATTCCGCACCTTCCATCAAGTTTTGTACCGCTGTTATATCCACCTTATTTGATGCTGAACGCAAATTTGTCTTGAACTTTTTTTTTACTTTCCAACTGTTTTTTTTTAGTTCTCTTGAGGTTTCTCTTTACGATTGCCCAATAGTTCTCAATTGGGCACAGTTCCGACGAGTTTGGAGGGTTTTTCTCTTTGGGTACGATTTGTACACTATTGGTGGTATACCATCCCCTTGCCATTTTTCCAGTAGTGGCAAGAAGCGAGGTCTGGCCAAAACAGCTCGGAACAAATATGTTTCTTCAAAAATGGCGATAATAGTTTTTGCAAGCATTTTTTTACATAAGTATCTTGGTTGAAAGTGCCAGTTGTCACGAAACTTTCGCTTTTTAGCCCACAGGTGCCAATCACCTGCCAAACCAAGTATATTTTTGGGAACTTTGAAATTTTTTTCTGCTTAAACTTATCTTGATTCTCTGATTTTCCGGTAGCCGCTCTTGACCTGGGAGCTGCTTGAAATCATCCGTAATCGTCCATTACGACGCAATCAAACTTGGTCAACAAACTCGTGTAAAACTTAGGCGCTCTTCTTTTGGCTGTTGTGTTATCATCTCGATTTGGTGTCACTGTAACCTTAAATGTAAACAATCCAGCTCGTTTCTTTGCTCTTTGCACTGTTGTGTGGGACTTTCCCAATTTGTTTCTGATATATCTGATGGAAAGGTTGGGATTACGTTTGAAAATGCTGGTCACTATTTTTCCGATCACTGCGGCTTCCTGGTTTCGGTTTCAGGCTGATACCGGCTTCTGGCAATCATCAGACGTTCTTCAAACACTTTTACAACGGTTTTCACGATTTATTTGGCAATATTAAATTATTTTGCCAAGTCGGCGTGGGAATAATTTGGATTTTGCTTATGCGCGGGCAAAATTGTGATACGCTTCTCTTCTTGCTTTGACGCCATTTTGACAATTGAATAGAAAAAGGCAAAAACAAAATAGAGTCAACATTTCGTATGCATACACCTACAAAATGAGGGGTGTTTAGGTTTTTTTTAATGCACAATTTAAAAAACTAAGTCATATTTGAGTCGACCAAGTTTTGACCGTTCCATCCTTTAGTAGATTTTTTGTTGCACCATATAGAAACGTCACGCATACAAGCTATCATCGAATTGGTCTATTTCTTGCACTCATTATCATAAGAAGGGTTGGTAAGTCATTTGCAATGAATAATAACATAAGATTTTCACCGAAATACGTCTGGAAATTTCACAGGGCAAGAAAAAGACGATGGAGATTTTTTTCCAATTCTCAACGATTTTTTCCTCATAAGAGTACGAAACAGTACTTTGACCACCACACACTTATTGATATTATTGTTAGTTTCATTGCAAAACGCTAAGCAACATTTCCACTCTATCGATTACGAGCTATTGCTTGGCTCATTTCAAGTAGGTTAGTTGGAAATATAGGAAACAAAATACTATGAGAATGATGGTATTGGAAAGACAAGACGGTTCAAGATTCAAGCTCGTCTGTTCTCGTGATATTGAGATAACCTGTTTTTTAATTGTCGCATGTCGACTGTGAGATTTTCCAGCACTGATCAGAAGGAAGTAACTGCAGTAATCGATCTCTCTTTAAAAAACTATGAAAATTTAAATTGACATTTTTTTTAAAGTGATCAAACTTTTTTTAAATTAAGAAAAACTGAAACACTTTTATAAATTATCACTAGTGAACGCGAGCGAATTCCTTTAAATTCCACTAGAAAAATCTTATCTTTTGACAGATAGGCCTATTTCATCTGCGACTTACAGACATCTTCAGTGTCGAATTCCGAGAGGGGTATGTGCGCGTTCTACAACTGTGTCGCGGCAGATTTCATGTGTGAACAAGCTGCCACATCAACGTTCAAAAGTGCCTGAACCAAATGAGCAGCTTGTAATGATTACTTGAAGATGCGATGGGGGATCATTGCCCTGATATTCCCAAACGTAGCACGTAGTAAAATGTCTCTTATCTTCTCTAAATAATCGTGATGGAATTTAGTAAACGCATGGAAACTCATCGGGAATGATCTCTCATATGCATCCGTCGAACTATTCTGAACAGCCGTTGTGAGTATATCACCATGAATACAGAAACACCATGATAACCACCCGTGGAGGAGTCTGAATGTGGACCGAGTGGATCACGCAAAAGGTTTTCAGACACTTGAAAGGTGGTAAGTGCTATCAAAATCACGGAGAAACACAGGTAAGTGTTATCCATTTTGACCCTGCATCAAAATAAAATTTAATCAATAAATAAAGAACCAATAGAAGTTTCAGCAAAACTTTCTAACACAAGGTAAACAAACAAATGACTACAACCAAATGTACCAATTATTCATTACATAACACTTAACGGGTGTTCAATAAAAAATGAGAATTTTTTCAGTCATATAGCGTCTTCTTGGTGTAATGGGAAGACGCCTTGTCCAGCCAGAAGACGTACTTCCCATCCGCATGATGCTCCTTTAAGAACGGCAGAAGAATTTTCTCAAGACACTCCTCCTGGTACACTTGTTGATTGAAAGCCAGACCGCTCGGCTTGAACCACGGCTTTGAAATCCCTCTGTCTGATATGGCGATGTACAGCATAACTTATTGTTTCAAATTTATGCTTAAACTTATATTTTACTTCGGGGGTTGTGGCCGACTTGTCGCTGGAATAGTAGCTGTCATTTCCTGGAATGAGGGTCTTCGAGAGCGGAAAGTAACTTTCGTCGTCCAGCACGTATGACGTCCCGCGGTAGTTCTTCGTCATCCACCGGCACTGCGATTTCACGGTCGCTACTTACTCGTCCGTGTACTCGGGGGACCGAGTCTTCTTCCGACAGATGATGTCCTCCATCTTGAGGGTTCGGTAAATGAAGGCATGGGAGCAGTGATATTTTCGGCCGGCGTCACGCAAACTCGTTACGTCCTTGTTTTGTCGAAAAGCTTTTCCAACGCTTCCTTCTTCTTCTTCGTCATTATCTTCGCCAGAAGGCCGCTCCATACTCAGGGCTGCCAGGATCCGGTAAACTGTACCCACGGGCACGTTTTCGTCTCGAAAGTGGTCTACCGTAAACTTTTTTCCACGATGACCATGCGTTTCGTAAAACCGTACAACACGCTCGCGGAGTGCTTATGGTTTCGACGTCATCTTCGATTGAACTGACAGCACCCGAGTGAAAAGAAACATGCCACCCATTTCTAGGGAGTCCAGAGAGCAAACAAAAAGGTATTGAAATCATTCTCATTTTTTATTGAACACCCGTTAGCGGTAACAGGAAGGGGCCATCAGGACACCCAAGTGGAACGATTTGGCTCGGGAGCATGCGACTGCCTCTTCCCTATTGTAACATTTCACGGAACGAGGGCGGGCTCATCGACCCCATCTATTGGATTACTTCGCAAACATGCCAAAATTATTAAAATAGAGCTGGAGTTGAAGAAAATTTGGGTAAAAACAACAAAAATACTGGGAAAATCGGTTGTATACAATTTAATGGGTGGAGTGAAAAAGAAGGTGCAGGCATTCGGGATGTGAGATGAAATTGAATTAAACAAATTTTGTAAATCATAACTCATTAATAGCTTTTCATTCCCTGAAAATTTCAAGAAAATTCGATAATTGGATTAATTTTGGTGAGTAAATATTTGTATTCCATTTTTATCGAATAAAGTCCGTTCACTCCAAAATCCAGACACACAAAAATGCAAAATTTGTTGATTCATATTATTTACTTCATTTTATAGATAAATGTGATACCTCAACACAAATGCATATAGATTTATATGGATTTATTTCCATAAGCTGTTGCACGCACTTTCTTATTCACTCCTTTCATCAATCTTTGCAAGGCGTCCTTGTCAATTTTCTACGAAGCAGTAAGCCACTTTGAACGAAATTCTTGGATCGTTGATACACCAAGCTTTTTTAGGTTTCCCTTGACAATTGACCAGTATGTTTCAATCGGGCGAAGCTGTGGACAATTTGGTGGATTACAATCCTTGGGAACGTAAATAACGTTATTTTGCTCATACCAAGTGGTTGTATCTTTAGCGTAATGACAGCTGGCCAAATCTGGCCAGAACAAGGATTGAGTCGCATGTTTTCTCAGAAAAGGTAAGAGCAGTAAATCTCAGCGCTTACAGTACCTGTGGTTACGAAAATCTGAGATTTTAGCCCACAGGAACATCTTGCTTGCCAGACCAGATATTTTTCAGGGAATTTGGTTTTATACTTCCGTTTCAGATGTTGAGAGGCATCTTTCCGGCTATTTGCAGTGTAAAATTGCGTTCCTGAGAGATATTTGAATTTGTTGAAGCGGTATGTTTCGTCATCCATGACAACACAATGGAATTTTGTGAGAGCGCATTCTGGAGCGTGTTTTTACCGATTTTTGATGCTTTGCGTTACGATCTGGGTATGTTTGAGCTTTGAATGATCTTAATCCAGCTTAAGACTTTACTTTTTGCACAAAACCGGATGAAATTTGCAGTTTTTTCGCAACTGACCGTGTTGACACCTTCGGGTTCGCCTGAAAAGCAGCAAGGACTCTTTTCTCCTTCCTTGTGTTGCTTTGTCCATGTTCATCACCACTTCCAGCTTTCTTTTCGACAGTAAGGCCCTCTTTATAACGTTTAATCACATTTGCAACATACTCACGGATTGATTTTGTCACATTTAACGATTTTGCGATGAATCGAATAGTAGAATTGGGATTTTCCAAATATTTGTGCAAGATAGATTTCCTGCGTGCTAGTTCAGACGGCGCCATCTTGAATACAGAATGCGCCTTTGTAAACAATGTGTGTGATTCACGTGTGTCTATGTATTGGTTATGTACAAAACAAGTTTCAAACCATTTTGTAGTGATTAGATTTGACTAAGAAACTGGATAAATACTTTGTCCGGATTTTGGTGTGAACGGCCTTTATACCCTTTAGGTTACAAAACGACAATCGAAAACAAAGTCACGACCAAATAAGAGAATGACTTTTGTCACCAATCTTTCGTCTAGTTAATTTGAAGCACATTAAGTCTTCCTAGCAGAATTTGGTTGTTGTCGTGCAGCCAGAGGTTCGTCAATTTCTGGTCATGCTTTTGTTGCATTGTTTCACGTCATGGGCGTTACAAATCCCAGGCCTGATTTAAATTATTTAAAATTAACAATACGCATTCATTCTACAGAGACGGCACTAAAAAGGTTGAGGTGATCAAAGCTTAAATTGTCACGCCGCAATTAGGGGAGACGAAAAACAATATTGATTACAACGCTTTCCAAATCACTTCCACTGTCAATCTCTTACAGACAGTCGAGTTGGTCGGAGCATAAGTGCATAATTGGTGAGGTGCAGCATCCTTAAAACGCGTGCTAAGCCATCCTTCTCATCCTGATCAAAGATTAAAGTGTCACCAGAATGAGGTAAAATGAAGAATGATATAAAAGCGTCTGTACATCATCATTATCGTCATTCTCAGCCAAGTATCCAAACTGGTTGTCAATCGGAGTTACACAAAGATAGGATGAGACAATGGGAGAGCCATTTAACCAGTCGATTACATGGAAACCAAAAGTATAGTAAAAGTGCCTGTCAACATTGTTTCCCTGGTTATTCCCAGTTTCTGTTGCGTTGATCCTAGCTTGGAGTTAAGCCGCGTCCTCGGTCATTTTCAGTTAGAATATCGAGCTGCTCTAGGATTGGGGTGAACGGAATGCAGGGAAACTAAGCGCTCCGTTCCTTAAAAAAAATGCCTGCAAAATCGTTTCCACCGTCATTCTTGTGAAACAATAAAGTAGTTAAGTTGAAGTATTTTCACCGGAAGTAATTTGTCAGGCATCAAAGATGCTGCTCTTTGCTGTACTCCGTTATTTTATGTTCGATTAGTGCAGTTTGGGGGAAGAGGGAATAAAGACACATGGGATTCTTCATCTATTCGAATGTTTGTCACAATGATTCAGTCCGAGAGGCTGCATGCTGTATTTTTTTATATGGATTTAAATATTACTGGATCGCGAGCTTATCGAATTTCCAGGAGTCTCAACAGGAGTAATTTTGAGAAACGTAATCTTAACCCACATGAGAATTCGTCTCTCAATTCACATGACATGAGTAGTTTTTTTTATAAATTATAGATAGAAATGTAGGGTAACGGGATGTATAGGGTGCGGCAGAAAATAATGCGAAAATTTGTTCTATTTCTTTCAAATCTCATTTTCAACTAATTCAAGCAATAATACCAACATTTTCGAGTGCAGTTATCTTTATAAAGTCCGTTTAAACAAATTAATTCAACGTGTCCTCCATTTTTATTAATAACATCCTCGAGCCGACGCCGGAAGCCAGAGCATGCCTTTCGGACGTAGTCCTCCGACATTGACTGCCATGTGCGTGTTATGGTTGACTTCAGGGTTTTCACACTAGGGTGTGATGTTTTGCAGGCTCGTGCTTCAACATATGTCCAAATCGAATAATCCAACGGATTAAGATCTGACTGCTAGGGGGCCACAAATCCTTCGGCCAAAACTTCATGTTATCGTTCAACCATTGTTGGGTTCGATTGGACGTGTGACACGGCGCTCCATCCTGCTGTAGGACAACGTTTTGGTCCTCGGAGAAGTTGGCCTTCACCCAGGAAGCACTTGGTCCTTTAAAATACCGATATACACTTCGGTATTGATTTTAACTCCAGCATCAATGGAAACAGGCGGCATTTTCAAACCGTTGGACGTCACCAAGCCAAACATCATGACACCAGCTGAATGTTTGGTTTGCAATTTGAATTTCACTTTTTCCGGAACGTTCTCCATTTTCTGCGGTGAAATGAACCGGTCCGTGCGGCTGTTGGCCACAGCATCGATGTTGAAAAGCTTTTCGTCGGAGAACAGGATTATCATTTTTTCCTTCTTCAACAAGGAAAGCAATCTCTTGGAACGACTCACTCGTAGTTCCTTGACCCGGTCCGTAATCAAGTGGCGTTTTACTCTGGCTCTGAAAGATACATGTAGGTCTTCTTTGATTATTCTCCGCATGGATTTCTCCGAAATATTAGCTTCCTTTGCAAGTTTTCTTATGGAACACACTAGGTTGCGAGCAATTTTTGAACGGACCGATTTGCACGGACTGCGTGCAAAGCGCGGACGTCCGCTTCCCGGCTTCCGCTGCTTAGGACCATCCTGCAGGGACTTTTTTATGCGGTAAACTGTTGCCAAATGGCACCCTACAACCTTGGCAATCTCTTTCGGCTTCTTTCTGGGCGAGCAACAATCTGGCGATCACTTCTTTCGCGAACCTTTTGACGAATTTGCAATAAAACAAATAGAATGTTTGAATGCAGCACTTGAAAGTAAACATAAACAAATACACTTTCGACAGAAATTAGTCACTAGCTACACGAATTAACCCAATACTCAAGTTTGAACATTTTCTGCCGCACCCTGTAATGTCAGCCTACGTATCAAATATGTCATAAATTTTGTAACAATCGACATTGGACTAATGTTGATCGATTCCAGTATGCAGCAGTTAAAACTTTATTCGTCTATTTATAGATAAACACTTGAGCGAGATTTCCGTTTTCCTACATTTTTTTCCACTGGTTAAGCTGACAGATTACCTTCACGATCTTCAAATGACCTAAATGCGGCTTAATTGTATCGATATGTCTAGTAATGCATTCTGTATAAACAGAAAATAGTTACGCGTAATAAATTAACTGTTCTCATAGAAACACAATGATTTCACAAGAATACCAAATTTTAGGGGCCATTTCTTGTACGTTCCTAACTCTAAATTCATTAGATAGTAAAATTTGTATTCTTAAAATTTATAAAGAAATTAATTATCATGTGGTTATGTATTTTTCAAATGGCTAATATAATCCGAAATCTAAGTAATACAATATCTTTTTAGTACGAATTCTATTCTTTTGAATTAGTATGTTCGATCGATCATATTTGAAAATCATGCGGGTGTTTTAAAGTAGTTTAATTTCAATTTGTCTTGTGAAATTATGTGTTGTCTATAGCGAATAAAGCTCAAAATGGAGGGCCTAAAGAAATAATAAAAATATTGTTTGAGAATATTATTACTAAAAGTAAGGCTAAATGATGAGATTCAGTTGCATCGACAAATAGACCCAATATAGTACTTATAGACCTACATAACATCCATATCCATCGAAAGTTTTCGTCATTAGAAAGTAAGTTGTATATCTTTTCGTGGTTCAGGGAAGCAAACGTCTTATTAAGCTTATTTTAGCCACCGTTTAACTAATTCAATATCGTTTCCAACTCAATTATTGTATGAGTTATAATTAACAATGTAATCAACCACTGCATATTAGGCTGAGTCAAGGGACACATACCCTTACCTACGAAGGATTAATATTTTAGCAGTCGAGCGTTTCAATTATTTTGAATTTAGCACTGAGATTTCAACCATATTTAACCTTACCATTTTTTACCATAAATCTGCAATTTATAGGCAAATTATCACCCTTTTCGATTCAACTTTCGTGCCAATTTTCCAGCACCCTTCGCTTCAACCGCCGGACACAAAATCATTTTGAAGAACAAAAACAGCCTTCAGCCCCCAGCAAGCGAAAATCTGTAAATTTCAACCGAATACTTATAGGATAATCATCCACTGGCAGTCCATCATCAGCAGCGTTGTACCGAAAGATCTGGAACTCAAGCTTTCTAGTGAATCAAAACAGTAAAATACAAAAAAAAACCCAACGCGCGATTCTTCGAGCTGGGATGCAACTTTGACTCATGGCAGAGCCGACAGTAAATGGAAAAGTACACCGTGTACCTTTTTGGTCTAATCTAACAGTTTGGTTGATCATTTTGGGTGATTGTTTTTCGGCTATCGTACTTGAGTTTGAGTGTCAACACTAAACGACGGCGGAGCTAGCACAGGTAGGCATTTAATTCGAAGCAACAATCTCGGCGATCGAGCCTCGAAATACCTCCATGTCCGGGCAGAGCCAAATATAGGCAGCATTACTCGGCAACGTTCGTACTGTGCGCGGAGTTCGAAGGTTCCTTCAACTTGGATGTGTCATCGACGTCTGTCGATCGAGTATAGTGCACCAATACACGCCGTCGCTTGCGGACTGCTGCTGTCGAAGACGATTATGGGAACCTTTTTTGTGCACCTTGAAATTACATTACCACACGTTTTGTCGTCACTAATTGGTCCGTAAACCACCGGACGGAAGGCTCCGAGTTTTTCTTCTTGGTTGTGGTTGTGGCAGCGACAATATACCACCTGAATGACGTGACCAACGTACACAGTAATCGAGTTCGTCGTCTAACAAAAACACATGCACCCGGTTCGAACTATTTGATGGAACCGAACGGGCAACATATTTGTCCGAAAAACTTGGACGACCCGAAAGCCATCATCAGCCATATAAATGGATATCCTTCACAGTCCACTGGCATTGACATTTAATGCTGTTTGGCAATCGTGGTGAAGGTGGTGTTTTTGCGATCAAAAGATCCGCCTTGTTTTGAACGGCGATTGATCACTTAAATGTGTGCTCGTCTGTAATCTTACATAGTTTAATTGACCGGCCGATACCGACTATAAAATCGCGTTTGATTTCGAGCCAACAATTGCATCTGAACATTTCAATTGATTATCGTGTTTTTACCTACGTTCTCGAGAAAACCACAGATTTCTCCGCCTCTTTCACTTTACCTTCAGTGTCTTCCTCTGTTGGAAATAAAAAACAAATAATTTACAAAGCAGTACTGCACGCGAACTTATTTACCTCAAAAACCAATGCAACAATCGGAATCAGCTGACTATTTATAAGCGCAAACATTGTTTTCGATTGATTTGCACGCTGCTTTCGCCATGCAATCAACTACACGATCGATTTTAAGTCAGCTTGTTTTGCCCTTCGTTGAACCAAAACCAGGCACGCATCTTCGAATGTTCCAAGCAAGTATAAGTACGAACATTTACCGTGCAGCTCAACAGCGGTGCATTGCACAGGTCACGCACACAACGCATGAAAATTGTAAAACGTTCCAATACGCATTTATACCAGTAGACAGCGGAAGGAGGCCCGCCGCCCCACCGATCGATCCCACGTCGCTGATGCTTGCATATTCTATTTGTCACACTTTCAAACTCGGCTGACCGACGACAGCATGCAATCTGCTCCTGATGTCGATCGGGTACGAATTGAACGTGATTGAATTTGAATAACAATAATTAGAGCGAACACTGTACGGTGGTGCACCTGCTGCTGGCAGGTTCAACAGTCCACGCCTACACCTTCGGACAGCGGAAAGCAGTGCATCCAGTGGAAGCGAAGTACACAGAGAAACGTTCATACATGTAAATGCAAATGCCATCAACAATCGACTCGACCAACAACATCATTCATCAACAAACGACTCGGCATGTTGCGGTGCAAAAGCTAGACCATGTGACAGAGCGAATCGAGGCCCTCCAGTTGCATGTGAAGTTCACCAAAGGAATTAATAACAATAACATTGCGTATATGCTGAATGGTAGATTTTGACGATTAAACGCTTACTTTCTACTCTAAGTAAGGCAAATGGTATTCAGGCCGGAATGAGGTAGAACAAATTGAATTAGGTTGTGTTCTGTTCCGCCATATAGCTGAAGTTTGTATGCCAATGTGCAAATGTCACACTTTGGACATTTCCAATTTTCTGTTTTTTCAATGATTTCAAGAATTATTTGTTACGTTTTTTTTAACTAATATGAGAAATGAAGGTATGGCAGGTTGAAGCGGGTAATCGTTGATTATGCCATACTACTCCTCATCAGTACTAGACCGTGTCGTCTATTTTTAGAACCTATAGTTCTTTCCTTTACTTTTGCTGGTCCAATGTCCCTTCAGAACCGCACATGCGCCACAGTGTTTCGCCAAGAAACTCGGATTAGGGCTGATTGTCTCCAGTTTCCCGAGAGTCGTACACTTTCAGGTCTTGCTCCACTTGGTCTAACCACCTAACTCGCTGTGCTCCCCCTGCCGGCCGGATTCGAGGCAAACACCATTTTTTGCGGGATTGTTGTCTGGCATCCTTACAGTCGCCATAGAGTTGAGTGTTATTTATTTCTATTCATCAACAGGTTATGTATAAACCCTAATGATGTTACTTAAAGCTTAACTAGAATGGTACATTAATGGTCATGACGTAAAACAAAACAAAAATTACACTATCGATGCGAATTAGACAAGTATTTTAAAAAAAACGACTAAACATACGACGAAGCATCTGGCGAGTCACGTTAAAATCAAACAAGGCGGAAACTCTATTAAAGAGTCTTTGTAAACCGCCAATTGCGCCATACATGCTGTAATTGGTTCGCTGTAGATGTAACCGCAGCATCCAACTATTCCTCAGGGCTCGGTGTTGCACGTTGATGTTGATTTGCTCCAGAAGATTAGGACAGTCGATGCGGCCTTGCAAGATGTCTGCGATTAACAAAGCCCTTGCTGTATCTCTAAGGACTAACAGGGACTCCAGGTTAATCAAATGGCAACGATAGGGATCCGTCCACGGTAGTTTACGTAGCGCAAATCTCAAAAACCGTCGTTGAACAGCCTCTACTCTAACGACACCGTTGTTGTAATGAGGAGTCCACACAACCGAGCAATACTCTAATATAGAACGACACAAGGAGCAGTACAACGATTTGAGGCAGTAGATGTCCGTGAAGTCTTTAGCAATCCGGAAGATGAGCCCCAGAACGCTGGAGGCTTTACCGACAGCGTACGAGATATGCTGCTTGAAGGTGAGTTAGGTGTCCAGAATTACTCCTAGGTCCTTGATTTGACTGACGGTGCCCAACAAGACATACTTGAATAAAATAGTCTGTTTCTTTTGCGAAAACGAGATAACCGTGCATTTGGCCGGGTTGACATCCATGCGATTCAAATTGCACCAGCCGGCAAAAGCATTCAGCTGACGTTGGAGAAAGCGACAGAGTGCACTCGAAGATAGAGTTTCAGGTCATCTGCGTATGATAGTCGTGGTCCTTCAAATGCCAAATTTACGTCGTTGAAGTAGATAAAAAAAATCAACGGTCCCAAGTGACTACCCTGCGGTATACCAGACGGGGCTTTGAACATGTGAGACAATCTCCTATGACTACAGCCAGATGACTGTCAGTGAGGTTGAAACCATTGTAACAGGCATCCATTGATCCCAAGCCTGTCAAGTTTGGCAATAGCTATGCGGTGGTTTAATTTATCGAAGGCTGCAGACAAGTCGGCGTAAATGACATCCGTTTGGGCGCGTTTCGCCATACTGTCAGAGTTGCGCCAGCTCGCCGTTTTCACATAGTTACACCGCCTATTATGGTCCTAAGCACATGTCGTTAAAAAACTCCAGGTGTGTGCAGACCCTCCTCTAGCATTATCCACGGTTCGTGTCCGTAGAAAACTACCGGTCTTATCTTGTAAAACATGGTACACTTAGTACGGAGGTGAAGTTTACCAGACCTTAGGGTCTTGTGGAGTTCATAGCAAGCACGACTTCCGGCTATTAGGCAACTCCAAACATAATTCGTGCAATTTAGCCATGGTAATCTTCGACTTGTGACACGGTGCGTTGGCTTGGTGGACAAGCACTGCTTTCTTATGCATATGGAGACGATTTTTTGAGACTTCTTTGTTCAATCGAACCAGTTGGCCCATGTAACGATCGCTATTGATGGTCTGGCCTTTTCAAGGTACTCGATGAACAAAATTCCATGCGTATCCCAAAACAACGCACGCCATAACTTTTCCAGCTGATTGTTGTGATTTTGGCCGCTTTGAGCGAGGTTCACCGGCTGTTGTCCACTCAGCTGCCTGCCGATTTGACTCAGAAGTGTAGCAATGAATCCATGTTTCGTCCATTGTTACATACCGACGCAAAAAGTCCTTTTTATTTCGCCAAAACAGCTTCAAACAGGACCCGGAATCATCGACTTGATGTTGTTTTCGGTCCGCTGTGAGCAAACGCGGCACCCATTTAGGAAACAGCTTTCTCATGGAGAAATTTTCATGCAAAATAAAGCTCACGCGTTCCTTTGAGATCTCCAAAGTGTCAGCTATCTCCTGCAACTTCACTTTACGGTTTACCAAATTGACTTTGTGGATTTTTTTTAATGTTTTCCGGTGTAACCACCGGCGCATCATCGGTGTGCGTTACTTCCAGGTTCAAACTAAGCATACCAGTCAATGATGGTGGATTTTCCTGGTGCAGAGTTTGGATAACACTTATCAAGCCAAGTTTTTGCTTTAATGGTATTTTTCCCATAAAAAAAAACAATGTTTAATTAACACGCGAAACTCTTTTTACCCATGGTCTTGAAAGTTACATAAGCGTGCTAAAACCACTGTAGCTTCTGAACTAATAGTCGGAATGCCGTGAAATTTTGACAGCTATCATTTGAAGGTTGATACTTTCTAAAAAAAAGTATTCATTTTTCATTTGTAGCGCCGCCGCTTGGATTTTGTACCAAAAACTTTTCAGCCGATATGATACGATGCGATTCAAGCATTTCAAAATGAATTTATGAAATGGAGATAAAAAAAAACCAAAATACAAAAGATAATCCAATGAAACAAATTTTCCTTAAATGCTACGTTTATTAAGCGTCCTTCAAAAACACTTCGACGCGATGCCGGGTCGGATTTTTAGCAATAGCCGATGAAAAGATGGATGTCGGAATGTTCTTCAACTCTGTTGTGGCCTTTTTGATCAGCTGCTTCTCCGTTTTAGCCACTAAAGTATTCGATTAGATCTTTCGTTTTCGGTTCGCCCAAAAAAAATCTGTCAGTCGCTACTGGGAAACGTTTGGAGTGTTGGCAATGTTTATGTTTATCAGTGCAATGTTTATCTTCAACCTGTCCATCTCATCCAGTGATCTCTTGGCATAATGAGTTCCGAGGTCAGGCCCGGCCAAAAGACCACATCCTCCTTCGAGTAATACTTCTTGATGAAGGCGGCAATTTCCTGCAGGCACTTCGTACTGTATCACAGGAAGCCCTGAAGCAGAACATTCTTGGACATTCCATTTCCGCTGATTGTCAGCCACAGAAGGACTTTCGTCGAAAACCTGGTGTGGGAGAAATATTTAACGAAATGTACCTGGTCCGCTGTCAGTCGTTGCCCTCCAGCGTCAAGTAGGTCTTCACCATCGATTATGAAAACGACGACACGATTCGCCGGAATGACGTCTCGGCTCAAGGTGCGGGACGATAAGGCCGATAAGTTCAGCTCCTGCTGCACTTTACGGTCAGAACCAGGCTTCCGTTCGATGCACTTACCTTTCTCCAGAAGGCAAAGGATGTTGTAAATACCGGACCGGCTTTATCCAGCGGACACGAGGTGCCTCACGATGTCCAACTTCTCCTCTCCGAGGTGGAGTTGGCAGTTTGAACGTAAACCATAGAGCGCAGTAGCTTGACTGTTATCGCCATGGCTGCTGGAAATGAACTGATAACGCTGTCAATTTTTTTTTCTGTACACAACAGGGTTGCTACGATCGCCGATGCAGTCACCAGGGTAATCACATGATGAATCGCAAATATCCATCCATTTTTTAATACATACATTACTAGTCGTCAACGGGCTGTCAGCTATGGTAAATTGTAGGTCAGTATCTCAGGATAACTGAACTAGTCTGAAGCTTGTGTGCGGGTGAGGCTTCCGAATCAGAAGTGAACTGTCTTCGTTTGGTGTAATTTACCTTCGAATCAAACCACAATCTGTGTTATACACACTTAGAAAATTTTACAGTATTCGGTCATTTTTTACGGAACTTTCAACAGCTGAACGTTCGGTAATTCGATTTAACGGATTTCAGTAAATTTTGACAAAATCCGGTAATTTTTTTACAGGAATACTGAAAAATTTCACCGAAATCCGGTAAATCGGATTACCGAAAGCTGTTGAAAGTTCGGTAAAAAATTACCGAATACTGTAAAATTTTCTAAGTGTGTACACTTCGCATTCTACAGCAATTCAGCAGCTTTGTGAACGCAAGTAAAATTCCGTCATAATCGTACCAGCGATTGTTGTCTCTATGAAATCAGCAGTCTATTGAGCTGTAATCGTCGTTTACTTGACACAACATTCATGAACGTACCAAATGCCGGTGAGCTAATCGAGCCGCCTTCTACTCTCCTTAGGATGGGCAATCATCACAAGCCATTTGTTCTTAACATCGACGTCAATCATATTAATATGCCACTGGCCGAGGAACAGAATCAAATGGACGACTTTGATATCAGACGCCGCAATTTCGATGAGCTGAATACTGCTGATTCCATCGATTGGAATACGATGCTCTGTGTACGCTGCTATTCAACCAATAACATTCGATTTCACGGATTTGTTCAAAGGCACCCAACAACAACGAATCTCATGACGTTCACCAGTGTTCATTCAACGGAGATCAAAACACACGATCTCACTATTGACAAAACCAAGAAAGGTTAGGTACCGAGCATTTCGAAATGAAATCATTTGCTCAACAATGGTATTGTTTAAGCTGCTTCAAATACCATCTTGACCGAGCGCCATCTATGTACGATGTTTAACCGCACTTAACATTAACTTGTATTTCTCAATAAAAAACGATACCCGCGACTTATGGGATTTTCACTCATTGTTGGGACCTAAATTATGTCTATCTCAGTTGTTTCAAGTCATAAACGGGGTACGGGGTTAGACCAATAAATCTGTGTTAGTTTAGTTGAGGTTTAGTTGAGAATGTTACCGCTTGAGCCCCTTTTTATTCGAATTACTATAAATGAGTGCACTGACGCTTTGGGATAAGCGGTAATTGGTTTCATCTTAGGATATCTCGAAAGCCTCACCAGTAAGGACATATCAGTAATTAATAAACTTGTCTTACTGGTAAAGGTGGTCACATAAGCTCGGAGTTCACTCACTTCACAGCGCTACACACTTAGAAAATTTTACAGTATTCGGTAATTTTTTACCGAACTTAAAATTTTACAGTGTTCCGGTAAAAAAAATTACTGGAACTTGTCAAATTTTACCGAAATCCGTTAAATCGGATTACCGAACGTTCAGCTGTTGAAAGTTCGGTAAAAAATTACCGAATACTGTAAAATTTTCTAAGTGTGTAGTGTTCATATGAACTTCCAATTCGATTATGCTATATCTAGAAAGCCTTACCAGTTAGGACATTGCTTTTTTCAGCAAACTTGTGCTAGTGGTCAGACTCTTCCGTATAGTCTTCTAAAGATTGTACTCGAAAACAAATTCAAAACTGTCTTTCGTTCTAACTTATTATTGCATGGGTAAAGAATTTTTCGTACAACTAGTTTAGAGTGTAATGTTTACATGTGCACAATTTCGTCACAATCTGTCAAGTGGTTATCTAGATGGCTTCCAAGCAAGAAGTGCTTCGAAAAAAATAATGGGCGAGGTCGTGGAAAATCCAAGCCAGTCCCACAGGTGGATCGCGAAACTGTAGGGAACCTAGAATTCGACCTTGTCCCGTGTGGAAAAAATGATCGATTTTGTCCCCAAGCTAATGAATCCTCCGAATTGCCCGGAATTTCGGCCAATCGAAAAATACTGGGCAATTTCAAAGCAGCGACTTCGACGAAGCGGCGGGGCAGTCAACGACATCCAGCAAATGCGGGCAAAATGGAAGAAATGCGCTGATTCCGTGTCAGTTTCAACTGTACGGGCGCAGATGGGCTCCATCAAGAGGAAGATTCGAGATTTCGTTCGAACTGGACAAAGGTAACCACCTAATTATGTAACTTTGAAGTTTTAATAAAAAATACTGTAAAGCAACAATTAATGGACTTTTTTTAACTTATTAAATCACAAATTACAGGTCTTTTTGTGCGTACCAATTTAAGTTTAGCCTTTCACATTAAAGCGGACGCCAAGCAGATCCCCGGCCACGAATTTGTTGTCGGCAAGCCCCGTCTGGATGTTCCGGAGAAGTTCCGGAAGAAGAAGGTCGACAAATTTGCTAAGAAGTACTTGGTGTGGCAGGCGATCTGTGGGTGCGGCAAATTCAGCAAGCCGTACCGCCACCATCAACGGCCAAATATATAAAGAAGAATGCCTCCAGAAGTGACACTTTGTTTTGGCCGAATCGGGCACCGTGCCATTACTCGAAACCGGTGATGGTTTGGTACGAAGCCAACGAGGTTGGTTTTTGTGCTTAAGGAGACAAATTCGCCGAACACGACAGGAATCGCCCAATAAATATATTCTGGGCGATTATGAAGGGCAAGCTCCGAAAACAGGGAAGGTCTTCAAAAACGACAAGGATTTGAAGAAAGAGTGGGTGAAAATGTGTAAGAAAGATGGCGCAAGTGTTGCACAGGATTTGATGGGTAGCGTTAAGTCCAAGGTAGGTCATTTAGCCTAGGAGAGACATATTGCAAAAACAAAGCTAATATGTGTTTAGTTATTCCCTAAGAGTTTCAAAAATATCCGACTTAAAATGAATTTTTGGTGATCATTTTTGTCTGTTGCATTTTTTTGAGTACAATCTTTAGGTCGTAATCCACTCACTACGAGGCGCTAGTGTGAATATCAGTTTCCTGATAGTGTATGCTTTATCTTGAGAGCTCTATCAATAGCACATTGCTTTCTTCAGTAAACTTGTCCTAGCGAACAGGCCCTTTCGAAAAATGCTCACATATGTATGATCGTAATTCACTCACTACACGGCGCTATAGTGCATATGAGCTTCCAGTTTGTTTATGCTATACATACCCCAAGAGCCAAGAGATAAGAAGCGGCAGGGAAGTAGCAAGGGTCAGGGGGAAGCAGGAGCAAGTGTAGCAAGGGCCAGAGGATAGCAATACGGGGGGAGAAATCGGCAGTGAAGTAACAATGTGCAAGGAAGTTGCAATAAACATGGGGTAGCAAGGGACTGTAAAGTAACAAGGATAAGTAAAGTAGGGGCAGTGCAGTAGCAAGAAGCTGTGAAGGAGCTAGAGCAAGTGGTAGAAAGGGAAAGGGGGTCAAGGAAACAAGGGGCAGCTAAGTAGCAATTGCATGGAGTAGCAAGGGAAACGGTGACAGCAAGGGCCAGCGCAGTAGCGAAAAACAGGGAAATTTTTAGGGGGCATGGGTCCTTCCTAAGCTCAGTCGGTAAAGGCGCAGCTACAAAGCAACACCATGCTGGAGGTGGCTGGGTTCCATTCTCGGTCTGGTCTAGGAATTTTTCGTTAAGAAAAATTGCTCGACTCCCTGGGCATAGCGTATGATTGTACTTGCCACACAATCATACTAATGCAAAAATGGTACTTGGCATCGAAAGCTCTTAATTGATAACTATGGAAGTGCATTTAGAACACTAAGTTGAGAGCAAGCAATAAGCTAATTGTGAAAGCAATAAGCTTGAAATGCTAAAAAAAAATGGGTGCAGGTGGCAGAAGTAGCAAACGGCTGGGCTATATCAGAAGGTTTGGCTGCCTCTATGGAAACTGAAAATTAAACCGCAAAGAACGAAGCCGAATAGAACGGTACCCGGCTGTATATGGGTTAATGGTATTACCGCAACATTCAACGACCTGGTATTCCCGCGACTTCTTCATCACATCTGGTGTTCCATCAAAAACCGCAAATTCATCAAAATCTCTATCCGGAATTCTCGAATTGAATTCGATTATTCTAAGGATAAGGAAAATTAGAGTACGTTGCTTTTCCCCAGGACCTCGGAACTATTACAGACCAACAGAATGCTGTTGAGTTCACTCACAAGTGTAGGTGGTTCACTTTATGGGGAAAGCAAGAAAATTCTTCGTTACAGTTTTTTTTCCAGTCAATAACCTTTTAGTTCCCTACAACTTTTGCTAAGTAGGTTATCTATAAATTCTATGAATTTTGAACTGTTTTTGCTAAAACACATAATCCACTGTTACAATTTACGCTTTAGTCAAAATATCATTTCTGTCGTGGAAAATACTAAGTCTTTCGTGCGGAAATCGTGTGCAAAGTTTCATCCAAAGCGAGGATTATTGAGTAATATATTCAGCTCGTTCAGAGCGAAAGCACTCGTTGCCTCGTTGCACACTCAAACTTTTACACAGAAAATTTTTCTGTAGTATCGAGAAATTATTTATTTTTGACACTAGGTACGATCCGAATAAGTTGATTTTGAAAAGAGAAATTATTTGAACTCGAAATTTGATACGAAAGTGAACTAGAGAGGAGAGAATCTCTCATTGTTACTAAGGTCCTTTTGGAAAATATACGAAATACATTCTCCGGAAACTTCGAAATACCATCAGAGGCAAGATTGTGTCAGCTCAAAATTAATACAATATCTTAATTGAGAAACACTGTTTGGTTCGAAACCAAAGATCTGCCAATTGACTTCTAGTATTAGTCAAATTCACATATTTTAATTTATTCAACACTTCTTCTTCATTCTTAGCATTTCAGGTTTATTGCTTTCATAACTAGCTTATTATTTACTCGCAACTTAATGCACTAAATTGAAGAGATATGATTCGCTAATGGAAGTTAAACCCAATTGGAGTTAATTAAACAGCCAGTAACGGTGAGTCACACGTATGTACAAAACCAAAAGGTACCAAAGGTAGGAACAATTGCAATTTTATGGTTCTGACGATTACTATTCGTTACTTGGCGGTAACATTAGTATCTACCAACCGAGTTCACTCGAAGCAATAACGATACATTTACAAACTACCTGCTAAAATTTACTGTCACTGTTTTACCTGTTGATATACCTGAAAACCGGATGAATTGCATGAACCTGACACATGCTATAATATGCATGGATTCCGATATTTTAAAAATGAGAGAGTTTTACTTTCTCGCGACCAATAACACATAATAGCAGCTAGTCAAGATGATGATTAAGTTTGCCTTAGAAACAGGCACCATCCACTATCTTCCGAAAAACAAACAAGTTCATGTATGGTTTAATCTATTGACATCCCAGTATTATCACTGCCATTCATAGCTCAACTATTGTATTATGTAGTATTTATAGACATCATAACAATGTATTATCACTTATCAGTTACCGTTGCACTTCTACGAACATACAGACACACTTGACCGCTGCATGCAACGAAATTCACTTGGTGGGTTTTGTTTTCCACAACAATTTCAATCACTTTCATTTGTCACTGTAATGATTCCTTCGTATGCACTTTCCTCACGATTCAAGAGATCAGTAATTTGATGTATTTCTTGTTTCACTGAAAGCTGTCGCTATGCAGCTACCACCTTGCGCACGCTTTCGATCTACACGACAACTTTCAAATTATGTCTTAAGACTATTATGCTCGAAAAGTAATATAGCTGGCTGGTGAGCCTAATTTCGCCAATCCGGATCAAAACAAACCCCTCTTAGTTGATCAATTAAAACATATGTGTGCAAATATCCATCTATCCAACACACAAACAAGTTCAACTCCTTCCAGAAGATTGCCGCCATACAAAGTTGACCAGCTGCATGCTGCTGTATGTATACACGATTCGATCTATTCCGTTACACTCCGCATAAGCATAACCAACACAAACAAACCCAGACGAACACACCGATCAGGTGTGTCCTCTGACCAGCCAACATACTATTGGAACAGGGTAAGGTAAATCGGCCAACTTACACAGTAGCACACAGATTCCCTCACATACGCGAAAAGCTATATCACTACCCGACAATAAATGGCACTGATTACGTCCTGGGAATTCAACACACGAACAATACGGACGATCACATCGATCAATCGATTCCCGTGTAAATACACAAACAGTTTGGTAAATACATGAACCCACGCGCACGATCCACAAAACTAATATGTGAGAGAGAAAGGTCGTAAGCATGCGAATTCGAAAAATGCACACTTATTACAAACGAAAAATTGTTAATCCGGTGAAGGCTTGTCAAACACTGAACGAAGCTGAAAAGCAAAATTATGTTTAAAGCCAACTTGCAATCGGCTGTTGTCGGTCGGTTCGTCTCTCCAGCCGTATGTGCTGTAGAGCGGGCTCAACAGCTCGAACTCATATTAGGTATACGTACCTCTGTAGGTAGAGGCTACCGCTCTTCTCTAGCAACAGTACTGGTAGACACAGCCCGATACAAACCTGGTCGCATATTCGAACCGATGTTGAGACCCTCCGAAGGAAAGACCCCAACTCAAAATAAAGAAGCCTTCAGCCAAAAGCCAAAAAGAAATTCGAGAATCGCGCACATTGGCATTTTGTGTTGAGTGTTCGAAAAGAGCGGGTGAAAGAGCAAATTTCAACAGCTAAACTCGAGAGAGCGACGACACGGGAGAAAGAGTGGCGATAATCGGACGACGGACTGATAACGGACAAACTGATCTTTCACTCGAATGTCTTGAGATGTGCCGTGGCGGAGGAAAGCTTCCCAAACGTGGGTCGTGTTTGCTCTCTATCTCGCCGCCTGTGTTGCTTTGATGGAGAAATTCATTGATATTTCGAGTAAAGGCGTTTCTAGAGGATGATCACCTTTGCCATGGCCAGGTAGATGGTATTATTACTCTGATTTTTTTGTCCTAGGTTGGTTGTCAGAGAATTTGCATTCCTATTCGAATTTGCATAGCTATTTATTATTTTGTCAGGGGACTAGGACGTTTTTCCAGAAGGCGAACAGTTACACTGCAAAAAAGGAAGATGTGCACTGCTGCTAGGCGACGGATCGGCTAATCAATCGCTCGAGGCGCATCAGATTTAAGACCAGCAGGCAGTGCTTTACCGAAAACCTGTAAAACCTATTTGTTGCCGAGAGGTTCAGCAAAGGGTGAAAGATGTTGTTGAAAATGCTTAAAAATAATCATGTTTGAGCCTAGTTGTTTCTAAGCTCAAAAAAATAACAGTCTTGAAATTTTAAAACCCAAGCAGCACACGAAACATCTTTCAAAATAGTTTTCATGTTTCACTATAGTAATTCTGCAAACATATTTTCCGATCCACAGTCAAGCGCTGGTCAAATGATTTGCAAACACAAAACACGGTACTTTTCGGTAGTTTTAGTTTCTTGGCAAGATCGCGTACCGATAAACTCGGGTTTTGCTACCGTTCGTAAAAAAAAATCATCTCGGATACGTCAACTGTGCTAGACACACGATGGCCGGTCTATTACTTGAGTGTCTATAGATTCGACGCCATTTTACTGAGTATAACAAGAATGTAAACATGTTGTACCACGAAATAAAGTAGAGAGTTTCAGCTGTGAAACAATTCAGCGATCCGTGAAATAATTCAAAACCTACACTGAAAGAAAAGTGTCCAAAATTTAACGTGGGTAGGCTTTAAAAATCTTGGTTCACAGTGCCAATTGTCACAAAACTTTCGCTTTTTTGCCCACAGGAGCAAATTGCCTGCCAAACCAAGTATTTTTTCGTGAACTTTGACATTTTCCTTTTTGGGGGGCGGGTTAAAATTTTTGGCTTGGGGGGGCTGGGAGAAATCCGTCGTGGTGTGTGTTTTCTCGTATATTGGGAGGAAACAAAGTTTGGTAAATTACTTGGTGTTTACTTTCGGGCTTTTTTTTGGGTTGTGGTTTTTGGCCACTGAAAAAAAATTTTTTTTAGTTATTGTGGAAAAAAAAATAATTATTTTTTTTTTAAAATAAGGTGTTACGAACTAACGGCGTGCAGAGACCGACTTCTTTCTAGCAGCCCGCAAACTCTAGAACGTGTGGTTGTGTTTCTAGCTGCGGTGCAGCTTTAAGCTGTAAATTTTGTTGTTTATTAGTTGGTGGCAAAAAAACTCATAATTTACTTACAAAAATCGGTTTCTTCTTAATGATTAATGCCGGGTAACTTGTAGTGCCGACTGCACACAATCCTAAGGGGATTCGTAGGTTACAATTAGGTTTAATGTTTTAATTTTAATGATTTTATGTACTTACAGAACGTAGCAAATAATTTAATCAATCAATTCACGTTTAGGAATAATAAATTTAAATTAATAGGTAGGTGTTATAATAAATTTTTAACTTTTAACTGACTTTCAATACTTTTCAATAAATCACTATCTTTCACTCGTGTTTGCTGAGGTTGGAATAAACAATGGCGATTTCTGGCAATTTCTCGTCCCGGTGACGTCTCGATGCTCTTTCCGCCAGCTTGACAGCCCAGCAAGTTGCAAGGCCTGTTGAGTCGACAGGTGAGGCAATTTCAGCAGTCGACTTTCGAATCGGTATTCGCCCCGGCAGTGCTGCCAGAACCAACATCCTTCCCCCCGTAACACTGGCCTTCTGGTCCAGTTTTACCTCCGCAATCTACCTCTAAGACTGCCAACTTAGCCACTGATCTACGGATCAACCCCTCGCAGTTTGAACGATAGCCTGACGAATCCTCCCATCGCTTCCACAGATGACTTCCAGAATCCGGCCTCGTTCCCAGTTGTTCCTGGTTGATTCGTCGATGATCACCACCAAGTCTCCCGCGGCTATCGGCTTCACGTCTCCGAACCACTTCGTACGCTTAGTCAGGGTAGGGAGGTACTCTCGTACCCATCTTCTCCAAAATGTTTCCAGGTGACGTTGAATTTGATCCCAAGACGCTTGCAACACGGTAACTAAGTCAACTACTGCTTCTGCTGGCTGACGATCTCCACTCGAACTGCCGAGTAAAAAGTGATTCGGAGTCAAAGCTTCGCTTTCTTCAGAAGCGATCGGTAGGTACGTCAGCGGCCGGCTGTTCACGATTCCTTCTGCTTCTACTACTAGCGTTACTAACGTCTCGTCGTCCAATTTCCCATGACTGCTGTACGCAACGTCCATAGCGGTCTTGATTGAGCGCACCATGCGCTCCCAGGCTCCACCCATGTGGGGTGTGCCGGGAGGAATGAAACTCCACTTTGTTGTAGTGCTGGTAAAGGTGGATGCTAGCTGCTCAATCTGTTCCTGCAACAGTCGGTTCGCGCCTCGAAAATTGGTTCCATTGTCAGAGTAGATCGTCGCTGGTGATCCACGACGCACAACAAACCTACGGATGGCCTTAATGCAGGATACAGTGCTAAGACTGTGTACCACCTCGACGTGGACAGCACGTATTGTGAGGCAGGTAAATACAGCAATCCACCGCTTCGCGTTACTCCTACCGACTTTCACCAGCAGCGGTCCAAAGAGATCAAGTCCTGTGTGCGTAAATGGTCTTTGAAACGAAGCAAGTCGTGCCATTGGAAGTGGAGCCATGCGAGGAATACGTGGTTCTGCTTTGTATATTTTGCACCACTGGCAGGCTTTCGCTACTTGCTTCACTGCGACTCTCAGCCGCGGCACGTAATATTTTTGGCGAACTTCATTCACCACCGTTTCCATGTTGCAATGACGATATCTTCGATGGAATTCAGCGAGTAGAAGGTAGGTGAGCCTGTGTATTTTCGGGAGAATGATAGGAAATTTTGCACTTTCCGTTACGTTTGGCGCTGCTCCGATACGCCCATCCATTCTTAGTATGCCGAATTCATCCAGCATGGGGGACAACTTATACAGGCTGCTTGATTTTTCTAGTGGTATGTGCTGCTCTGCTGACCTTGGTTGATTGCGCGTGAGCAGCGCCATTTCGTCCGGGTAGGCCTGCCATTGCGTCAAGCGAATGAGGGTTCGTAGTCCTTTTTGCAATTCATCCGCTTCCAGGTGACCAACAGTCGGCCGTTCGCCTTTAGTCTTGCGGGTTCGGTTGTCGATGTAGCGATGAATATACGCGGCTGACCTAATTAGCCGAGGCAGACTAGAGAATCGTTCCAAATCGAAGATCATATCGGGTACATATACGTAGTGATGTGCATGACACGGGCGCAACTCTTCTTCGGTAGACAGCGTTACAAACTTCTGGCGTGGCCATTCGCTTTCCGGATGCTTCAAGAACTCTGGACCTTCAAACCAGAAATCAGCTACTTCTTGGCAGGGACCTTTTCCCCACTTGGTTGCCAAATCTGCTGGGTTGAGTTTGGATGGTACCCACTGCCATTCTCGAACGTTGGATGCCGTCAGTAACTCTCCTATCCGACACGCGACGAACTGCTTATATCTTCGATGATCAGCACGCAACCAAGCCAGAACCGTTGCCGAATCGCTCCACAAAAAACGTTGTTGGATCTTAACGGTGTGGCTTTCTTCGACGAACTGCATCAACCGGACTCCCAATACGGCTGCTTGGAGCTCCAATCGAGGTATTGATAACGGTTTCAGTGGGGCCACCTTTGTCTTTGCTGTGACCAGGTTACATTCAACAACTCCGTTCGGATTAGTGATTCTAAAATACGCCACTGCTGAGTAAGCTGCTTCACTGGCGTCAACGAAAATGTGTAGTTGAAGGCTCTGATAATACTGGATGTTCGCGTTCTTGAAATGACACCTGGGAATCCGGACCTCACCGATAGCCCGAAACAAGCTTGTCCATTTTCTCCAGCGTTCGAATGCTGCGTCATCGATTTTTTCATCCCACTGAGTTCCGCTTCGCCACACATCTTGTAGCAGAATTTTCCCGTGCACGAGGAACACGCTCCATAGACCTAGCGGATCGAAAAATCCCATTAAACATTTCAAAACTTGTCTTTTTGTCGGTCGTTCTTCCTCGTCAATCAGCTTTTGAATAGGTTCTTGTATCGCCATAGACAAACATAGTTCGTCCTCGTTGGTCAACCACAGCAATCCAAGAATGCGTTCGAACTCCTTGCGATCCGGTACCGATATTCTTGTCGACCGGCTGGCTTCATATCACCGAGGCGACGTAGCACTTCTTCGCTGTTAGACAGCCAGTTTCTCAGCTGGAATCCTCCGTTTTCATGAGGATCATCCGTAACTCTTCAGAAACGCGAACTGCTTCCTCTATGCTCCCGTAGCTCTCCAGCGAGTCGTCTACATAGGCGTAGCCAGGATTTCAAATAGGGGGGGGGGGGCGAGTTTTTTTTTTAGAGAGAGAGAGAGAGAGAGAGAGAGAGAGAGAGAGAGAGAGAGAGAGAGAATTACATCGTCTCCAACCAGTGGTTGCACATACTGAACAATTAACATTAACGGACACTTAACGGACAATACAACGCCCGGTGGACCAGTAGAGTAGGGTCATTTTCATGTTCCGACAGATGGAGCGGGAATGGAGCCCCATTTATGTGACATTACGCCTGAATGCGGGTGGATTATCTTCTCTACTCTCACCCAAAGTATTTGACAATACCCGTCCGTTTCTTGCAACAAGATTAAACAATTCTAGGCTTGTTCTGGAATAAAAAAAAAAACGATTTTAAAAACTTTCGATTTTTCCCATGTTTTTAAATCAAACCACATTGAATGCCAAACATTTAACGGGTCATGTTGGATTTTTGTATAGAATAACCACCGAATTTGTTTGCAGTTTGTACTGAAAATGTACTTTTCATCCGCGACCCTCTCACCCAAAGCAACACAGAAGAAACACCGTTTTTTACTCACCATGCTCACACCGTTTGAATAGATTATATTTTTTTAATGGTTGTTCAAATAATAAGTGATTAGCTTTTAACAAACATACATTTTGAGTTTTGGTGGTTTATAGCTTATGGTTTGTGTCCCCTTTGCTCACCTTAAGTATAATTATTTTATCTGATATTTTCTATACAGGAACATCAAACATAACCTTTTAAAACGACGTAAGTAACAAATGTAAGCAAGCTGTGTTTTTTGTGCTGAATTGTTGCTACTTGCATTCTCAACACACGAGTAGTTAGTAAATAATTTAAGAAATTTTATTCATCAATGACGAAAAGAAATTCATATGCGTTCCAACAGCTATTCCTCAATATTTTAAAAATAATTTATATACACATCTGCATCTGCGTTTTGAAATTTGAACCGATTTATCTGATATGATCCAACTGAAACACGTTCTGTCGAAACACGGTATATGTAGCAATCATGTGTATCTGAGTAGTATGAAACCAAAACGGTGTATCATTGAATTACATTAAAATTGTTGTTCAAATTCGAGAAATACAACCATTTTGCATATTTTTCTATTCGTGGTTATTTCAGCTGCATGAAAAAACATTCGTTTTGTTTTGTTTGCTTGTTTTTTTTTTAATTACATGCTGGAAAATATTATACTTACTTTTGAAAAACTTTCGAATGTCCATTTATGGTACTTCTGGATAAAATGAATCAAATAATGCTTATAATTTAAAAAAAACCGTATGTATTTTACCCGATGATTCGTTTTGTTATGAAGGTTCTTCTGTTTATAAACACGCGCAGAACCATCGCTTATTCTTCCGGTCTTCCTCTAAACTCTCCACCGATTGCTTGTCGATCTGCCAAACTTGGAAGACATCTGCATGGAGTTATCTCAAATTATAATAATCCGTCCAATGTATCACAAAACGTTGCGATTGGTTGAGCGGACTGGAGATAATGAAATCCATTTGTATAAGGCCAAGTCTCTCCCGGTTGGTATTAAACCGATGAGCATGGATATCAATAGAAACATAAAGTTACCAGAAGGCACAAAATGCATCTACGGACTCTTATTTTTACGAAATCCCTCAATTTCAATTTTTAATGGATTAGCATAGATTGTTCATTAGACACTTCAACTTGATTGATACAGTTATTAGTTACAGCAGTGCAATAGATTGTAGAATACAGTAGTAAAAATTGTAAGTTACGAAAAAAAGAGTTTGGTTCGAGCATCGGCTGTGAAAGGTTGTGTCGATGCTTTATTACGCACTATTTTCCTATCGAGCATGGCGCGTTTCGTGTTGTTTCGGTTATCTATAATTCGGTGTAACGAGTGATCGAGTGAGCACAGTAAGAGAACAACAAAGCGTCTCTCAAGCGTTCATAAAATTATCCTTGTTTTCCTAACGGAAAACCAGCATCACACTTTGTGAGTGGCTCCAATAGCATCCTTATTATTGGTTTAACTCAGATCAAATCGGATTTCCAACATTATAAAAAATCACCTTGTTTTTCCGATGAAAAAACACCATTACACTTTGTGTGTGGCCCCAATAGCATCCTTACTGTTGTAATCGGTTCGAATCAGAAATCGGTACTAGTATTTAAATATTTTACTAAACGAAGCGTGAATTCAGCTTATTGTTTACCAAAACGAACCCTGCTGCCACCCAATCTTGTCATCCAAAATCCCAGTGATTTCTCGTGGAAGTGCGGCGGTGGTCTCGGCTTCCAATAAAACGTCCAAATAAACGTTAACGCATTCCTACCCTTTCCTTATTTGACCTGCATTCGGGCGAGGCCAGCGCCGGTATTGCCTTAGTTTGGGATCACCAGTTTTACACATTGAGCATGTTTGCATCATCTGTTGATCTTCTGAGTAATAACAGCTGAACTGGCAGTAACGGAATAACAACTTCGGGCGGTCAATCATGCTCATTATCCTGCTCATGCTCATAAAAACGGATAAATTATTTGAATAGGATAAGACAACTGCAACTTCTCGCCCTGACTAGCTTGCTGTTCTGCTTCTCACACGCTGAATCAAACTGTAAGATATGATCAACATATATTCTCAATAATACGAAACTACAGTACCCTAAAACGGGGAAAGCGGGGTAACGGGGCGGTTTGATTCATGCCATGAATAGTACAAATAAATATTTTTCGTTGATACTTTTTCTAACTATCAACTGTGTTTCTTAATCTAGTATTATTTGGCTTCTGAAAGCTATAGCATAGGTTTGAATATTCAGTTTTTTGATTAACCAAGAACTGAACATTTTATTGAGCATAGCTTCTTCAACTTTCAGCTAGCGGGGAAAAAAATCAATCAATGCTTATCTAATAGCTAACATTACAGATTAAGAGATATTTCCCTAGTAGCACATTTGTTTCAACCCAGTAAAGGTGACTGCTCTGTGACTCAATTAAGTCACAATAGAGCTGCTGAAACCAGTTTTGACTGTTGTGTGCTGCTTGGGGTTTTTAGATACTTTAGGCTACATAGGTTGGGTTCTAGGTTAAAGGAAAAATATTGTAATAAAATTGTTACTCGTTACTATTTAAAAACTATTATATAATTACAACTTTTTTCTCATGGATGTCAATTTTTTACGCTTTTTTGCTACAACTTGTTACAAAATCGAGGCAACTTCGCGTAATTTGGCTTTTTTATTTAGGCAAAGGAGCAATCTGACAAACATCCCAAGCAACACAAAATCGTCATATTTGGTTACAGTGACTTGATTGTGACTTAATTGAGTAGTATTGGAGTAACATCAACTGTATTGCAACAAGTTACCTTGCAACCTTCTAGAGATAAAAAATAAATAATAATATATTGAAACAAATAATAAAATTCTAAAAATAAAATCAAAACTTAGGGGGGGGGGCAACGGCCCCCCCCCCCCCCCTGGCTACGCCTATGTTCCAACGATTTTCAACCGATAGGGACTTAAACATTCCACAATCCGGCAACCGGTGTCCAGGTCTCCTGCATGCGTAGCACAACATCTCCTTTTGTCGCACCTCCTCCGTTTCGCTTGAGTGTGCGTTGATGGTTCCTCGATGTTTCGGCTTCCATTTTTCTCCGGATTCACTCTTGACACTTATACCACTGTACACTGTCACCTTACTCGCGGATATCACCACATTCGACATAAAATTCCCAAACGTTTTGAGGTTGACTTCCGGAAAGTTTCGGAGGTACGTACCCCACTCCATCTTCACATGCGCTGGAAGTTTTCCCACAAGTTCCATTAACAAAGATGGGTTTGACAAATGCGCAAGTTGACCTGCAGCTTCCAAGTGATCGCAGAGGCTCTGGACTGCCATACCGAAGTCGATTAATGTCTCGAGTTTATCGGCCTTCGGTGCAGGGACTGAACGAACTTTCTCGAGTAGTGCGTGAATAAGCAACTCGGGTCTCCCATAGAGCAAGTACAGTGTGTCCATGACCGCCGGGACTGGCAGTTTCAATGGCTGCTTCGTCTGAGGTACACGGGCGAGTGCACTACCAGTACCTGCGTTACCAGGTGCGCCTGGGTTAGACGGTACGGAGGGTAATGTTCCAGTTGGTTGTGATGATGCTCGTGCCAAATGCCTTACTGGAGCGGATGCTTCAACGGACTCGACACCTGCTCGTTCTGGTTCACAGAAACATCGGATACGATGGTGCAGGCAGCATCTTCGCCTGGGTTGAGTGTTGTTGGTGGCAGCATCGAGGAATCAGGCTGATTGTTCCCAAGTGAATCTAAACCGCCTTCAACCTGACCTGCATTCTCTCCGATCCACTTCCTTACCTTTACGATGCTGCCTCGTTTACTCATCCTTGACCGCTGACTTGCGGATTCATCCAGCTCAAGTTCCGCCTCCAGAAGTTTGTATTTCTCTTCCAGGAATTTTCTTTCCATTTCACGCTGCTCTTCCAGCTTTTCGAACTGCAACGCTAGCCGTGCGGACCTTGCAGAGGATGACGTGGTACGTATGCCCAAAGCCTCAACAAAACACAATCGGCAATTCCACGGGCGCTCAGCCACAGACCCTGTAACACCAGCACACGATTGATGCCACCACGTATTGCACGTATCACACTGCACGAAGTCGTCGGCGGTATCCGGGCGATCACAGTTGACGCAACTCGACTGTACGGCGACGGGGGTATTCGGTGTGTTATCAGCGGCAATATCTTCCATGGTGGTTCAATAGGTCGATTTTTCTTAAAGAATGTTACGAACTAACGGCGTGCAGAGACCGACTTCTTTCTAGCAGCCCGCAAACTCTAGAACGTGTGGTTGTGTTTCTAGCTGCGGTGCAGCTTTAAGCTGTAAATTTTGTTGTTTATTAGTTGGTGGCAAAAAAACTCATAATTTACTTACAAAAATCGGTTTCTTCTTAATGATTAATGCCGGGTAACTTGTAGTGCCGACTGCACACAATCCTAAGGGGATTCGTAGGTTACAATTAGGTTTAATGTTTTAATTTTAATGATTTTATGTACTTACAGAACGTAGCAAATAATTTAATCAATCAATTCACGTTTAGGAATAATAAATTTAAATTAATAGGTAGGTGTTATAATAAATTTTTAACTTTTAACTGACTTTCAATACTTTTCAATAAATCACTATCTTTCACTCGTGTTTGCTGAGGTTGGAATAAACAATGGCGATTTCTGGCAATTTCTCGTCCCGGTGACGTCTCGATGCTCTTTCCGCCAGCTTGACAGCCCAGCAAGTTGCAAGGCCTGTTGAGTCGACAGGTGAGGCAATTTCAGCAGTCGACTTTCGAATCGGTATTCGCCCCGGCAGTGCTGCCAGAACCAACATCCTTCCCTTTTACATGCATATCACATAGAAAAAAAATTTTTCTTTTTTATATTTTTTTTTTTTTCGGGTGACATAAAATTATTTGGTTTTTGTAAACATTTTCCACTTCCTGAATCATATGAAAGTTAAGTGAATTTCTAGTGGATATTTTCCACTGATTCTGTGAATAGTTTTTTTGATGTATCATCTCGATTTAGTGTCACTCGTTTCGTTGCTCTTTGCACACTCTGTGGGACACTCCCAATTTGTTTCCGATATCCCTGATGGAAAGGTTGGCTTTGTGTTTGAAAATGCTTGCCACTATTCACCCGGTCGCTGCGGCTTCCTCCTGATCCCGGCTTCCAGGCAGTCACCAGGCGTTCTCCGAACACTTTTATAACATTCGTCACGGTTGATTTGGCAATATTAAGTGATTTTGCCAAGTCGTTGTGGGAATATGGATTGGATTTTGCTTATGCGCGTGCAAAATTTTGATACGCTGCTCTTCTTGCTTCGACGCCATTTTGAAGTGAATCGAAAATGGCAAAAACAAAATAGAGTCAACATTTTGTACGCATACACCTACTAAATGAGGGGTGTTTTCTTGGTTTTTTTAAATGCACGATTAAAAAAACTACGTCATATTTGAGTCGACCAAGTTTTGACCGTTCCATCCTTTATGACTAGTACAGCATACCTGAAATAGTTAATTTTCTAGTAAAAGGTTTGAAATTTTCTTCAAAATTAACGAGGTCTTCAACCAACGAAAACGTTCGGATGCCTGAAGTCAGTGGCTATCATGACCCGTTCGAAGTCTGATGAAATCTGGAGCCTTCCTATTACTCGGAAGTCAATGCGGGAAAGGAATGCAGGTGCGTAGATTTCGCCGTTCAAAAGTTTTGCAACGAGAGTTGCTTGCTGGATATTTCGGCGTCGTTACAGCGAAGCTGACATCGTTCGGCATACGGAGGAAGATTTGGAGGATCATGCCAGGGTAGACCGATGATAGATGACAGGGAGTCCATATTATTGAAGCATTTTAGAGTATCGGTCGTACCAGTGCACAGTAGTGCACAACAGTGAGGATCGGTGAAATCACGAGAAATCGTCGTGATGAATGACGCGAAGCTTTCGAAATCATAGTGGAGGTATGCTGATAAAAGATGAATTTTGCGTCCAGTACAACATTGACCTTCGCTCGAGGACATTTCCATCTATTTCGTTTTCAAGAGTCACTTAACTTCCAGTTTATTTTGTTCTTTCGCGGTTTACTTAACATCACTCTGCAAATGCAAACTTCATACTGAGCAGAAAATCACTGGCACCAAATCGGTCCAGTGGTGCGTAACCATTTTTGAACAATCTATTCCGTTCCATGACTGGGCTCATAACCTGATGGTGGATCAAGTGATCGACGACAGCAGAAAAACTAGCGTATCGGAATCCGGGATAGAAAAAACCAAAATAATAGAACACACGAGAAACTTTTCGTAGAAAACATTATTCTGAAGCAAAAATCAAGTTTACACGCGGCGATGGAAAATTCAGAATCAATACAGTTGATACCAGAGATACCAGATAGTTTTTCAAATGGTCTGAAAATAACATTGAAAAATGTCTGTATTTGTCTGTATTGAGAATGTTGTCAAACAATTTCGTAAAGAATTAGGGGTAAGGGGATAATTTTATATGAGCGCAAGGTGAGGAATGGTTATTTTGCAAAAATAAGGTACACTCATACTCTCTAATACATATGTTTTTGATAGCCTTATTCATTTACTTTTTCTGTTTTAAAACTGGCACAAACTCTCTGGAGAATCTCGCATTCTTTAAGGAGTCTTGGCCTTTTGTAATTTACTCATATTCCTGAGGTCCTTCTTATTTTGTAGCAATTAATGTATGTCTTTAAAAAAATGATGTGATTTTAGCGATTCTGTATGCGAGGAGGTTGCTCATCAAATCTTCCGACCCGCCACTAAACATCTTTCTTTGTGGTACTAGGATTGCCTGTCGATCTGCCAATTTGGAAGACGTCTGCATTGAGTTATCTCAAAGTATAATATTCACTGTGATGCGGATTGAAGATAATCAAATCATTGGGTATAGGACCAACGCTAGTCCGGTTGATACGAAAAACTGCAATCTAGATCGCTTGATTGTTTAAAGAGGGGCCGAAATTGGTTTCGTTCCAAATCTAATTCCCATGCACTTTCCAGAGACGTCAGGGCCATCCCCTAATTGATTTAAGTCAGTCGGGAAGCTACGCTTTCGATCCGCTCGGAAATGTCATTGACGAAGCTGTTCATAATGCTTATCGCTTTGGACAGTATCGGCTAGAAAGGCTTCAGCACCCGGTAGATGTGGTGCTATACGTTTTCTTCTTCCAAACCTTGCTGCTGGAACTGTTTGCCTTCCGAGATGGTGGAGCGAGAAGCACCATAAGAGCACATCCTGTTGATATGTTCGACCACCTGGAGATCATTATCCTTATTGCGTTGTAGGTGGTTGTGGTCTGTTTGGGAATTCAAAGTCTATTATTGCCGATAGACGTCTAGGTCGAAAAAGTGCTAGTGGAACGTTAGACCAGCATTAGGAAGTAAAGGTGTTAGAAAATTCTATTGTACACTCTTTAGAGAGCATTTGGTGGCCCTTAATGATAATACGGGCCCGGGTGTTTTTTTTAGGGGGGGTGAGGGGGCCCCTCTTTTTTTCGGGGGGGAGAGATTTGTGGGTTGGTGGGGGGTGGGTGGTGTTCGGGGTTTTGCATTTTATTTCATTTGTTATTTACTCCTCCTGGGGGGGGGTAAAAAAAAAAGGGGTTGTCCGGGGGGGGGGGGAAAAGAAAATTAAAAAAAAAAAAAAAATAAACAAAAAAACTTTTTGGGGGAAAAATTTGTTTGGAAAAAAAAAAAAAAAAAAACTTCTTCTTAAAATGATCTTTATTTTTCATTATTTGTTATTAGGAACATGTTTGTTTTGGAATTGATACAGCTTAGCTTTTCAACTTTAGTTATGGCTATTTATAAAAAAAAAATTAAGTTTTCTAGGTCTAACAAGCCTTTGAAAGGTTTACCACTTAGATGGGATTGTTTGTTTGGGAATTTGATTTTTAAAATAAACTAAACTACCTAACTACCTAACTACCTAATTACCTAAGATTATTATTTAAATTTTAAAATTAAATTTCTCTTTTTAAACTACTTTATTTTATACGGGTGGTTTTTTTTTGTTTGGGTACGTTTCTTTTTGTGCAAATTTGTTTCTAATGTCTATTTTGTTTTTTTTTTTTTTGGGGGGGGGGCGGGGTGGGGGGGGGGGGTTGTTGTTGTTCTTGGGGGGGGGTGGGGGGGGTTTGTGGGTCCTTGGGTTTTGCGCGCGTGCCGCTTGTTCCTGTGGGTGTGTGCGCGTTCGCGTGGGAGGGTGGATAGGGGGGGTGGGGTCGGGTGGTGGGGGCCGGTTTTCTCGGGGGGGGGGGGAGAAGGGCAAGGGGGGGGGCCACTCCAAAATACTAGGGCACCAACCACTACACACTTAGAAAATTTTACAGTATTCGGTGATTTTTTACCGAACTTTCAACAGCTGAACGATCGGTAATGCGATTTACCGGATTACGGTGAAATTTTACCGTATTCCGGTAAAAAAATTACCGAAACTTGTCAAATTTCACCGAAATCCGTTAAATCGGATTACCGAACGTTCAGCTGTTGAAAGTTCGGTAAAAAATTACCGAATACTGTAAAAATTTTTAAGTGTGTACCGTGCAACATGGAGGTGGTTTTAGTTTGAGGAACTGCCTATGATTGTTTGGGTTTTGGAAGCGTTGATTTTGATTTTCCACTTGGTGGCATAGTCAGCAAAGGTGTTAAAGCATAATTGGATTTTGTTTGTGATTTCACCAGGCATCCTTCCTTTGACGATCATTGCGATGCCATCTGCGAACAGGAACAACACTCAATCGGAAGTATCGGAAGTGTAGATGCTGTATAGTAACGGGCCAAGCACTTGCGGAACTCCTGCTGGGATTGAAAACGTGTCCGAGAGACACCCATTAAACGATACCCTAAACGACCTTTGCTGAAGGTAGTTTCGGAAGATTTTAACCAGATGAAGAGGAAAGTTGAAGTTACAAAGCTTGTATACAAGCCCATTGACATTGCCTTTTCAACGTCTAACAACGCCATGGCAGTGGACTTGGATACAGCTTTGTTACTCCTTATGGTGTTCATCACCCGAACTAGCTGATGAGTAGTGGAATGCTGTTTCCTGAACCCAAACTGTTCCGGTAGGAGAATGTTTTGCTCATCGACAAACTGCAGCAAACGATTGAGGATTAACTTCTCGAACAGTTTGCTCAGCGCTGAAAGAAGGCTTATTGGTCTGTAGCTTGAAGGAGATGTTGGATCCTTCCCGGGTTTGCGAATTGGCATGACTTTGGCTACTTTCCAGATGCTTTGAAAATAGTGCAGTTCCAAGCATTTGTTGAATATGTCGCTCAATAGTAGGTACACTTTTATGTTGAGTGTTTTAAGGATGAAGATGAAAATCCCGTCAATGAAAAAACTGGAAAATTACCGAGCGCGAAAAAACACGTCCGAGCTTGTCGCTTGTTCAAAATCAACTCACTAAAGCAAAAAGGTGTACCCGTTATATATCATTTATCACTGCCTAGGAGACGTTCCTTACTTAAATATAAAGTCTGTGCTAGGATTATACTGTACATTTGGTAAATTTACTCTGAAAAATCGACCTTATAGGACATCCCCTTATGCTTACGTTATTTTCAATAGCTTAATGTTGAAAATCAATCAATTTCAATTTTGAAACTGATGCGTAGAAATATTTCAGATAGATTGGTACAAAGATTTTGAAACTCTATCATGAAATGAATTAGTTATTAACGTTCAGAACCTAAGCATATTTCGTGACGCTCCAAATCTCCGTACTCGCAACGTGTACCCCTGTATTGAAAACAAAGACGTAGTTCTACGTCAAAAAAAAAGTTACAAAAACAAGTGTCAACTTCATGTTAACTCCAGAAAAAATAAATTAAAGCATTTTTAAAATTAATGTGTTCTTTGTACTTCAGGACCTGCTGCAGCGGTAGGGCATGCTCGCCAGCTTTGTCGACTCGATAGGGTTGAGGTCTGAGCTTTGTGGAGGCCGATTCAGCGGTTTGATCCGACAAGACCTCTAGAAAAACTTGGTTTTCTAAGCTGTATGCTCGGGTCTTTGTCCTGCTGAAATACGAACTTCTCTTCAAGGCCCATCTCGATCAACGAAACCACCAAAATTTCCCGCAGGTAATAGATGTAGGAATCTGCCGTCATCATTCCGTCGATTTTCACAAGGCTTCCCACTCCACCCCACGAAAAACACCCCCAGACCATAACATTTCCTCCTCCATACTTCACCGTACCTTGGATGTAGCGTTCTTCATGCTCCTCCCCAGATATGCACCACACACAAACCCGCCGCGATCGGTTAAACAACTCGAATTTTAATTCGTCCGTCAAGAGAAACATTTTCCAGAAATTATACGCATGCTCCTTAGCAAACTTAAGCCGTTTGGCCGGTGCTACGAGACGACGACGAACAGTACGACAGGACATTGATAGCTGAAGGGATTCCTGGATCTCGCGCATGATCTTGGTATCCGTTCTTGCATCCGTTTTGCGCTTCATGCCTCTACCAAGGCGATCCATTAATACTTGGAATGTTTTTAATTTCAGAAGAATGACCAATGGCGGAAACGTACATCAGACTTAAAGTTAAGGTTGAAGACTTCGTAATTATTTTTCTAAATCAATGATTGCATTGTCCTTGTATTGGTAAATCTATTTGAACATATGTGTGAGGAAATAAAAATCAAAATCTAGTCTTAAGCTTACCACTACACATGTATCCGTGTTTGAGACATGTGTTTTCGTGGGAAGTATTGAATTTCCTGCAATATCTGTTTATTTTAATAACTCACGAGGTGAAATTGCTTGCGTATCGCTTTTCGATAAATTGGTTTTCATGTCACATATGCTAAAAAAATAATTCAGTAATAAAATTTAGCATGGATTACAGTATTTTATTATACAAACCATCGGGTATATAACAAAAGAATTATGACATTGGTCAATGAAAATACTCGTTAAATTAAAATCGTATCCGGTTACATTTTTGACGTGCTGTAGAAGTGTTCCGACAATATGATTGTTCTGTTGGATGTGGTTCCATGATGTGGTCGTAAGTAAAATCAAATTAAATTTTTTTTTCAACGTCTTGTCTGTAGAACCAATCACAAAGCTGTGAACCTTGAGTATGAGAGTATGCTCCCTTTGGCAAACTCTTTCATCTCTACCGTTTTTAGCATCGTCTTAATTTTTCTCCTAGATTCTTCGGAAAGCTAGAATAAATATTTAAAATATGGATCAAAGGGTTTGAACCAGCATGAATATTTTGAAATAATTTTTACAGAATAGCTTGAATTTTTGCTGGTATGTCATTATCAAAATCAAAAGTCGTTTCGTTTATAGCTAGTGCTACTTATCCGTAGTCTCTTTCCTCCAACGTCGATTTGGCTGCCTTTCTGCAGCAGTCCGGTCAAAGCTTGATTTTTTCTTGTGCTAATTTTATTTGTTCGCGATCAGCAACAAACTTGCTCAGTAAAGCTCCAGGACCACACCCAGCATACGGGGGCATATATTTCTTATGCCAGCTGTGTCCTTCATTATGCCGAAGAGCGGGAATCCATACACGGTCCGGTTGAGAAAATCTTTCGGGTTGGAAATTTTCTCGACTTTCTTGGGCATAGAGTATTATTGTGCTTATCACACAATATACAAATTCATGAATTGTGTTGGTATCGAAAGCTCTCAATTAACAACTGTGAAAGTGCATCTAGAACATTAAGTTGTGAGTAGGCAATAATCGAATTGTGAAAGCAATAAGCTTGAGCAGCCAAGGAAGAAGGAAAAGGTCTGAAAAAAGAATCGAAAATTTTCAAATTTTTTTGTACCCCTACTTGCATGTACAAACATCTTCCATACTGCACTGAGGAAACAACCCTGCTGGGGTGTACTCTTCTAAAAGCCGGAGTAGTCTTAACCTTCTTTGGGTGTTAACATTTTGTGACGAATAAGGTGCTTCGGGTCATATTGACCCGGATTTCAAACTTAAAATTAGGAAAATATATATGACCAAATTTAATTTTTTTGTAGTCAAAATGCTTATTAGAGTCTCAATTTTCAGTTTCTGGTGAGTACTGCCATTTTGACCCTTTTGGCCACAAGGATTCTGTGCCGGAAGAGGGCATGTTATGCCACGATCCGTGAGGCGGCGACAGCCACACATTTTCATCGGAACATGCTTTCGACGGCTAAAACCTCATGATTTTTCATGAAAAGTCTACTTCTAGCCTTGAAATGGACCAATGCTTATATTGGCCATTCCGGGACAATCCGGATGCCCCGGGGGAACCGTTTAGAAGGAGACAAATACAGATTTTCGCCGAAACATGCCTTTCGACGGCACAAACTTCATGACTTCTAGCCTTGAAATGGACCAATGATCATATAAGCTATTTCGAGACAGTCCGGATGCCCCGGGGGAACCGTTTAGGAGAGGACATATACAAATGTTCGCCGAAACATGCCTTTCGACGGCTCAAACCTCATGATTTCTTATTAGTAGTATTTAACTGAATTTGTTTAATTTTGATACCAATTTAGCAAATAATAAAAACAGCACATGTTGGACATTGACAAGATAGTAAATGTGAAATTCACATGGTTTCCTTTGACAATAGTCTAAGCTTGAATGAATGACCATAGCTGCTTTGTCAATATCTTCATGCATGGTGGAAATTTAGTAGTATCGGCAAGGTTCGACGAAAAACCGTAATTGTCTCCTCCTAAAGGGTTCCCACGGAGTATCTGGGTTGTCCAGGAATGGTCAATATGGTCATTCGACCATTTAATTACCAGAAGTAGATTGTTTACAAAAAATCATGAAGTTTGAGCCGTTTAAAGGCATAAATGGTTCCCCCGGGCCATCTGGATTGTCCCAGAGTCACTTAAATGGTCATTGGTCCATTTCAAGGCTGAACGTGTGCTACTTATGAAAAATCATGAAGTTCATGAGCCGTCGAAATTCATGATTCGGTGAAAATCTGTGTTTGTTCCCTATATATTTGTTCTTCCAGGGCATCTGGGTTGTCCCAGAATGGCCAATATGGTCATTGATCAATTTCAAGGCTAGAAGTATACTACTCAACCAAAAGCCGTTGAAAGGCATGTTCCGGCAAAAATATGTATGTAGACGATTCCCACAGGGCATTCGGATTGTCCAGGAATGGCCAATATAATCATGGGCCCATTTCAAGGCTAGAAGTAGACTAATCAACAAAAATCATGAAGTTTGAGCCGTCGAAAGGCATGTGTCGGCGAAAATATATATTTGTCCCCTCCTAAACGGTACCTCCGAGGCATCTGGATTGTCCCGAAATGGTCAATATAGTAATTAGTCCATTCCAAGGCTAGAAGTAGACTACTTATACAAAATCATGAAGTTTGAGCCGTCGAAAGGCATGTTTCGGTGAAAGTCCGCATTTGTCTCCTCCTGAACGGTTTCCCCGTAGTATCCGGATTGTCTTGGAATGGCGAATATGCTCATTGGTCCATTTCTAGGCTAGAAGTAGACTACCTATAAAAAATCATGAGGTTTGAGCCGTCGAAAGGCATGTTTCGGTGAAATTTTTTCATTTGTCCTCTCCTAAACGGTTCCCCCGGGGCATCCGAATTGTCCCGGAATGGTCAATATGGTAATTGGTCGATTTAAAGGCTAGAAGTAGACTATTTATGAAGAATCATGAAATTTGAGCCATCGGAATGCATGTTCCGATGCAAATTTGTATCTGTCATCGCCTCACGGATCGTGGCATAACATGCCCACTTCCGGCAAAGAACCCTTGTGGCCAAAATTGGCAAAAATGGCAGTACTCACCAAAAACCAGAAATTGGGACTCTAATAAGCATTTTGACTTCAAAAACTTAAAAATTGAGCTTACATAGTTTCCACAATGTGAGTTTGAAATCCGGGTCAATATGACCCGAAACACCTTATTCGTAACTTTTTTTTAGCAGCCCTTAAGAAATGTCAAAAAAAATTTGGTTCGATGCAGAAACGTAGTTTTCTATGATTTAGGAAAAGTCAAAAAATTCAAACGTCTAGATGCTTATTCTAGAAAGTTATTGCATTTTTTGAATCCATTCCGGGTCATATTGACCCAGACACCTAAAGAAGGTTAAAGCACCATAGAAACATTTCTTGCGTTCAAAAACCTCCAGCTGGTTCAATAAGCTTGATTCATTCCCGAGTTATACAGGGTCTCGAGTCACCTTAGAAACATTGATTGCCTTCTTAAACCTTCACATGCCAAATTTAGTACCATTGATAACCACACTATTAAAACTCATTCATGAATGAATTCATTCTCTAGTTGCGTATCTCTAAAATAACACTCACCTGAAGCTAACAGAGAAATATTTGTGAGATCTGAAATCCACTGATTCTTAAAATACTGGATCGTTTCGACGGTGTATTCCATCAACGGTAGTCGATGATCGTATTCCGTTTCACCGGAAAGGTCTGACGAGATGAAATTTGCATTCAAATCACAACAATTTTTCCACTCATCAGATTCAACGGTAGAAAAACATTTGAAAATTTGTTCACTGAATAATTCCCCAGTTGATATTGGTGCACAATTCCATTTAACATTTTCATCTTCACGTTCTGAATAACAATCACTACTCACTGGATCTTCGACAAACAGATCACTTTGATCCGGTGATGAGTGTCGAATATCGATCCAGCGATAAATATTCTTCCTGATCACTACCGCTCAACTGTTCCTGCGCAAACCGCTTCGTTGCTTCGCGAATTAACGCCGCCCGTTGTGCTTTCCTTTTCTGCGGCATTACTACTCACCGGAATTAATTTCAATTATTGACAAAGTTACGCTCGGTCTGTGCAAAGATTGTTTACAAATTGATTGGAGGAAACTGGGCGGAACGAAAATATCAGCTGACGAGCATAGTTGCCAATTCAGAGAAGAATATTATTTCTTTCAAAATTGTTGCTCTTGATAGATTATGTTACATAGCAAATTAGCGAATATTTTGCATCCAACTCAATAAATATATCATAAGATATCGAAAAACAGGGGGGGGGGGGGGGGGGGGGGGGGGGGGGGGGGGGGGGGGGGGGGGGGGGGGGGGGTCTGAGAGAAAAGGGGGGGGGGGGGGGGGGGGGGGGGGGGGGGGGGGGGGGGGGGGGGAAACAACATGTTTTGTACAGATGTATCTCAGTTTTTGAACATGCTAAAACCCATCAGTTAAAAATATCAAGATGTAAATCTGGCAACTGTCGATGATCGATGATTCTCTGGCTCGCTTGAAGCGTAGTGTGTGTGCTGTCGAAAGTGTGGGTTATATTGTTGAGAATCTCGAAGTTGCAATGCGCTCAAATGAATTGTGAATTTTTACTTGGGGCGCGAGTGATTTTACGAGTTGCGCTGTTCTGCTCCATTGACAATACAGTGGCCTGGCTTGTTTCTCGTTTGGAAATTTCGGAAGCAGTTTTCTCATTTAAAAGTGCTTGAAGGAACAAAAAGTGAGTTTTCTTAGGAAGAAAAATCCAGCACGAGAGCTGTGAATCCTTTTAAAAGCTGTGAAAATGTGGAAATCAACCAGAATGATTTACGGAAAAATTAAGTGATGGTTCCCTGTAATAGTGTTAGTTTGAGAAGCAAATGGCGAGTTTGTGTTGGTGTATTGTGTAAGCAAACCAGGTTTTTAAAAACTACCAGATTAAAGCGAATTCATAGTGTTTTGTTCAATAAAATGTTCTTTAAAAAGTGTGAAAAAATCAATTCTACTCAGTGAACGTGCACAGAATAATGTAAGTCTTGATATATTACCGAAAAAGGCCAAAAAGAAATTTTGACAGGAAGAAAAAGAAAAAGAAGCAGACAATCATCATCATTGCCCAAATTAATTACGACTTCTTCAACCTTAAGGAGAAAATGGGTGGAGAAAAAATTACCCCAAAGCATTAAAAAGCTGTCAGTAAAAAAAAAATGCAAAAAAAATAAACTATTTTTGGATTCCCAGCCCACCGCAATTTTCTTGTACAGTTCAAAATTTCTCGTTTTTTCCTGTTTGTTGGTTGTGGTAGACGTCTAGTATTTGTTTGTTTAGTTGGTCGATGCATCCGTCTCTTCTTCTCTACCCATCCACTCAAACAGAGTATAATTAATTCAAAATGAAAATTTCGATTGTTACTGGAAAGCTTAATTGGATGTTGTTTATATAACTTTTTTAAATTTTCATATAGTATGTTGTTTGCTGTTGTTGGTTGTTGTTTTTAATTTTAAATGTGTAATGTATATTAAAAATAATTTTTCTTATTTACTTATCATAATTTTAAATTATAATTGAAATGTTTATTTTGATTTTTGTTCTTGCTTTTTTGTTTTTAATTTTTTTGTTTTTTCGTGTTTGGGTTCGGTTCTAGATTGACTGCGTGTGGTTGCGATAATTTCTATTTTCTCCATAATATTAATCTGGTTAATTTGACTAAGATGGTTCTGTTTGGCGACTGTCTGCGGTCTGGCCAATCTCAACACTATATTCGGTAAATTTCTAAGTGGAAAGGTGTATATTGTGTGGAGGGGTCGAGGGGGTGGGAAAATTAAGTCTACGTGGTTTATGAACAGGCTCTAAATAGAATACCCGATTGCCGATTTTTTTTTTCAAGCTTTGTCTTCAACTTGAGAAGCCAGTTTCAGCACTCAAATTATTTCTCAATTCACGTCGAAGCTAAGGCGAAAGTTTCATGCGATCAGAAAAGTCAATAAATTTCGTTTAGTGACTGAAGAAGTAATACCGAAGATGAATCCTAATACCTATGCTAATTGTAATAATGCATATGCTAATGATAATCCAACCACTAAAAATAATCAATCTGACCGTTAAATTTGTACGGTACAGCAGAATCTTTACTATATATTAATAACAAATCAAATCTAAAGTATAATTAACAAATCTGAAGGGCGAGTACACAACTCGAGCTTCTCTTCTAGATATAGAAAAATTCGAAATGCGACAATGTTTGGCATAAAGGTTTTATTTTCTAAGTTTAACTTTTCACTCTACTTAGTGAAATGAGTTCAAAATTATTTAACTAGCAGATCGCTGCAGGTTAAGTATAAGAATTCAAAATCTGATCGATTACCTGTGATAGCTGAAGTTCTTCAGGGTAGCATTCTTGTGCCAATATTGCATAATATTTTCACTTAGGACCTCCTGATTTATCTTTGTTCTAAAGGAAGAAGTCGTTGTGTTATTTGCAGCGGATTACAAAAAAAAATAGATCTTTTCTCTTCTTATTTACAAAACTGGAAGATTTCTCCCAACGCTTCCGAAATTCAATTTATGATATTTCCACAGAAACTCAGAATTTATTTCTTGAAAACTTGTAGTAGTCACATAGTTACTATGAACAGAGTGCCAATTTCATGGTCAAGTCAATTGAAATATCTTGGACCGATAATTAATCAAAAGTTAACTTATAAAGATAAAAAAATTGGAACAAAAACGGGAGCAGGAATCTTCGGCCCTGGGGTAGAAATCTCAGTGGCGATGGGAAACTATCCAACGGTTTTCCAAGCGGAGATCTTTGCTATAATAAAATGTGTTAACGTTTGTCTGAAGAGGAGATATAGACATGCAAATATTTGTTTTTTTACAAACAGCCAAGGGGCCCCCAAAGGGTTTAATTATTAAAAATGCACCACCCAACTTGTCTGGGAATGCATTCTTTCATTGGGGAAGGGGGGGCAAGGGGACTCTGTTTATTTGTTCCGGGGTCCGGGGGCATGGGGGACTGTAAGGAAAGAAGGGCAGACGAGCTTGCTAAACAAGGTTCAAATGCACAGTTTATTGGCCCAGAACCATTCTGCGGTATATCATACTGTGCCATAAAAATGGAATTAAAATCTTGGGAAGTGCAAAGGGTGATGACCAATTGGTTGGTCACCACAAAGTGTGTTCAAGCGAAAAGGTTTATAATTCCAAATGTTACAATCAGTAAAAAGCTTCTGGAGCTCAATAAGAGAGTTCTTTGTACCTATACTGGCCTAATAACCGGACATTGCCCGAGTAGATATCATTTGAAAAACATTGGCCAGGTTCAGAATGATATCTGTCGTTTCTGTAACATGGAACGTGAAACCTCGGAACATCTGCTTTGCAGTTGTGATGCTTTGTACAAGAGCAGACTTAAATTTCTGTACAGTGGCTATATGCAACCTAAAGAAATTTGGACTGCAAATCCTGGAAAAGTGGTGGGTTTTATAAACTCAATTTTGCCTGACTGGGAGACGCGTCTTGGGCTGGTCACTTGACAAATGGTGATCTAGCTTTAAGATGCGAATTAGAATAGTAAACAGGGGTATACCACAAAAGTTCAACTCAGTGGACGCAGTGGTTCTACGCCCCAACAAAAAAGAAAATAAAAAAAAAAATTTTAAAAAATTATTTTATATTTTTTAAAAAAATTTTAAAAAAAAAAAAAAAATTTATATACTCTTTGAAAAAAAAAAAAAACAAAATTCTATAAAAAAAAAATTTTTTATTTTTAAAAAAATTTTGGGGGCCGGTCTTGCTGTGTGGTAAACAAATATGGTTGGTGTGTTATGAGAAAAAAAAAAACCAAAGGATTCTGAACAAAATTCCGAAAATGATTTTGAAGCGCCTCCCTGGTACAATACTATTGAGGCAACCCGAATTACGATTGTTTAAACTTGAAATCAAATGTCCAACAAAATATTTAATATTTCAGGCAAAAACTACTATATAGTTATGTAAGATTTAAGTTTTTAGTTTCTACAATATGAATGACACCCTAGTATAGAAAACCTGTTTAAAATGTGGGGAATTGCTAGTGCAAGAACAATGTAAACACACTTAGAAAGTCATCTTAACAAATAAAATTGATAGGTTACTCATCATGCATTTGTGATCTAAAGCGTTATCATGCATTTCTAATCGTTAATTTATCAATTTAAGTCACGACATAATGTATAAATAGAAATAGAATGCATATAGAAATAGTTCCTTAAAATTGTGTTGTCTTTGTACCTAATGTTGTAGTATCGTACCTTCAGTTGCGATATCACTAAGGTTTGTGTCTATTATCAACATATAGAGCGTATTTTCCATCGTTATTCCTTTTGCTGCCATCTATCAGTTATAATGTTTCTTTTTGAAAGGTGTTTGCTCATTGGCACTGGCCAAAAAAATGGTTATTTACATTAAACAGCCATACTATAGGAACAAGAATTATAAAATACCGCAGCTATAGGAACACCTTTTTTTTTCACGGAGCAGCTTTTCAATCTTAAAAAGAAATTCAATCACATAATAAAAATTTTCCCCGAAAAACAGAGGACAAATGTTACTGATTGTTATTATTCAGGGAGTAAAGTTTACTAATAAAATAAAATAAAATAAGTTAGCTCCTACACTATTGGGTCATTTGCCCTAAATCAAGTAAAAAAAAAAGATTAAGTCCTAGATTTTCATGAAGGCAGCCTTGATCAAGTCTTTTAGAAACATGAGTGAAAGTCGTTATGGTCGGTCGAGTATATGAGTAAAAATTTAAATTTAAATATTGAGTTTCCGAAAAAGACAATTTGCGCTAACCTAGCTGATCATTTTAGATACACGCAAAAAAAAACGCAGTAGAAACTACCATTTCGAGGGTTAAATTAAGCGCAAACACCAACAATTTTCAGCTGACTATAAATGCGGTTGATTTTACCATGCCTGCGATTAGATCAACCATGGTGCGGTTGATATCAATATGAGGTCTGTCAAATATACCACAAATGTTGAAGGTTTTACCACAAACGTAGTAAATTTGACTGAAATTTCATGGTAGTTTTGAAGATAGGCATAGTCGGGTAAAATGGTAGTTTCTACTACAAGATTTTTTCAGTGTAAGACAAATTTAAAACGCAAATTAAATTTTTTTGTGATACCAAAATAGTGTTCTTCTTTTTGTTTATATATATTTTTTGTGGTTGTTGTGGTGGGGGGTCAAAAAAAAAAAATAATAAAAAAGGCTGGTGGCGGGGGTTTTTGGGCGGGGCGGGTGAAATATTTTTGTTCGGAAATATTTTTTTTTGGGGGGCGGGCACAAATAGGGGCGGGTATGTGCGCGGGGGGGGGGTAATGTGGACGGTCGCATACAGCACTCAAACAATCTATTCGTAGCCTAACTCGGCCGTGACCCGACCGGGTTTCGGGGCCTAATGTGAATAGCCCTTTATGCTTCTATATTGACGGAAATTTTTCGAAATCTTTGTGGATAAGCATGAGACAAAGTCCTCATAAAAGCTCGTAAAAAATTTATTCCATCGAAAGAGTACATAACTGTTTCGGAATCAATATCTGAAGTAAAGCTTCAAACTCATCTTGACCATACTGCCAAGCAGCTCGTTGTTCTTCAAGATGAACTATTACTTACTATCTCTGACGCTGAACTGATAGATCTTGAACGTGTTTCAAAATGGGATTTAGATGGTACCTCTGATCAATCGAATTACAAACAAAGCTTTGCAGACATTCAGCTTGACAATAGTTCTATTGTTGTCTCATCTTTGGTTCCTGTACAAATGCGTGTCAAGACTTGCCCGTCAAAAATAATTTGGCAAAATATCCGCTTATCATCCACACGGTTCTGCCGCCCAATAAAGATCTAATTTGCCAACGAATCTAAGGAACTCATCACAGAAGAGAAGAAAAATGTGGATGATCAAATAGCTCATTTAACTACGATCATTACTCAAAATTCCGCATTTTCGAACAATTTTGTTTCACAATTTTTTAACTAGTCTACTTGAAACTAGCCAAGCAATGATATGTAATCGACAGAGTGGAAATTATATTTGAAGTATTGTGATTAAACTAACAATTTTATCAATGAGTGTGCTTGTATGTAATAGCGATGACCAAAACACTGTCACGTGCGAAAAAAATGATGAGATTTCGAAGTATCTAATTTCGGTAAAAATCGTAGGTCATTTTTCATTGAAAATTACATTTGCCAGCCCTGATCATGATTGTTAGTTCTTAACCCGAAAATTATATTTGCTCTCAAAGAGTAAATCCTTAACAAATTATAGATAATCTTTGATTTTAGGCCATCTGAGGTCACCAGTGTCTACACATCATCTGTTGGATCTCCATGTAATTTTAACTAACCTTGAAATAACTCAACTGCAACAGGTGTGGTCAACCATGATCATGCTCAGTGAACCTCAGCTTGACTCTTACATCTTCTATTCATACGGTCAACAGTAACATCCTTTGATAATGAATATTTCAGAGCTATTAGTAAATCCTACACATCTCCGGTGGCCGTAACGCTACAAAACATTTCTATCGTAATTGAGTCGTACACTGATAAATTAACGCGGCATTCATCCCGTCATGTCGTAAGCTTTGAACTATATGGTACATTAATACGTAGCATTAAGGCATTTTACCGCCATTAACGACATGCCGATATGTCTATCTTTGCTGCAAGGAAACTATCACAGCGTGCCGCCAGAATTCGTTGACCTTTTCTTTTGAATAATGCAATCAGAACGCAATAATCTGCGTTTTATTTACTCGGTCGAATGCGAGCTTTCGAGCGATAATCACCCAGAGCAACCACCACAGATACTTCCGTTCATTCGATCTGATTTTATAGACTCCCGGTGACTATTAATTGTCAATGCACTCCCAGTCCAAGCGAGTTCATGGTGTGTTTTACACACGTTAAAACAAAATTAAAAAGTTAACCATCTTGGGTTTTACCCTACCAGTTAATGGTGCATGCTGGAGGTTACGACGGCAATGCAACGTATTACTCCTTTTTGTGAGTGGCCAGTTACCATGACGACCTTGGCGAAGATATGAAGAGAGAAATAATTGACTGCTGCAGCTACCTCTGCAGCATCTGCTGAACGTGTTCAGTTTTAAGGTATGTTAAACAAGTTTAAGCCTAAACGCAGAATCGTTTCCAACTGACAAAAAAAATACTAGTCATTAAACATCAAATGATGCTTTCGGAGTAAGTACGCTCCATGGTCGGACAAACATTGAAGAAAATTATCCTCCTCCTGTTAATTATTATGTGATTATAATTTCGGATGTCCCCGCTCCCCTCCGTCTTTACGTTGCGGTTTATAATATAAGGCATAAGCAACAAAATCGCTAATGCATTTGACCTACAATCGAGACGCGTTGGAGTGAATTCATGACAACCTTTTTTCCTCGGCCTATCACAACACGAGTAACGCATTTTTGATACGCTCATTTGCTCGATGTGGCACGAGGAGTAGTTTCCTTTCACTTTCCGGCGATTATCACAATACAGTAGCGTACTGTAAACACACCATAGCAAACCGCAGACGACGCGCCGCGGCAAATAGACCTGTAGATGACGCTGTTGTTGTTGTTGTTTCAAGGGACAACAATGCCATTGCTGTTACTTTCTGTGTAGATCACCTTCGATGGTTTGTATCGAAAGTTTTGTTACTGGTTTTGTGCCCGAGTGTGCGTCAATTGATGTGCAAGCGAGCTGGATGATATCGGTTGGTAACTGGGGATATAATTATTAAGGTTTCGATTTCCCATAGATTCGCTAACCAGTGCCTTTGGTTACGCTCGTTTGGCTTAGAACTCGATGGACTTGTTTCGAAGTTTTCTGGAGTGCCAGATTTAAAGGCATTTGGAATGGGGTGAAGATATTGGAAGACAGGTGAAAGTGATATGTTATAATAAAGCGCAATTTGAATGTTAGTACCACAGTGAACAGACAAGAGAGCCTTTCGTGTGTAAATTTCTTTAACTGCCGTTTTAAAATTACAACTCGTTTTTGTTAGTTTTGGTGAATCGTATGTTAATGGCACCACCTGCACGCCTGGAGATTTGATTGGCGTTGACTGCGTGTCAATTTTAGTTTGGTGAAACCTAGACTAGGCAGCGCTGTTTATTCCAAAGGTTTGCTTTTAAAAATTTACACAGTGAATTGGAAAAAAAAATGTTCGAGCCTGGAATTCTGTTCTCTGTGTTAGTACTATTGAATGGTCTCCATGCAAGATTGATAAAATATATTCCGAGAGCAGGTCTGAAACCTTTCATTAGCTTGATATCTTGGAGATGAAAAATATCTCAAAATATACCGTATATTATTCGAAACCTGTAATAACTCATTTCATCAACTAAGAGTTTCTGTGAATTGACTTAAAATTTTCAAAACTTTTGCTTTTTTACTTTGGCTTGGAATTCCGGTCATGTTTGTTTCCTATAATAACTGATTTACCATTTGTTACCTTAAATACACGTTAACCATGGAAATAATCCAAAAATTTTGGATTTTTTTCGAGGCCCCTATAACAACAAACGAGCTCAGAGGGAAATGAGAGTGTGTATGTGTGAGCTCCCTCTCACCTTTTTCTGTTAATATTTTGTTTTTGTTTCTGCTTTCTAAGTTTTGCTCAAAATGCCGGCGAAACAAGAAGCATTTCGCGAGCGCGTTGTTTAGTTCTACGAACTGCACAGAAATCTCAGCATAAAGTATACGGTAGAACATTTTAAAAGCGAATATGTTGCGGCTTCGACTGTTTACCATATCCTAAGACCCCCCAACAACTACTCGCAAGCAAGGTAGTGGAAGACCAGCCAAAATTATGGACGCAATAGGACTTCGTTCTCTTTCTCGTGCCTTCAACAACAAGGATTCGCTTAGCCAACGGGATGCCGCAAAAAAGTTCAACTGTTCTCACCTGCATCTGCAAAACATTGACAAAAGTCAGAATAAAGTTCTGAAAGAAGAAACGAGCCCCGGTATACACTGAGAAACAGATTTCGACGCTGAAATTCCAATGCCACTGGTTGATAAAGAATTATTCCGGAAAAGGTTTTGTTTTGGACGCCAAAAGTTACTTCCCTCTTTCAAAGACGTACTTTCCCGGAAATGATCGATACTATTCCATGAATAGTTGTACCAACGATAAACGATTACACGATTACATACTCGAGAGTTTTTCAGGAACGTAGTTTGTGATCGACTCTCGGACCCTTTCAATTTGTGTCATAATTTTATCGTTTGCAACGCTCGGTCTCGATCGTCTTAAAGTCCGGTTTGTAGAGATAGATCGAGGCTGTCGTGTTGGAGATGGACTGGAAACAACAATCGATTCAGGGAACGAGTTTTCCGAAAAAGCAGTGTACTTGCCTGAAGTAGAGGTCCGAATGTCCCCGTCTCTCAACTCAAACACAGGACTGGAACGGCTGCTGGTCGCTGGCAGGTGGGGCTCGACTGCGTTGAGTGGACTAGGGGCTTCCTTAGAGCTTGTGGAAATTGTGCGTACCGGTGTCCAGTTTGCAAAACTTAGTCGTAGTTCACTTAATGGATGTCGATTGCAGGCACTAGAACACGGAGGATGATTGAGCGGAGAATTGTGGAAAACGAATGCATACGTGCCTGAACGAAGAGGTTGGGAGACCCGCCCACCGAACTCAACCGCAGGAAACGGCTAGCGCGACTGGGCCGAGTGGCTTGGGGTCTCCCATTGTACGGCAGGCAGCGCGTTCTGGGATGACTGATGGCGATGAGTCCATTGATGGCGTGTCCGAAGTTGGTGATAAAAACTTTGTTGACTGATTCAAGCCGGAGGCAGGAGTTAATTCGATTTGTTGTGTTAAACCAGATATGCGAGTTTTGGTCGGCGCCCAACGTTTATTTATGCTTACATCCTCAAATTCTCTGAACACGATCCCGTTGGGCCACGAGGCCGGATCTAGAGCTACATCCCGATAGTTAACGTCCATCCCAATTCTGAACGAGATGAAGTTCATGGAAGCCAAATCCGCATTTTTTTCACCATCGGGTCAATCTTGATTGGGCCTTCGCTTTGTAAGCAGTCTTCAGCTAGACTCATGACCGCTTCGGATTTAACGCTCGGGTGGATTTTCGAGAGGTAAAGCCCGAACAATTCCTTGGGCGGAGGAACTGTTAAAACAGAGCTGGTTGGTAGGATCTTAGTTCCTCCGAGAAGTGGCATAGGGTCCTTTGAGTGTTCTTCGTGTGGACGTTTCTGCGTAGGTTGACCTTCTGTTAGCTTCGAGCTCGACGTAGTACACGCTGTTACCTTCCTGGAAAGCATCTTCATCTGCTTGCCGTTGTCCGAGATGGCTTGCTTCAGTTCTGTGTTTATCTCCCCTTAGTTGTCCGTAATAGAGTAGATTGCGCTGCCAATTGATGACATGACCGTCTTAAATCGAGTTAAATTCATTAGGTGTGCGCACTGTCTGCACATCCAGAAAAGGTTGCTGCGCTCCTCGATGTTTCTAAAAAACGGAGCGTTCAGTTTTGCACAACGAATGTGGGTAACCTGATCACAGAAGCCCATGCACGCTATGTGATCATCATTGGTTTGAACTGGAGTGCCACAGTGGTCACAAGCATGATCGCAGGCAGTTGCAGCAACAGTTGCCATGATTGGATGTTTCTGTTTTGAACTGTAGCGAGAATACTGTGTCGAGAATGAAAATGGCGCGTCGTAGAACGATGCAATTGAACTCAGCAGTGCCGCTGATCACAACAACACAACAATAACACCGCAGTGGGCACAAAATGACCGAAACAAGAAGGTTTTTCACCAATTAACATGCACTGTAAAGAGTTTTTCACCGTGAACTTTACTTCGCGCAGGTAATTAACGTATTTAATTAGCAGTACACCAAATACAAACAATTATCAGCGGTCCGTAAACGTACAATTGAGCGATCGCGACAGTGCAAAAAATAAACAACATTCACGCAAAAATAAACAAACACGTAATTTGAGGTAAAACAAAAACCAAATTTGAGGTATTCTTATATTAGCGTGCGGCTGATTAAGCAAACAACGAGGGAACGGCATGTTCATAAAAAGATCTTACGTCCCGTCTACGGGGGAGTGCTCATTCGAAAGGGCCCGTTATTTATTTTTGAAAAGGACACTGAAATGAAAAAAAATTGAGCCAACTGTTCCATCTTAGCATTCTTCTGTAGTTGTACTTTTTCGTCGGACATAAAATATAAGTTCACTTAAACATAAGTTTGAACAGAAAGTTGTGCTCTACTGTTTCCTGTTTTTGCTTGCTGTTTCCGAGAGGTTTTTCTAAGCCATGGTTCAAGCTTTACAACGCTCCTGTTCCAACATCAAACGGAAACATCGCCGAACAGCCGATTTCGGACCGTTTTCAAATGTTCACTATTTTTTTTCAACAATGAACAATGTTTCTTTAATTTCAATAAACTAGATTTTCTTCAAATTTGTTTGTTTTTTTTTTTGACCGCTTGAGAGAGAAATTCCAAAATTTTAGTTGCCACCCGTTATATTTTAGTTTTATTTTGAAAATGTATTATATGGAAAAAAAATAGGTAAAAAATTTTTGTGTTTAATTAAAAAATTATATGGTTAATTTTGATATTGGTGAACCTCTTCTCCCAACCCAAATGCCCGCACCTTTGCCTTGACCCCTTTCATCAAATTTTGGGCAATGATAGGACCGACTTGCTTACTTACTTTTAACCACACTTTCTTTAGTTCAAGTTCATTTTCTTTCAGTTTTGGAGTTTTAACGAGCTTTGCCTTCATGATTGCCCAACATTTTTCAATTGGGCGAAGTTCCGGAGTGTTTGGAGGGTTGACGTCTTTTGGTACAAAAACTACATTATTATCTTTGTACCAGTCTAAGACGGGCCGGGCATAGTGGCAAGATGCCAAATCCGGCCAAAACAGTGTCGGACCATCGTGAGATCTCAAGAAGGGCAGAAGTCGTTTTTGGAGGCATTCGTCCTTGTAGATTTGTCCGTTGACGGTCCCAGAGGTGATGAAGGGCTGACTCATTTTGCCACATCCGCAGATCGCTTGCCAGACAAGGAATTTTTTGGCGAATTTCGACAGTTTCTTCTTCCGTACACTCTCCGGAACGGCCAACTTAGAGGTGGCGACGTAGTGTTCCTGTCCTGGCATTTGTTTGGTGTCGGCTTTAATGTAGGTCTCATCGTCCATCACAATGCAGAACGGGTATGTGAGCCACTCCCTGTACAGTTTTCTTGCACGAGTTTTGGCCACCGAGTTTTGTTTATCGCTCCGGTTCGGTGCCTTCTGGACCTTGTACACATGTACTCCTGAACGTTTCATTGTTTTCTGCACAAAACAAACTGAAACTTTCGCCTATTTCGCCACATCCCTGATCGAAATGTTGGGATAACGCTTAAATTGGTTCAATACCATCCTGGCCTTCTCCGGATTTGATGTGCCACGTTTTTTGCCACTACCATTTTTCCGCTTGGTTGTCTTACGGTCCTTGAACGTTTTGATCACATGAGATACGGTTGAATGTGCGATTCCGAGCTGTTTTCCTGAACTGAAATCACTCGACCGATTTTCACGAAACTCATTACACAATTGACACAACACAAAGAAATACATTCAGTTAAAATTTCAATTATTTTTACCCACACGCTGAAAAGTTACGAACAATTGCGTGTGTCCAAATTTCATCGAATACAGTCTTTATTTGCCATTCCGCGACAAACCGGATACCTGGAGAACCCTTTAAGAAGGGAAAAATACCGATTACCACCAAAACATGCCCTTCGACGTTTCAAACAAGTTTAGAGTGTAATGTTTACAATTTCGTCACAATCTGTCAAGTGGTGTTCGAGATGGCTTCCAAGCAAGAAGTGCTTGAACAAAAATGTATGGGCGCGGTCGTGGAAAATTCAGGCCAGTCCCATAGGTGGACCGTGAAACAGTTGGAAATTGACAATTCGACCGTGTTCCGTGTGGTAAAATAGTCCAAGGAGAACCAAACAACCCAGTGGCAGCAGGCAGCGAAAGAAAAGCGACGACGACCGATCCCGTGAACGCAAGGAAGGTGAGGGATTACTTCAAGCGCAATCCGAACCATTTGATTCGGGACGTGGCCTAGAAGGTTAATTCTTCCGTCTGGTTCGTCCAGCAGACAATTGAGCGGCCCGGAAGTCATGTCTTCAAGGTAAGGAAGGCGCCTAGCTGAACCAAGAAACAGAATACGGTGGCCAAATCCCGTGCCAGAAAGCTGTACCGCGAGTGGTTGAGGCAGCCGAAATGCATTGCAATGGGCGACGAGTCGTAGATTAAAGCAGACGCCAAGCAGATCCCCGGCCGGGAGTTTTACGTTGGCAAGTCCCGCCTGGAAGTTCTGGAGATGTTCCGGAAGAAGAAGGTCGACATGTTTTTCAAGAAGTACTTGGTGTGGCAGGAGATTTGTGGGTGTGGCAAAATCAGCAAGCCGTACAAAATGACCGGCGCCATCAACGGCTAAATATATAAAAGAGAATACCTCCATAAGCGCCTGCTGTCCTATCTCTGGTCCCACGAAGATGACACTACGTTTTGGCCGGATCTGGCATCGTGCCTTTACGTGGAACCGGTGATGGAGTGGTACGAAGCCAACGATGTTGTTTTGTGCCGAAGGAAGCAAATACGCCAAACTCGCCAGAACTTCGCCCAATAGAAAGATTCTGGTCGATTCTGGGCAAGCTTCAGAAAACAGGAAAGGTCTACAAAACCGACAAGGATTTGAAGAAAGAGTGGATGAATGTGTGTAAGAAAGATGGCGCAAGTGTTGCACAGGATTTGCTGGGTAACGTTTAGTCCATGGGGCAGGGCATTGAGCCTACGAGAAAAAGTTGAATAAACCAACTTTACAAAAACATAGCTAAAATGTGTTCATTCATGCTCCGAGAGTTTCAAAAATATCCGACTTAAAATGAATTTTTGGTGATCATTTTTGTCTGTAGCATTTTTATCGAGTACAATCTCTAGTGATTGGAGCGAAAACACTCAAGCTGAAAAATAAAACCTTCGTCACACCGTGGTATCCTCACGGAACTACCCTAAGGTATTACTTCATGAGGAAGCTGTTGTGCTTTCCTGCACTGCTCTTGTGTGGCTGTATACCCCTGCCTTGTGCCTTTTTCCATCGGCCACTTATTATTCTTTTCGTCACACTCACGTTCTGTACTCTGCACTCGTCCATATCCTTTCGCTGTTCTTCCCTACTCCTCCTGACTGCCCCGGTTTCGGAGCTAGTTCAGCAGTTTCCGGGCCCCGACTACCGGTGGCTATCGCAGGGGAGGCCTGTGCTTGATTGATCTTCGTCTCCGGGTTGCAGAGATAGTCCGGCAGTTCCCGTTGACGTCCGCACTGCCGGGGCCCTACATACCCGAAGCTCTCTTTCTTCGTTCTTCACCGTTTCGCCGCTCTTAACGCTGTGTCACCACTCTGTTGACCGCCTTGCACGTGTCGTTCGTTCCACTATGTTATCGACGCAAATATCCGACGTTTGCTTCGCTCAGGTAAAGCGGCGTCTCTACGTGTCCAAATCTGTGCAGGTACTTCCTGAAACATCCGTGACCTGACAGGAACTGTGTCAGGTGGAAGTTGATCTCTGCATGCTTTCTCTCTAGTCACGTGGACAAGTTCGGGATGAGCCGATGTGTCCGTTTTCCATTCTCCCCATTGCCCCACTCTTGTTGCTAGTTTATCAGAGGTTCGGTTCTAACAGTTACGGGTGCCTCTTTGCCGGCAGCACTCGCTATCCTCTTCTACTACTATTCCGATTGGAATCATTTCGGCGATGACGCAGAACGCTTCCAGTGATATTCGGTTCGGTAAGCGCTTGCTACTCTCATGCTCTTCACGCGATACGTACTGTTCAACCACGTCTGTTCCCCCGTTGTCTTGAACGCTGACGCCCAGGCTGGTCCACCATACCTCAGTGCTGACGTAGACACACTTGCCAGGAGCCTCTTCTTACTGCTGCCAAGTTGTACGGCATGATATGGTCAGCGCTAGAATCGATCTCACCACCTTCTCGCAGGCATAACCGATCACACCTAGATACTTTAACCCTCGCTTTGAGTCAATGGCATGTTCCCTGACCGTGATTTTCACCTGTTGTACCGCCTACCGGTTGCTTATCATCACCGCTTCAGTTTTGTGTTGTAACTGTCCTCCTTTCCCCTCTTTTGTCTGTTTCGTAGCTCAGGATCCGGTTCTGAAAGTAGCTCTTCAGGATCCGGCAAAGGTATTCCGGAGCCCTAATGCTCTGTAGCGAACTGGTGATCGCTTCCCAGCTTGCACAATTGAAAGCATTCTTTACGTCCAAGATAACCACGATGCGGTTTTTGCTGCTCTGGGCTGCCTCTGCAGCTTCTAACGTTTGCTTTCATAAAAATGAACAAAAATTGCCGATTTTTCATGGGTTTACCTTCACCCGCACTGACAAAACTACCCATGCAGCATCAATCATAGTAACCCATGAGTCAGCAGACAAAATTTGACAGCTCTATCAGTCGAACTCTAACCGTGATGGCAAAAACAGTGAAGCAACTCCGTTCAGAAGTGTGCGCGTTCAAAGAACGGCACCCCGCCGCGTCGAAAGCGGACATCGTGCGGCCCTTTGTGTACGCCGGATACGCCCGTTCCGGCATCTACAACATCTTGGCACTATTAGACAACAATCAGAGCATCGAAAGAAAGCCCGGTTCCGGACGGCCGAAGTTCCAAAGGATGCTACAGAGGAAGACCGAGGGAAAAGTGGCTACATCGCTGCGTGCGCTTGGCCGGGAGGTCGGTTCAACCGGCCAAACAGTGAACAAGTACCTGGCGAACATGAACATACATGTCAGGAAGCGGAAGTCGCGTCCACTGGTTTCGGAGCTGCAGGCGCAGCTTCGATCGGACGCAGCGGCAGCGGCTGAATAAGATGGTCAACTCGATTTTCCCGGCAAATCGCGACGTGGCGGTGGTGATGGACGACGAGACCTATCTCACCCTGGATGGCAACGACTGGCAGGGCACTTCGTATTTTACTTCCCCCACGAAGGAAGTGAGCTCCGAGGTGATGTTCATTTCACACACTAAGTTCCCCAAGAAGGTGCTGCTGTGGCTGACAATCAGCAAGAAGGGGATGTCAAAGCCGCTCTTCTTTCGCTCCGGACTGACCGTGAACGGGGAAATTTATAGTATGAAATGCCTGCCGGAAGTTGCGTCGTTCATCAAGAAATACCATAAGGGCGAAGACGCGGTGTTCTGGCCGGATCTGGCGTCGGTCCACTACTCGAAGCGATCGTTGGAGGAGATGGAGCGGCTGAATATCGATGTGGTACCCAAGTTGGCAAACCCGCCCAACGTCCCCCAGCTGCGTCCCATCGAGAATTTCTGGGCCAATCTGAAGCGTAAGATCTACTCCAACAATTTTGTCGTAAAAATGAGGAAGAATTGTAAATAAAACGAAGAAAGAACTCAAAAACATGCCTACACGCATGTTTTCGTCCCCATGGCGAATGTTCCGGTTTACTGCCGGAAGGCCGCTCGCAAGGGCGTAGAATTTTTTTGCAAGAAAGCTTCAATAATTACCGTTCATGGGAAATTTATCAAAAGCAAATATCTGTCTTAGATTTTTTTTATCACCATCCGAAAAAAGTCCATTTTTTTAAAGCAAACGTTAGCCGTAAATTCTGCTTTAATCTCGTGGTTATTGCTACAATATTTCTTTTCAACTGGTCCTCAAGTCTAATGCTCATTTTTAAAGTATTTTCACTTGAATCGTTAATAAATCGTTCACAAACACAGTGAAACAGTTTAGAGATTTATCATGAACACTCGACAACACAACTGGAGCAATAAGAGCTCACCGGATTGAGAATGCCATCCTATGAAAACATTACTGAATCTACTGCATTTGGAATCTGTCAGCAACTACGACAACAGCTGGATCGAATCGAAACTGTCCTTCCACGGCCTTAACATTCACGCTCGACAGAATTAACTTTTCAATATGTCCTTCGCAATAACTTTGCAAGAGACAAATGCCAAACACCGGGTTTTCCCTTTTTATTTTGCTAAAGGGTGTTACGATCAAAATTTGGTCCAACAAGAATGCGTGTAAATTTGTTTTTTTAAACTTAAAACTACTAGGAAAAGTCCCATTGGGTTAATCGAAATGATGACGTTGGACTTCACTACGAAATGTAAGCCATTTTGATTGTTCAATGCAATATGCTTTAAATCATCATACTTTTTGGTGATATTTAAAGACAAGGCTTAATATAACTTTCCAACATATGTGGCCTGAAATCAAGAATATATTCTATTCAAATCGATGCGTAGATATATTTTCGATCGATTGGTGCAAAAATTTGAAAATATTTGGAGAAACGACTGAGATATAACGGCTCAAAATCTGACCACTTTTCGTGACGGTCGCAATTTGATATATTTTAAATTGTACAACAGGATAGAAAACAAAGACGTGGTGTTAAATTTGTGTAGCTCAATTAATAAATAACACTGAAAACATATTCAGTCAGGCCTTTTGTTTATCTCCTGCCATCAGATACTGTACAGCCAACTTGCCCAAGCAACACACAAGTTTTATAACGGTTGAAAATACTTTTATATGACTATATTTGGTTGTATAGAAGCTTACTCAATATAAAATCATGAAGATGTGTTACTCGGGTGTCCACTCTGTCCGGTTTTCTGGCCTGTTTGCCATAAACTGCTTCTCACTATACACCTTATTTTTGCAGCAATATCTCCCAAATAGATGAAACTCTGGCGTGTTTCTACTTCATGGCCTTTTTTTCACATATTGACAGGATGCCAAATAACGCCAAAACTGCACAAAAAAAAAGATGCAGCCTTAAATACGATGCACCTACACACTTCCAAAATGAAGGGGGCTTAGGTTTTTTAAATGCACGATTAAAAAAAAATTTCAAATTTACATCTACCATATTTTGATCGTAACACCCTTTATCAGATACAAGCTACCCTTTGAATCTTGAAACTGGTTTTGATTTAATACGAATGGACGCAGATCCTTTGGCCAACATTAGAGCCATCTTCACTATACATTCAAACTCTTCGGTCCAGCCATCAAACGAAAAGTTCCTATCATAAACCCTATCCAACCTATTCATTAAGCGTCAACCGCCAAAGCAGATTGAACGTTAATCATTCCACAGCCCTAATGTGCATGATCCACTAGAACCGACCCATCGTTTACCAATCGGAATTACAATCTTCAGCGTTTATGAGTGTTTCATGATGCAAAGAACCACGATAAGAGAGCCATTAACCCCGTCTCTGATGACAGTGAAGAGCGTATAATCGATCCTCGCATAGAACAAAAGCCCCCACTTGGATGCACTCGCGCCGATTTCATCTGGCACTTTAGTATCATCCGTAAATCGTCATCTTTGTCGGGTTCCTCGCTTGCCGGTGCGTTCAAGTTAATCTCCAGCCGAAAGACAGTGAGACCACTTTCCCTTGTCGTCGTCGTCGTCTTCGTCGAGGAAACCGGGAGCGCGGAAAAAGTGCTCGCCTACTTTATCGCGCTGTGAACATCTTGTGCAAACACTGGAGTACGTACTCTTTCCGTTTAAACTTAGGTACTTATGTAGATGCGTGGGTTGATTTACATACGAGTTTGTCGTACTTATCTTCTACCCGGGCGACGACGGCAAGGATGGTTTCTCTTCCAGACCGGGTTAAGTGAAGTGACTTGAACTTGAAGTGGAACGAAATGGGAATGCGTTACCCGAAACCCGATAACAATCGCAACGGCAGTTGTGTAAATATTTCCCCCGGCCGGGCCGTGTGGGATATGTTTACAAGCGACGCAAGATACGCGGAAGAGAGCCACACACTTTCGTTTTCCATGTAAGTACGGCGATGGTGGCGTCGGTGGTGGCGTGTAACCTTGATCAGAGTGAAACGTGCAGCAAATGATCCATTTCGGCAACCCCCTTTTGAAATGGGGGAAAACTTCCGAGTGATGGTTTTTTTTTTCCGGGGAGGTTGAAAGCCGTTCGAAGATCGAAAGTGTTTCGAAACTTTCGCATAAAGCACCGACTGACGAGAGCAGCCAGCGGCGGTCCGGCTTGAAGAAGATGTAAACATAACAGTGTTAAAAGCCTCGCATTTAGCCAAAATCGTAAAGTGAATTGGAAAAAGTTCCCTCATCGTACGGGCGAACGAAATTTCTCCACCGAGGTCGTCCATCGTTTTCGGTGCGCCCTTCAGCCTGCACATCATTTAGGCATCGTTTTGCCTATAAATGATAATGATAAAACTCATACTAAAGTGCCTTCGGTCATCGCGATCGTGTGATCGTTCACGATCGTCATTTGCAGACTAATGCGCCCTCGGAGCAACAAACTTCGCACACTCTCGCTTTTATTCGTGTTGAACCGATCCGAACCGAACCGAGGCGCGGTCAGGCGATGGGGGGGTGATCGGTCAATGGACCACTTTCGGTGCCTAACTGTGCACGGGCTGATGATAATGGTTACACGATCACGGGTACTCTCACTTTTCTTGTGTGGTAGCACTTTGCATTTGCGCCTGAAAAAGAGGGGAAGAGGCTGAGATTTGTTCCCCCTCGCGCTGCAGGTCGTGAGTTTTTACCTTAACATCAACACTTTACTCGGTACGGGTCAATCAATTGATAGTGAAGGCGATTAAGGTCGATCGTGAGATGATTTGTAACGAGTTGTAAATTTGACGAATCGGGTGGTGAGAAGAGGTGTGATACGGGTAATGGAGAGGTGTGAAAAATCTTCCGATAAGTACAATTTGATACAAACAGATGATATTTTCAACTGGTTGAAGTGAATTGGTGGGAAACAATTGTGTGATCGCGGGGTGATCTGTACATTAAGGAATTATTGTTTTTACATGAGACGTTATTCAAATTTGTTTTACGTTGAGAAACGTTATCAATAATATCATATCAAACTAAGTTTTGAAACATAAACAGACGCAACGTGAAAAAATGTGTTCTTAATCGAATTGATTTTCTTGTTACTTCGACAACGATTTTTCATTGGGGCCTAATTGACAAACGTAATGGCTACAATGGCTTCTTGCGTAAATTTCTCGTATTACAAAATTTACCCATGTAAGCTTCCAATTCTATCGAATAGAAGAGCTCTTGTTCTTCGAAATGGCCGTTGTACACACTTAGAAATTATGAATTTTACAGGAGACGTAATTCATCTCTGTAAAAAGTCGGGGAACGTAAATAAAGATTTCATGTAAAATTATGTCTCCTGAAGCTGACACATACGCAATTCGACGAAAGATGTGTTTGATTGAATTTATTTTCTCATCTCTGTCAACTCATTCTTATGTGCAAAAGGACGCTTGCATGTGGCGGTCTCAGGGGACAGAAATTTACATGACATTTTGGTAGTGTGTAGATTAATGAGGCAAGTTTCCAAGGTCGACAAATTCAAGGACGAAGGAATTTTGAACGTTTGTCAGTTAGCCCCTAATGAAACATATTTGTCGACTTTCGACTGATTTTTTTTTGTCCTTGAGGCTGTTCACATGTATCGATCTCAGGACACTGATATTTTCAATTTTTTTGGTAGTAGTGTGTAGCAGTGATGTGAGTTTGGTTTTGGCTCATTTGGAAGCTTGATTTGATCGTTTTTGTTCATTATAAGTCATTACTGACAGGAGTAGACCTTTGTTTTCTGCAGGTGTTACCAGATGAAAATTAGATGGTTATTAATTTGATCCATCAAATTTCAGATACGGTCTGTATTCGAAATAAACTGGACACCCAAAATATATAGTTAAACTCACATGAAGAATTTAATTTCTAACGGAACTATTTATATCATAAGTTTGGGAAATCTATAAATATAAAAATGTTTTTTTGTCTATCCGTCTGACCCTTATAGACTCGGAAACTACTGAACCGATCGGCGTGAAAATTTGTTTGCAGGGGTTTTTGGGGCCGGGGAAGGTTCTTACTCTGCATTACTTGGGGGCTATTCATAAGCCGCGTAGACTTTTCTGGGGAAAGAGGGGTCTGACCAAAGTATACGCTCCATAGGAAATTTCAAAAAAATGTACGGAAAAAAGTCTACGAGAGCGGAGCCCCCCTCCGCTCTCGTAGACTTTTTCCGTACATTTTTTTGAAATTTCCCATGGAGACCCCCGGGGGGTCTGAGATTTGCTTTAACGAGCCTACGTGGTTTATGAACAGGCCCTTGAAAACTTATCAAGAAAATGGAATAAATATTGACATGTGGGGGCTTTTGGAAGCAAGAAATGTTTGTATGGTAGTTTGAGACCCCTACTCTTTTTGGAAAGGGGGCTCCCATACAAATCAAACAAACATTTCGGCATAACTCGAGAATTTGGCATGTGGGGGTTTTAGCGGCAAAAATGTTTCTATGGTGGACTCCTTTCCACTTTAAAAATGGGGGCTCTCACTCAAATTAAACAGAAATTTCAACACAACTCAAGAACTAAACAAGCAAATGGTACCAAATTTAGCATATAGAGGTTATTGAAGGCAAAAAATGTTTCTATGGAAATGTGAGACCCCTACTCTTTCTCAAAAGGGGGATTAACATACAAATTAATCAAAAATTTCTGCATAACCCGAGAACCAAACAAGAAAATTGGGCATGTGGGGGTTTTTGGAGGCCCAAAATGTTTCTATGGTGGTTTGAGTCCCTGTTCCGCTTCAATAAGGGGGCTCTCATACATATGAAACAGAAATGTCTGCACAACTCGAGAACCAATCAAGCAAATGGATCCAAATTTGGCACGTAGAGGTTTTTGGAAGCAAGAAAATTTTCTATGGAAGTTTGAGACCCCTCCGCTCTCTGTAAGAGGGGGGCTCTCATACAAATGAAACACAAATTTCTGCCTAACTCGAGAACTAACCAAGCAAATGGAACCAAATGTGACATGTTGGGGGTTTTTAAGGCAATGATTGAAAACTTATCAAGAAAATGGAATAAATATTGACATGTGGGGGTTTTTGGAAGCAAGAAATGTTTGTATGGTAGTTTGAGACCCCTACTCTCTCTGGAAAGGGGGTCTACCATACACATTAAACACAAATTCCAGCATAACTTGAGAACAAATCAAGCAAATAGAACCAAATTTGCCATGTGGGGGTTTGTGGAAGCAGAATTTTTCTAAGGTGGTTCTAACCCCCCCCCCCCCCAACTCTGGAAAGGGGGGGGGGGGCTGTCATACAAATGAAACACAAATTTCAACTAAACATGAGAACTATCCCTACTGTTATGAACACTTGTATGCGGGGGTTTATGGGGCGGGAGAAGGTTCTAATGATGGTTTGAGACTCCATCCCCGTCTGAAAGGGGGCCCATACAAATGAAATACCAATTTCCGCATAATTCGAGAACTAACCAAGCAAATGGAACCAAATTTGACATGTGGGGGTTTTTGAAGGCAGGATTTTTTCCTAAGCTGGTTCGAGACCACCCCCTCTCTGGGGGTGGGGGGGTTCTCTCAAACAAATGAAACAGAAATTTCAACCAAACATGAGTTTTACTCAGCCAACTAAAACACAAAATGTGTGTTTCTCGGTTAAGAAGCATGTTCTGATAGAAGTTTGAACCCCATCTTAGTCAAGAATGGGGGATGCTTGAGCTACTCTAAGTGCTACATTATGCAAAAGAAGTTAATTTAAGATTATGCAACAAAAGTTCGTATTAATGGACGCATTAGTGTTTAAATCCCCCAACAAAAAAACAAAACAAAAAAAGGTTATGCAAGAGAAAATTACGTTCAAACTGACAGAATACGGCGTAGTTTGAAGAAAAAATTCTTGTCCATGAAATGCTGGTAGACAGAAAGAAAACCCATGCTAGAAACTACCGACCCAAGGGTTACATTCAAAACACACACCTACATTTTTTTCCAGGAAATAATTTTGTTAAGTTCTACTATGATCACTGGTAAGTAAATAATGCAGTAGAAAATACTATAAACTTTCAAAATTTTTTGTAGTTTTCACGAAAATGCAGTAGTTTTTACGGAAATTATGGAAGATTGGCAAAGAAGTTTTAAAAACTGGCGTAGTCAGCCAAAATAGCAGGAACTATTGCACTTTTCCTTTCTCTGTAGGAATTATTGAAAAAAAGTGAAGAAATTTCATTCTTAGGACGGCAACGTTTAATTCGATAAATTTTGCGTAAACAAAACTTAAAACAGAAACAAACTAAAAAATTGAACTCTATAATCGCAGTCACATTAGCAAACGAATTTCATTATTTAAGTTGCAAGCGTAGCAACGCACGCACTGGGTTTAGCTCGTGGTTTACAAATTCACACAATCGTATGATCGTTATTATGTAATGATAAAAAAATCTCGTTCTCTGCGCCTTAATCCAGCCATAAGGGTATTTACAGTTTCCTTCTTTTGTGACCTTACTGGCAAGTCTGGTTGAGATTTATTGGAAATCTTTGGCAGTTTTAAGCTCCTGCTTCTATCCAGATTGCAACCACTTTTGATTGGGCATAGCTCAGGACTATTGGGACTCCATAATAGCTCCAGCATAGTGACAAAATACAAAATCGGGACAAAACAAAAAAAAAAGCAAAAACAATCGTTTTTGCAGGCACTTGTTCTGGTAAATTTCCTTGTTGATCGTGGTGATGATGAAATTTTTTTTTCGCCGGACAAGATATTTTTCAGAAGCTGTATATGAAGGGTCAGAACCCTGATGAAAAGCCCATTTGCAGCTTCCAAAAATGGTTGGAGCCGGTTTCCTCCAATGTTCTTTCAAAAAATTGTTCAGGTTGTTATAGGCATTGATTTAAACACCCTTTCTAATGAAAAGAAAAGGTTGTTGACCTTCCGAGGAAATCGTGAAACTGCTCGGACTAATACAGGGATTTCCTAGATCGATGCTGCATCCCAACTAACATTGCCAAAATCATCCAGCTTTAATAAGTTTTATTGAAGTTTTATGAAAGCCACAAAAAATTAATTTGGTTTTATTATGGCACCAAGAGGATATTTGCAGATATTTGTGTTTAATTTGTAAGCGAGACACCCCCCCCTTCAAAAGGAGGAGGGTTCTTGAACTGCCAAACATTTCTTGCCTTCAAAAACCTCAACATGCCAAATTTGGTTTCATATGCTTCATTGGCTCTCGAGTTATGCTAACAATTGTGTTTCATTTGTATGGGAGTCTCCCCTTCCAGAAGGTGAAGGGGTCTCAAACCACCATAGAAATATTTTTCTTCTTCAAAAATCTTCACCTGCTAAACTTGGTTTCATATGCTTGATTAGTTCTCGAGCTATGCAGAAATTTGTGTTTCATTTGTATGGGAGACCCCTTTTTCATAGATCGGAGGGGTTTCAAACCACAAAAAAAAAACTTTTCTTGCCTTCAAAAACCTCCACATGCCAAAATTGGTTCCAGTAACTTGATAAATTCTCGAGTTATGCAGGAATTTGTGTTTCATTGGTATGGGAGCCTCCCTCTTACAGAGGGCGGTGGGGTCTAAATCCACCTTAGAAACATTTCTTGCCTTCAAAAACCTCCACAAGCCAAAATTGGTTCCATTAACTTGATTAGTTCTCGAGTTATGCAGAAACTTGTGTTTCATTTGTATGGGATTCCCCTCCCTCTACCAGAGAGAGCAGGGGTTTCAAACTATCGTAGAAACATTAATTGCCTTCAATATCCCCACATGCCAAATTTGGTTCCATTTGCTTGATTAGTTCTCGAGTTATGCAGAAATTTAAGTTTCATTTTTATGAGAACCCCCCCCCCTTTAGAGATGGGAGGGTTCTCAAACCACTATAGAAACATTTCTTGCTTCCAGAAAGCTCTACACGTAAAAGTTGGTTCCATTTACTTGATTAGTTCTTGAGCTATGCGAAAACTTATGTTTCATTTGTATGGGAGCCCCCCTTTTCCCAGAAGGGAGGGGTCTCTTATTACCTTAAGAACCTTGCCCGGTCCTAAAAACTGCTCTATACAAAATTTCACGCCGATCGGTTCAGTAGTCTCCGAGTCTATAAGGTTCAGACAGATAGAAATTCATTTTTATATATGTATATAGATAGACGTTAACGATAAATTTTGTATCTGAAAAATCTAAGAGTTCTTATACATGTTGACGATACGAAACTGTTTTTAAAAATAAGAAATTATGATGATTTAAATATATTTCAGAATAAAAAACAGGTCTTTTGTGTATGGTGTTGTAAAAGTTTGTTAGAACTATATGTAAAAAATGAAATCTTATAACTTATAGAAGAAAACGAAGCACACCAAGTATTTTAGTATCATTAGGAAATCAAAAATAATAATTAAGAGATTAAGAAATAATTTTAGATACTGATTTGACATTTGTGGAGCATTAAAGGGTGATACGGTCAAAATTTGGTCAAGGGAAAACGCGTTTTAATCGGTGAAATCGTTTATTTAAAAAATCAAATTAAATTTCTTTTTCAAGTTCAATTAGTATAAAATTCAGGAAAAATATTCAGTTAGGCTTCCGCTTTTCCAAATCCGAATTGCCGGGCCTTACGCTTGACCCCTGCCATCAGATTTTGTACAGCCACCTTGTCCACCTTCTTCGCCGCAGAAAGCCAGTTTGCCTTGAACTGCTGCTCGTCCTTAGCAGTTTTTTTGGTCTTCTTTAGGTTCCGCTTGACAATAGCCCAGTATTTCTCAATTGGGCGGAGCTCTGGCGTGTTGGGAGGGTTCTTGTCCTTGGGAACCACCTGCACGTTGTTGGCGGCGTACCACTCCATGGCCTTTTTACCGTAATGGCAAGATGCCAAATCCGGCCAAAACAGTACGGAACAACCGTGTTTCTTCAGGAAAGGCAGCAGACGTTTATTCAAACACTCTTTCACGTAAATTTCTTGGTTGACAGTCCCGGAAGCTATGAAAATGCTGCTTTTTAAGCCACAGGTACAGATGGCTTGCCAAACCAGATATTTCTTTGCGAACTTTGACAGTTTCGTGTGCTTGAAAATATCTGCTACCTTTCCCCTTCCTTTTGCCGTATAAAACTCCTGTCCCGGAAGCTGCTTGTAGTCGGCTTTGACGTAGGTTTCGTCGTCCATTACCACGCAGTCAAACTTCGTCAGCATCGTCGTGTACAGCCTCCGGGATCGCGCTTTGGCCGTCGTATTTTGTTTATCATCGCGATTTGGAGTCACTACCTTCTTGTAAGTCGATAGTCCGGCTCGTTTTTTGGCTCGATGCACGGTTGTAGACGATACACCCAGCTTATTTGCGGCATCTCGGAGAGATAGGTTAGGGTTTCGCTTGAAACTACCGGCAACTCTCTTTGTCGTCTCAGCGGCTTCCGGTTTTCGATTTCTCCCCGATCCAGACTTCCTGGCTGTCGACAAACGTTCCCCAAACACTTTAATTACATTTGTAACGGTTGATTTGGCAACTTTTAGCGATTTTGCCAACTTTGCGTGCGAGTAGCTCGGATTTTCGCGATGCGCGAGCAAAATTTTGATACGCTGCTCTTCTTGCTTGGACGGCATTTTGACAACTGAAGAGTGAATTCCAAAATCAAAATAAGAGCAACATTCTACACACACACACCTTCAAAATGAGGGGTGTTCAGGTTTTTTTAAATGCAAAATTGAAAGTAATACGTCAAGTTGATATTGACCAAATTTTGACCGTATCGCCCTTTATAACACATCAGTTTAAAGCAATTCTTAATATTATTAAACGTTTTCAAGTTTTCTTTCAACACCCGTACCTAGATATTTTTCTCATCTCATAAACATAATCCGTATAGGTTCAAAGGTAATGCTTAAGTCTCAACCGTTTGGAGAAAAAATGGAGCATCGCTTAACCTTCTTAGACTCAATGCTCCCAACGACCATATAAATAATTTTTTGTTCTGTACACCAAACAAGGCATTCTGTTTAACTATGCTCTCCGATTATTCATTTCCCTTTTCCTTTGATATCTACTGAAGGCAACGTCGATTCCCCTTGTCTTCTTGAGGTAGATACCAAATCCTCCCTATTTCCAACGGTTGCTTTGTAAGGAAGGTGCTGCGTACGATCTACGGTGGAGTGCAGATGGAAGACGGAACGAGGAGGAGGTGAATGGACCACGAATTGCACCAGTTGCTGGGAGAACCTACCATCGTACACATCGCAAAAATCGGTCGACTACGATAGGCTGGGCATGTCGTAAGAATGTCGGACGCCAGCCCTGTGAAAATGGTTCTCGAAAACGAACCGACAGGTACAAGAAGAAGAGGCGCGCAACGAGCAAGGTGGATCGATCAAGTAGAAGGCGATCTGCGGACCCTCCGCAGACAGCGAGGCTGGCGAGGTACAGCCATGGACCGATTACAATGGAAACAACTTCTGTGTACAGCAGAGGCCACACCGGCCTTGGTCTGATTGGTAAGGTAAGGTCCAACGGTTGCATGGACGTGGCCAGGTGAGCGGTCGAGGAGTGTATTTGTGAGGAAACGTATCAGTAACTGGTTCCGTTTCATGGTGACATGCAATATCTTCAACGAATTATTTCTCATCGTAGCTCCATCCACGAGATGGGCAAACGTCAATGCTAATGCTAATGCTAGTGCTAATGCTAATGTTTAGTACAGGTCTTGAACAAGTGATCAGGATTACACGAAGCAGGAAGAATAAATGAAAACTAGAGACACCTAGTGAGAGATGTTCAGGTTAGTATACGTACAGAAAAGATTGCATTCATCTATCTCACACGTAGCACATGAATTTTGTTGATATAATCACTTTTTCTAAAGACGGTTAGCACCATTTAGTGAGTCAATTCTAAACAAAATCAATTACCATGTTCAATACACCTGTCATTAACCATATTTTTGCTCAAACTTCTTAAAAACTAACAGGAATGTTAGTCTATAAATAGATCATTAGGCATTTATGAGTTTTCGAAGGTAACTTTTCCACTTCTTCATAAATTGGTGAGCTCCCAAAAATAATTGTTTTCCCGTGATTGATGACAAGTTCAATTCCAAGTAGCCTGAAGTGAAAGTCAAGAAATCTGCAATATCAACTTGAATCAGATGGATTTTGTTGATTTGGCGACTTGACTTTTTTTTCAAACTTGTTTAGCCGCACTCTTGACCAAACTGAGATCAGCCGAGTAGCCTTCTTCTTACTTAACAAACTAGCAACTTTCAATTGTAATGATTCAGTTGCGGTTTTCCTCAAATGCACAGAAAATCTGTCTATTTCTGTTGATCAGAATCACCAGCCTATAATCTGCAAAATGACGGAGTCTATACATCAAACGGAAAGATTTTCAAATGAGCCTTCATTATTTCCGACTTACCCGAAATGATCACCACAGCCGATAAATTAATAATGATAGTTACCTGCAAAATAGAAAAAGAAAAATAGAAATTAAAAAACTTATCCATAACTCATCAAACAAGCATTTATTCCTTACAAAAAAGAACAGATGACTTTCTACATTGAATACACATAATGATCTATTTTTCCCCCAAAACGATTAACATAAACACTATTCCACTTTGTTCCACTTCCGACGGTGTTCAACCGATCCAATCCTTACCTCATTCACGTATTCAAATTAACCACCTCGAATCGGTCTCTCTCGCACGCTTAGCCACGGAACGCATGCTTGCGCACAGCTCCTCCTCGATCTGAACGGCCAAACGCTCGAGCGCTCGAACGAAAAACGATCAAGATCAATCTCACCCAAAGCAAACAGGCCACTTGATCGACTGCAGCTTTGACGTCGACGTCCACGACTATGATGATGATGGTGATGATGATGATGGTCGTTGTTCGAGCGATAATCGACAGCTCTCAATTAGGAGCGCCGGTGCGCGATAAGAGCCCATTTCTCTCGCAATCAGCTGCCGGGATGAGAACCAATAAAAAGAAACAAAGCCTCGCTCGATTCGAGTGTGCCCCTTTCCGATGATGATCAGAAGGACTGTGTTAAATACTGTTAGTTATATTGTAGGCTTTTGCGCTTTTGTTCGGCTTTCGGTGATGGACGGCACAAAGACGGACAGAGCCGCGAAAAGGCGTGCCGGCCGCCGCCAATGATGGCCATTCAATTCGAGCTCGGCGGTTGCGAGGAGATTGAATGAAATTTAGCCATTAACAGGTTGTAATTCTGTAACGAGATCTTCATTAAAACGTCCGATTTCCATCGACCCTCGACTGAGTGCGGATGTGTAGTTGCGGTTTTGGCTGACTATGTAATTAATGTGTGTGCTCTTTTTAAGTGGTGGAGGGTTATTTTAGCTCATCAAACTGGATCGTTCAATGGAAGTTTTCTCCTCGAGAGGAGGAATTTAGAGTACCTGCGAAAGGAGGTTCCCACCAGCTGCAGCCCGAGAGGTTAAATTTACTGCACTTACCCATGGCTTTTTTTATGGGTTGGCCAAATTTCCGGAAGCTACTTGCTTCTTTTCAGATGTTAATTTGAACCTAAATGTTGGTTGAGGGCACGTGTGGATTTCGGAAGGAAGCTAAGACTGTAGATTTTGGCTGTTCGTGGCCATCCGTAGTTTGCTTTTGTCAAATATGATAATTTCCGTTTGACTTCATGGCTACGATGATGACGTTTTAGTTTCAATGGGATTTGACCCTCCGGTTGCTTCGATATTTAATCAACATGAATGCATCAAAACCTTTGATGTTGTTACTTTTGATGGTTGGTTGCCGGTCATAAAGTATTGAATGGAAAGCAGAAATAAGTCGTCTGAATATTTGTCTCTAGATTAAAAACCTTGTAGGCTAAGGCAGTGGCAATGAACCTGTTCAACAAATTCCCGACGCAAGAACATGATTTATCAAAGGAAACTAATTCTTATGACCTTGACCAGATCTTATGGACTCATAGGGGCCAATTATAGAATTCGAGTCAACAGTTTTCGAGATCGATGAAATTTTGTCGAGCAGGTTGACTCAGTAGACCGTTTGAAAAGGGGTGATCTGTCACATTCTGTCGAGTAAGTTTGTTTTGATACGCATTCTTTCGTCTGGAAGTGATAACTTACTGAGCAAGGCAAGAAATAACCTAAACCATTATTTTGAATTTTTATCATATTTATAAATAGATAGAAAACATAGATTGGCGATAGAAAATAGTTTGTGTGCAATTATAATTAAATTCGGACACTAAATGGTAAGTCATTATTATTATTTAGTGTTGAATTATGAACGATGGACTAATACTCACTTTGTTACAGCTTTAGCAGTAACTTTCGCAATTAAAAGGTAAGTGTTTGCTTGAAGGAGTCCGAAAGGGAAAATATTACACCAACAACTTGCCGTCAAAAAACGCGTATCAAAACAAACTCTTATTCGAAAAAAAAAGAAAATGACAGATCATTCACTAGTCTCCGAGCGGTGCATTAAATCGACCAACTCGTCAAAATTTTGTCGATTTCGACATCTGTGATAGCAAAATAGTACTGTCGGGCAAAGTGACAGTTGACTTGACTTCTTTAATTAAATGAATACTTCATGCCAATACTGGCGATTGGGTGGGACTTGGGAGGGAAAAGCAAACTAAAAAAATGTGAGTGTCAAGTGGAGCCAGATTCAAGCTGTGTATCAAACTGTCACAAACAGTCAAGCTGTCACAAACTGTCAAGTGAAGCCAAGAGAATAAAATATCAGACAATGAAAAGAATTGATATTGGATATAAAATATTTTCTTGCTTGAAAGTAATTTGAACTAAAACTTTTTCGTGTTTTCATTGCTGAAAAGATAGAAAATTTGCAACTTTGTTGAGTTTAAGGCATATTTTTCATAAATTTGACCAATTTTTTATAATGCCTAGAGACATTTATTCTTGAACCCAAGTCATAACTGCACGAGAAGAAAATCTGCAAATGTTGCTAAGGGTCTTGTAAAATTTACCGATCACTTGTTAACTTTTAAGAATAAGCTTGATCGGAATCATGAAATGAATTTTAAACTACAAATTTTAATTAAATGAAAAGAGATGTATTATCGAAACTACACGCGAAGAGAAAACTATCGTCAAAGCAAATATATTTGATTCAAGTCGCACGTAAACTTTTGTTCTTCTGGCCACAATGTATGTTAAATTTGTTCCAAAAGTATTATATGTTAAAATTAGCGTTGCGTCAATGTTTGATTTAAAATTATTCGTATTAAAAATAAATAAGAATATTTTTGGATTTAACATAGACACCTGAAAATAGATATCTTTATTTCAAACATGCTCTACATTTTTGTTAATAAATTAGTCGGGTATTTATATATTTGTTTATTAAAAGCTCTTATTCAGTTTAATAACCTGTTGGTTAAAATCCAATTGGATTAGTTTCGGGATTAGACAATGTGGCGTTCTGTAATATCATTGCATAGTAGCCCCTCCAGCGGTTCCTACTTAAGGTGATATTGGTCAAATCGGTAGGGGGAAGCCCATATGGCATAAGGTCGTTTGGCATAAAGTCGTTTAGCATAAAGCCATTTGGCATAACAATACCCTGAGCTAAGTGGTCATTTGGCATAATGCCATTTGGCATAATAACCATGTGGCATAGCACTCTTGAAATAATATAGAATACAACTGGTCATTTGGCATATTGACCATTTGGCATAATGTCATTGGGATAATATCATTGGCATAGGCTTTTATCCATAGTAATATTCCCTTCTTTTTAAATTAGCTGTTCTTCAAAATATGGCATTCATAGGTTTTCGGGTGTTCGTGAATGAAACCCGTGAATTTTTGGATTGACTTAAAGTATGTATTGTTTAGTTATGTTTGGTATAATTCATTCGAACCGACTGAAACGCAATTGTCACAACTATGCCAATATGGAATGTAGTGTAATCTCCCTTCTTTATTAATTGGGCTGTTCTTCAAAATTTACTTAAACTTTTTTACATTCTATGATATAATTACTATACTTAAAAATTAATTTTTCTCTAAAATTAAAATTGATGTGCCAAAACCATAATGTCAAATGAAATTGGTTAATTTCTTAGAAATTGATCAAATTTTCTAGTACTTATGCCAAACTGTCATAATGCCAAATGTTCCTGATGAAACGTTAATTTACAGATTTTCATTTCAAATATTCTTTCTCAGACTGTTCGGTACCAAACATGGTCATTATGCCAAAATACCATTATATCAATTGAGTTTTGAATGTCCAAGTAATGCCGAATTATGATTATGCTCACTGATCCTGAAGCAGCTTTCATTTTCCGATATTTATGCCAAATGACCGTAATATTATTATTTTTTTCTTTGTGTTATGCCAAATGGTCACTATACCGAATGGCCTTTATGCCAAATGACTATTGATTATCCAACACCTTATGCCAAATGACTTTATGCTAAAATTTTTAAGTATAAAAAATGATCAGAGTATAATAATAAAATAGAAAAACCTTATTTTATTAAGACTATTTTTATAAGAACAATTTTTACAAAATGTTTAACTTTAACAATTATTATTTTTAATAACTGGATTTAATCACCGTGAACGTTTACTATTTGTTTTTTTGGGGGTTTTCGGGGCCGAGAAGGGGAAGCAAACGGGAGAAGCACAAAACAAACAACGACAACTAACAACAAACAACACCCACCAAGGGGGGAAAAAAAGAAAAAAAAAACGGCTAACCCCAAAACGGGGGGAGATCGACCCAAATAAAACGATGCCCGCGCGCGGGAAAAAGCACGGAAAAAATGCATAACAATATTTCAATATGATTTCATAATGATGATTTTACGATTTGGTCTAAATTGTATTGATATGATTCCGGTTATTATGATAATAATGATTGTTAATTTAATTCTGTTTTTTAATCTGTTAAATATTATTTTAATTCTGTTTGTTAATTATGAAAGAGATTATCATGATAATCATGATAATATTATTACATAAATATTATTCTTATCGTTTTATTATCATAAAAATGATATCATAAACATTCTTCTCACAAAAGTTTGAACTAAATCATAATTAAAACCTTTATTTTTTTAAAGTCAAAATGATATTAATAACGTTTATTATAACCATTAAACAATTATTACAAAATATTAATTTGGTTTTTATTATAATTATTATTCAAATTAAAATATAAACATATACTAAAACAATAATTTTAATAATGATAAATGAATTCTGCTTATAAAAATTATTATTATTAATTTATCGTTAGTGTTTGCAAAGTAAAGTTTAACACTTTATTTGAAAAAGTAATTAAAATAAATATTATTTTAATTTTTTTGTTGGCTTTCAATATTATAATTATTATGATTGAAACTAATATGAGTAAAGGGGTTATGATAATAAGTATTACGATTGTTATTATTATTATTATTATTATTACTTATTATCAACCAGTGAGTTAGAAAGGAACTCAATTGGACTTCAAATTGAGTTCCTTTCTCACTCACTGGTTCCGATTTTGCTTCGAGCTGTTCATCAAAAGAAGTTGATTCGTTCCCGACGGCTTCTTGATGCGCATCAAAATCCTCTTCATCTACTTCGTCCTCAGGTGGCATTCATTATGGCCCCACTGCAACAATGTTCACGTAGTTGTGATCTTGAAGCGCCGGTGAAGAGTAGAGAGAACGAGATTTGTAGAAATCCAACATTCTATCGCTTTATAGCGGCTAGCCTTCGGAAGGCAACAAAAATGCATCAATTGATGGTACATCATTTTTTATTTGCATGATTATCGTAGCGGAAACAAGCCTTTTCAAAATAAACCTACAGAACTGGAGGTGGTGTCCTCATTGCGATTTCATCTAAATTGAATTCTGAACCAATTCCCTCTACCAAATTTAAGGAGTTTGAACATGTGTGGGCTAAAGCACAAATAGCTGGTGAAATGCATGTGTTTGTATCTGTTTATTTCCCACCTGATCATGCTAACTAGAACACATACGAAGCATTTTTTCAAAATGCTGAAGCAATTCTCTCTGACCTTGCCCCTGAGATCAAAGTTCATGTATATGGCGATTTCAATCAGCACAATGCGAACTTCATTTCTGACGTAGAAAATGAAGGTATTCTGCTTCCAGTCGTTGGGGACAATATGACATTACAGTTCATTTTTGACAAAATTGCCAGCCTTGGATTTAATCAAATTAATCATGTGAAAAACCAGCAAAATTGTTATTTAGATTTTTTGCTGACAAACATTCTTGAGGATTTTTGTGTTAATGAATGTCCGACACCCTTATGGAAAAACGAACAATTTCATACTGCAATTGAATATTCTTTATTTGTTCATAACAATTCACGGCCCAACGACGTTGAATATGAGGAAATATTTGATTACAACAAAGCTAATTAAGAGAACATAAAAATTAAGCTGAATTCAATCAACTGGCAGTCAATTATACGAAATGAAGTACATATTGAAAGTGCTGGTGATGTCTTCTACAGGTTTTTATTTGAAATAATTAATGAGAACGTACCTCTTAAAAGAAAAAGACGCAGAAATACTTCCAAATATCCAATTTGGTTCAACAGGAATATCATTAATTTGAAAAATCGGAAGCAAAAGGCTCACAAAATTTACAAAAAATATAACAAAATTATCTGAATATCTGTGATCAGCTTAGTTCAGCAATTAGTTCCAAATTGGAAGAGTATAATTTCAGAACAGAGAACGAAATCAAGTCATGTTTCAAACAGTTTTTCAAGTATGCCAGAACAAAATTAGAATCAAACAGCTTCCCTACAAAAATGCATCTTGACGACAAAAACGCTGGAAGCCCTGGTGAGATTTGTGACTTGTTTGCCAAGTTTTTCCAAGAAATTTACACGACATTTTCGGATGATGATCGCGATCTAGATTATTTTTCATTCTTTCCTGCATCTTCAAATGACATTAGAGTTAGTCAGATACATGTTCAAGACATTCTTGCTGGTTTGAATAATCTTGATGCTGCAAAAGGTGCGGGACCTGATAGAATCCCTCCAGTATTTATGAAAAATCTTGCATTTGAGCTAACCTCGCCTTTATTTTGGCTCTTCAATTTGTCACTTGAATCAGGCCAGTTCCCTTAAAATTTGGAAAAACTCATACTTAATACCTATTTATAAGTCAGGAATAAAATCCGATATTCGCAATTACCGCGGAATTGCTATTATGTCTAGCATCCCAAAGCTTTTTGAAGCTATCGTCAATAGAAAACTGTTTAGCCAAGTACAAAATGTTATAACAAATTCGCAGCATGGATTTTTCAAAGGACACTCAACTGCCACAAACTTGTTAGAATTCGTGAACTATTCATTAAACGCAATGGACAACGGTTACCATGTCGAAGCGCTGTACACTGATATTAGCAAGGCCTCTTTGACCGTATTGACATTCCTCTGTTACTCTACAAGTTAAGAAAAATAGGATTTGAGGATCAATTTCTTAAATGGATACATTCGTATTTAATAAATCGACAACAGGTAGTCAGTTTTAATGGGAAAAAATCACACCCTGTTCATGTATTATCTGGAGTTCCCCAAGGCTCGCATCTAGGACCTCTACTATTTATTTTATTTGTCAATGATATTTATTACATTCTTAAGCAGGTCAGAATTCTCATCTATGCATACGACATGAAACTATGTATGGAAATTAAGAATTACCAAGATCATGTAACTTATAAAAACGAAATATTATTATTTGACAAATGGTGCAAAAAAAAGCTTACTAGAAATAAATGTTAAGAAATGTAACTTAATTACTCTCAGTAGAAAACGAAATACACCACAAATTACTGTTTCTTTAGGAACTGAAATTGTAGAAAAATGCGAGAGAGTCAGAGATTTAGGTGTTATTGTAGATTCTAAGCTTAATTTTATCGACCATCACAACACAATTATCCCTAAAGCAACCAATATGCTAGGTATTATTAAACGTTTTGGTCAAAACTTTCATGACCCTTATACGATCAAAACATTGTACGTTGCATATGTCAGGTCTATTCTAGAGTATTGTAGTGTCATATGGTCTCCTTTTATGAAAACACATGAAGAACGATTGGAATCAGTACAAAAACAGTTTCTCTTGTATGCTCTCCGTAAATTAGGCTGGACAGCATTTCCACTTCCGTCTTACGAAGCACGATGTATGCTTATTGACATTCAAACTCTTAAAGAACGAAGAGAATTTGCCATGATCTCTTTTGTTAACGATATTGTATCACATCGCATTTCCTCCCCTAACTTATTATGTAGTCTAAATTTTTACACCCCCTCGCGGCATTTGAGGAATCGGAACTTGTTTGCGTTAAATACCAATCGGACAAACTATGCGAAATTTGGACCAATTAACCGAATGATGTCTCTCTATAATCTGCATTGTGAATCAATTGACTTAACAATGTCACGTAGTAACCTAAGACATTATTTTATTTCCAGGCGATCTCTAAGTAGATAGAACTAAGTGTTAATAAGTAGTCTACGATCGGTTGACGAAATAAATAAATAAATAAATAAGAACGTTGTCTTAAAGCAGGTTAAAGCATTGTTATTATAATCAAATACCTGTAAAAAAAAACTAATATTTTCAACTTACGCTACAGACTCGCGAACTTTGGTGGTCTCAGAGCCCAGCCGACAGAATTCCATCCATTTGGATCTTGTAATATTCTCACTGGGAAAACGCAAAAAACCTAATCCCGGATAGTTCCTGCTATCTCGGCCACCGTATTTAACTTTACACTTCATGTTGAACAACTTTGAAACGCCTGCGACAGCCTGCGCAAAAAGCGAAACGAGCTAAACCTAACTGGTTTGTGAACGAATATTTCCCGACAGCATGGTAACACATACACATCAGAGACACGCCAAACAAAAACTACTGATTTACACAACAGTTTTCTTGATTATGTTAGTGTGTTAAAAATTTGCATGTCCAATATCGATACTCATTCAATACATTGTATGTGTAGTATTTGGACCATCAGGGTACCCAAATGAAACAGACTGGATGGGGAGAGTGGGAATGCCAGCTCCCCATTGCTAATAGTTTGTGATTAGAGGGTGGTAGACCTGTGCGCCGATCTGTTTTGAATCGGCGGCGGCGTGTATGGTATTTTTAAACGGCATAAATTATCCCCTCAAAATGTCCTTATGCTTATCCCTTTTAACTGTTTGGCTTTCTCGTGCACTCAAAGTCTTATATTTTGATAGAAGGCCCGGATATCAATAGTGTTATATGACTCAGGTCGATGAATTGACGTGAGTATGTGTGTATTTGTATGTATGTGTCTACAAAGATATGAGACTTGACATTTTAGAATTTGTTCATAACAAGTCGACGGGGAATTCGGTTTTTGTCTTTAATACTAAACTTAACCAAAACTGTTTTTTCAGCGTTCAGAGTTCAATTGCCAAGAGATGCTCTGCTCGTTTGGTAATTGTCGTGTACGAAAATTGTTTAGTTTAGATCTTCACGAAGATGGCGAGACAAGTTTTCAGCGCTGGCAGAAATCGAATACGATTTCACGGGGAATCTATTGATATCAAATTAACGAATGATGATATATTCCATAAATAATATTTTACTAAAGACATATTACAACAGAAAAGTAGATTATAAGGCTCTGATAAGACATTTTATTAATTTTGTACCCTGATTTTTAATGTACCGTAGAATAGAAAACTCTTGTAATATAAAAAACGCAATGGATGGAGCTAACGAAACATCTTTCAATTGCAATAAAACATTAAACTGCAATAATTCATTAATTCTGTGTATCTAAAAATTGAATAATCTAATGTATTCAAAAACAAAAATTTAATATCTAATCTAAAAATCTTAATATCCAGTTTTATCCAGTTCCAGTAATCTAAAAATCTAAAAGTCTAAAAATCTAAAAATCTTAAAATCTAAAAATCCTGAAATCAAAAAATCTGAAAATCTAAATATCTAAATATCTAAAAATCTAAAAACCTAAAAATCTTAAAATCTATATATCAAAAAATCTAAAAATCTAGATATCTAAAAATCTAAAAATCTAAAAATCGAAAAGTCTTAAAATCTAAAAATCGAAAAGTCTTAAAATCTAAAAATCTAAAAACCTTTAAATTTAAAATTCTGATAATCTAAAAAACTCAAAATCTAAAGATCTTAAAATCAAAAAATCCAAAAATACAAAAATCTAAAAATATAAAAATCTAAAAATCCGAAAATCTAAATATCTAAAAATGTGAAATTCTACTTAAAATCTTGAAGTAAATCTCAAAATCTCAAAATCTCAAAATCTAAAAATGTAAAAATCTAAATATCTTAAAATCGAAAAATCGAAAAATCCTAAAATCTAAAAATCATCAAATTTAAATTTCTTAAAATCTGAAAATTTAAAATTCCAAAAATCCAAAAATTCTTAGAATCTAAACTTCTAAAAATTAAAAATCTTAAAATCAAAATATCTAAATATTAATTTTTTTTAAATCGGTTTAAAAATTTAAGATCTAAAAATCTTAATATCTAAAAATCTAAAAGTTCTAAAATCAAAATATCTTCATATCTGGAAAAAATGTCAGAATTTGAAAAATAAAAATTAAAATTTAGAAGTTTAGATATCTTTAAATACAAAATCCTGAGACTTAAAGAAATTTTTTGGAACATGGCCACAACATTCTGCTATTTACACTCAGTGAATCTTTTGGCGGGTCCTCCCTTAGCTCAATCGGTAAAGGCGCGGCTACAAAGCAACACCATGCTGGCGGTGGCTGGGTTCGATTCCCGGTCTGGTCTAGGGCATAGGGTATGATGGTACTTGCCACACAATCATACTTATGCAAAAATGGTACCTAGCATAGAAAGCTCTTAATTAATAACTATGAAAGTGCATTTAGAACACTAAGTTGAGAGCAAGTAATAAGTTAATGGCGAAAACAATAAGCTCGAAACGCCTAGGAAAGAAGCAAGAATCTTCTGGCAAAATATAAGCGCAAACAGTTTTAGAAAACCCCCTGATAATAATAGAAAAAAAAACTGCCAAAGCCGTGATTTCTTCTATCTTAAATCAGACAATAAAAAAATAAAAACAAATATTTAAAATAGTTGAGATTACAAAATTTAAGAATCTTAAACTATCAAAACCTTAAAAAAACTAAATATTAGTTAAATCAATTATTAAAAAGTTCAAATGAAGAGCACCGAACTATCAATATTTTACAACATTACTATAATCACGTATAAAAAAGAATCCCCTGTGCACTGATTTACCGGTTAATTCAGTGGTTAGCCAAGTTATTTGATTCGAGATTTGTCACGTTAAAATAAAAACAATGTCTTCCCGACGATGGTTTTATTCGGCAAATGTTTTGCCAATAAGTTCTTTCGGTGATATTAATGTCGATATATATTAAATCTAATAAACACCCATTATTTATACAGTCTTGACTATTCAGTGCAAAAATCTGGTATGTCCAATTACTATTAACTTACACTGATCGTTATAGATGGTTTTTGAACTTTTTCACGCCTGACAAAATGCTATCAAGTTGTGGAAATAAGCTCCCGTTCAGACTACGAGCTATATTACTTGATATAACGAATCTTGATATGCGACGTCAGATGCATTATTTCCAGGGAAAACTAGATTTACGAACATTGATTTCAAGCTACTTTATTTCAAGTGATGTAGCTCGTAGTCTGGACGGCACATTACATTTCCTATAATTTTTGAAAAAATTATGAAATACCATTCAGCAAATTTACCGATTCGTTAAACATGAAGAAAATATGAAAGATTATATTTTCAGATTTCTAAACTTTGCCCTACCATATATAATACATTTCTTAAGCATGGATAGATAGTTGTGTTTTTTTCGCCAGTATTGACTACAATTTTAGTTTTTTTTTTCTCAATTAATGGTAGTCTCATACCACGGGATGTTTTTTCGTTTCGTTAATCCCAGTGCATGTTAAATGTGGCCGGAATTTTTTATTTTCCGTGTCGAAATTCTGTCAATCTCACCCCTTTTAAATTACATTAGAACAAAATCCTTAGACAAGATTCCCAAGGAGGTAGGCTACCTTAACCATTTTTAATTTCAGGACAATCGGAGTTTTGAAGAAAAAAAAGTACATATAGGCATACAGCCTGACGTTACCTTCTGTACCTGAGAGATTCTAAGAAAAATTCATCAATTTCATTATCAATAAAACTTACTTGCCGAATGTTAACGACCTATCGTTTGCAGGATCGTTCTCAATATCTCGATCCCTGTCTTCGTGCAAATTAAAACCAGCCTTTTGTTTTGCTTCGATTAGACATGCATTGCAAAACACTTTGTCAGGAAGCAGATGATGTGTAAAACCATTTTTGACATATTTTAGTGCACAAAATGTTTTCCACACATCGCCAGTTCGATTACCATTATTTGTGGTATCAATATGTACACTCGCGATGGAAATTTTCTGGACCTTTAAGGCGGACATTTTATTATATTTAAATTGAAACTCACTCGCGAAATTGCTGAAAGTCGCAACACGAAAATGTACACTGCAGTTGCTAGAACGAAACGACAAAGCTGATCACCGTCTCATACGCACCCCTCTGGATGGCACATCGCATCGAGATGTCATCATTTGTAATAAAAGCAGATCTTTAAAGGGCGAATGAACATAACTGAAGGGATGCAAACGCGGTGAAAAATTTCATCGGCGTGCCTCAAATTGGCCGGCGGCGCGGGCAAAAAAAATGCAGCGGCGCGCCGGTCGAAAATAGGGGCGGCGGCGGCGCTATAAAATCGTCAGCGGCGGCGGCGTGGCGCGGCGGCGCACAGATCTAGAGGGTGGACTCTTCTCCCCATCCGTTGGGACATCCTCATGCTAGAAAGCTCGCTTTTTTTTCATTTTTTTTTTTTTGTGGTGGGGGGGGGGCTTTTTTTATCCCCGTGGGTACATATAAGTGATGTTGCCTATCGATCCATACAAACGCATGATGAGGATAATCTATGGTTATTAAGCCTTGATCAAGCCAAATAGATAGTTTGGTGGTGTGGGGGTTTTTTTTTTCTGTTTAAAATTTTTATAAATCTTATTTTATTTTTTTTTTATTTTTTAGGGGGGCCGGGGTTTTTGGTTTTTTGTTTTTTTTTTTTGTTTCTTAGGTGGGGGGAAAAAAACAAATAAAATTTTATAAATGGGGAAAATTATTCTCTATAGATATGTGGGGGTTTTTGTTTGTGTGTTTTTTTTTTTTTTTTTAAATAATTATAGATATGGCACTCCTAGGTCTTCGAGATATGAAGGAATACAGAGAATTAGAAGATGGAGAAATGATAAGTTGACTGTACATGAATTTAAAACAACAAATGAAAAATCTGCCATCAAAGAGAGCGGAAAACTTCAACGTTTCTCATACCAGCTCGTTTTTCGTGTCAGATTATTGTAGGAAAATTAACCTTTTGAACTGCACCAAACTGTTTTAAACTGTTTAAATTCCCATTTAACCTACCAAAAATTTCTCTTTATGAAAGAATTTAACAGCCTATTTTACCCAACGCAAGCACGATGCAGCAGAGATTAACTTCTTTCGCCCCATTCCCCCTTTGCACACAATGTGGGCAAGGCCCGAGCTAATCTTCCCCGACACCTTTCATTCAGCAGCAGCAGCATCTCACCCAACCACCATTTTGACCGGCTGTTTAACCTCGGATTGACAAAACACAGAAAACTATTTGCCTCCGACCGTTAGGCGGCCCGTCGTGGGATACTTAAAATACAATTTCCGTAGCAAACCGAGTCACCTTCGGAGATTTGGGTTTGATTCCAACGGTGGTGCGAGATGAAATATTCATGGCAATTATTTCCCACCAGCCGCAACTGCACTTCCACAAATGGAAATGTTATCGAAATTAACTGGACAGTTTATAATTCTGGCACCAGTGGGAAGCGACGGACATAAATGGTGATGGCCTTAATTATGGGCAGCTCGGAAGGGCCGAATTCCGAACGGGCAGCCAACGGAGCGCACGGTTTACCGTATTTGCATAGAATTGTAAATGGACTTCCCGAACAATGCTCGTCAAATTTAATGTCTGATAACAAACGTCAGAGACTCGCAGGTCTCAGCACCCATCCATTACGAGTGTCTTAATTCCGACCGCACGAAAATTACCCAATTTGTATCACTTTCCAAAGCGGACCAGCTTATCGCCTCGATCTACCCCGTTGTTACTCCATCGGAAACCCATTGAACTATTTTTTCCTTCCTCGACTCACTAACGGGTTTCACGCGGCCAGGAAATGTTCGACCGATTAACTCACATGCGATCAAAAATAAAAGCAACTCTCCGGCCACGAAAAAATAAACCGGTTTCAAGGTCATCCAATCACGGTACTAGCCCGGTTTTTATTTTCGGAGTGCAAACAGCCACAGACGAAAAGCGAGACACGATCTTGTCCGGGGACCCCCTGACAATGAGCGGCTATTTATGGGCCCCAAATCGTTACTTCATTTGGGGGAATCTTTATTGACCATCTTCGGAACCGTTGCCATCGTGAATGTGGGGAGGGCAGGTTGAAGATGTCCCACGAGTGAGAAACTTCATCGAGGGCCTCGCGGCGTCAACGGAAAACGGTTATTGATTGTTTCTTTCTTAATCAGTGTTGATGGCCTTTATCCCGTATTAGGAAGCGGTTTCCGGCTTTGTCTGTGAAACATAATCGCTTCTCGGTGGATTTACATAGTTGGCTGCTTCTTGTTTCTTGATGAGACGAGTTCAACGCTAAACAGGAGCAAAACATAAATAATGAGTTGTCTAATCTGGTGATAATGAAATCGCACACCAATTTACTTTCACTGCTCCTTTTGTGGATATAAACCACTTCAAATTGATCACTTTTTCCTCTTCATTTCGATTGGGAATTATTGGCTATGTCGGGCGAAAAAACAAAACACTGCATTCCGACTGCACAGCTCGCGTTCCAATTGGCTTTTTTCCATGACAACCAGCAACAGCAACCCCTGATGTCATTTTCGGCAAATCTCAGCAAGCGACATGGTGCCCTCAAAACACAAAGGAGGAGCAAAGGAGGAAAAAAAAAGCGATCCAAACTAATTGTGACACACGCTGCTTGATCCGCTATTTTCTTCGAATCGCTTTTTTGCATACAAATTTTAATAAGCGGAAGCATCGCATTCCCAGTTTTCTCTCTCCTCGGGTCGCTCCCGTCACACAGCCAGGCAGGTCTTCACATGTGAGTCGGCTGGGGGGCATACAAATTCGGTTCGGTTGAGGATGATGACACACTTCACACGGCGGTGTTCCAAGCGTGAAATTTGTCGTTCGCTGGGTTATAATTAGGGCTCGAGCCGCCACCGCAGCAGTCGTCGTCGTCGTCGTCGTCAGGCTCAGCCCTAAATGTAATGAGATCGTTGAAGAAATGGTTGGGCTGGTGTCTGGTCTGTTTCTGACCTTGTTTCTGTTCGAGAAGTCTAGGGCTTTTCTGTGAATACATTCTGGACTTTTGATCGGTTATTGTATGTCGCGGTCGCCTGAAGGTTGTACGGAATCAAATTGCACCACTTTAAAACGGCTGTAACTTTTTACCCGTTGGGTATTTTTTATTGAAATTTTGGGTGAAATTAGTTCAATGTGTATTTGTTTACGATGTGCAATCGTTGCGAAGATGGAGTCGGACGAACAGCATGCGGCGCAAAGAAATTTTGCGCACGTACCTCGAAAATCCGGATCTTTCTCATCGTGCCATCAGCAGGAAGCTGGGAATGGTACATTCTACGGTGTCTCGTGTTTTAAATCGGTACCAGGAACGTTTGACCATCGTTTGGAAAGAAAAAAGTGGCATAAATGGATCTCCGCATAGTGTTAAGGATCACAAGCGGGTAGTTTCAAGAGGAATCCCAACAGTTCAGTTCGAGATGTGGCGAAGAAACTGAATCTAACCAAAACTTTGATTACTTTGAAGATGCGAAAAAACGTGAAGGACTACACACGTACAAAGTCCAAAAGGCGCCTAATCGCGATGAACGGCAGAATACGGTAGGCAAAACACGTGCACGGAAGCTCTACACCCAGATGTTGACGAAACCGCCGTTATGGATGATGAGACGTATGTAAAAGCAGACTTCCGGCAGCTTCCGGAGCCCCAGTTTTTTACTGCTCATCATAAATTCGATGTCCCTGAGGATGCAGAAGATGTCAAAGTTTGCCAAAATATATATGGTTTAACAAGCAATTTGCTCGTGTGGAAAGCGGAGCACCTCATACGTGACAACTGGAACGGTCAATGGGTAGGTGTACCTAAAGGAATGCTTCCAAAAGCGTCTACTTCCTCTTCTGATGGTTTTTCTGGCCGGATTTAGCCTCGTGCCATTACTCGAAAGCGGTTTTTGAGTAGTACAAAGCTAAGGAGGTCAATTTCGCCCCCTCGAACGCACCGGAACTGCGGCCAATTGAAAAGTACTGAGCTATTATGATGCAGGCACTTCGGAAGCATCCTAAAGAAGGGAAATCGGAGGAAGATATGAAGAAAAAATCGATTGTCACGCAAAAAAAGTTGGTCCAAATGTTGTACATGCCCTTATGAGTAGTGTAAAGAAGAAGGTTCGTGCATTTGGATATGGAATTGAAATTGAATAAAACAAACATGGGAAAATATTTATAACATGTTTTATTTTACTCCCTGAAAGTTTGAAGATGATTGCTTGAACGGGCGAATTTTGCCAAATATTTGTGTGTGTCGCAATTTGATTCCGTACACCCTTTAGAATAAGTTATCTATAAGATCTTTACTGCATTGGTCAATTTCTCTTCATTGACGTCCTCTTCCGTTGCTATCTGAGCCGGAACAATACTTTGTCTAGCATTGAGATGCGATCGTTCTTTATCGTACTGCATCAATAAATGCTTCGAAAACTGAACCAAGTTTCCGTAGAAAACATCTATGAAGAGATGTCGTCAATTACGTTCAGAATTGGTAGAATGAGTTGTGCGGATGAATTGTTGTAAAGACTAATTTTGATTCATTAAGTCTCATTTACCTGTAACTCTTTTCAGAGGAAGAATTTTAGAATAGAATGTACAAAAAATAAGTTACACTTGATTAATCCCATAACTTGGTCTAACAGCTCAATGATATTCTTTGATATCTTACGGAAAAGTTATTAGATCTAAGACAATTTGGAGGATATTTTCTGGGCATAGTTTGATAAGGAATGTATCGAATATAAGCTATCCACATACATTTGCGTTGTACGCATGTATTTGTGATGGTTTTTTTTGCTCTGAACACTGCATGCTGTGCGTTTGACTGTCAGCTTTCTTTTGTTTACTTGTTTGTGCGGTTCAAATTCTGCGTTTTCAAAATGTCGCGTATTGAAAAGGAAGTGAAAATTAAGGTTCTGGGCACATGGCTAAGTGAGAAGGGTATTACTATGCGAAAATTGGCGAAGCGGTTTGGAATTCATCATGCGAGTGTTAAAACCATCATTAATAAGTTTGGGGAACACTATTCTTTGGATGAGCTACCAGGAAGAGGCAGGTATCTCTAATCACGAAGAACAAATCAATGTCAATACGTGATTTGGCCAAAAAAGCAGGAACGAGTGTCGTAATGATCCAGCGTATCAAGAGGCGAAACCACCTGAAGACCTACAAGAAGCAGAAAATCTCGAAACAAAGTGCAGAACTGAAGAAGCGAGCAGCAACAAGGGCCCGGAAATTGTATTCGCGTCTTTTGCAGCGTCCGGATGCATGCGTTTTGATGGACGATGAGACCTATGTAAAGGAGGACTCAAAAACCCTTCCAGGTCCACAATACTTTACTGCCGTCGTTGGGGAGGATGTGAGCGATGCGGACTGGTCGATTCAAGTGGAGAAATTCGGTCAAAAGGTACTGGTATGGCAAGCCATATGTTCCTGTGGTTTGAAGTCAACCATTTTTTACACTACCGGAACTATAAATGCGGAAATCTATCGATCTGAGTGTCTCCAGAAGAGATTGTTGCCTTTATATAAGAAACATAGTACACCTCCACTGTTTTGGCCGGATTTAGCGTCGGCTCACTATGCCAAAACCACTCTCAATTGGCTTGCGGAAAAGGGTATAGATTTCGTTGAGAAAAATATCAATCCACCAAATTGCCCTCAGCTTCGACCCATCGAACGTTACTGGGAAATCGTGAAGAGGGGCTTCAAGAAGACTGGTAAGGCAGCTGGAAACATGCAGGAGTTCAAAAAAAAATTGGCTCAAGCGTCAAAAAAAAAAAAATGCGATGCAACACTTGTCCGGAACTTGATGAAGAGCATTCGATCCAAAGTTCGAAAATTCGTGAAGGAATAACTTAAATTTCATTCGGTCTTCATTATGTTCAAGTTTAACCTCGTACAATAAAGGATCAATTTTTTGTATGAATAAAATATCGGTTTTCAACATAATTTGAAAGAAAGTTTGTGGATAGCTTATTTTCGATACACTCCTTATGTTCTAAAAAAACCGAGAAATTTTACTAAAAATTGAAAAAGAAAATGCAAAAACAATTCATAGTTTATTCAAAATTTCTTTTGAACTTCTCAAGAAGATTTATAAAAACTTATGTTGTTATGAAAGTCAAATGAATTTCCTAGGAACTTCAAAAGAAGTTTCCTAGAAATGCAGAAATGAAGTTCTTTGAAGTGCTTTAACTTCAAATGAAGTTCTTTAAACTTCAAATAAAGATTTAAATTGAAGATTTAAATGAACCTCTTAAGAATTTCAGAAGAAGTTCACAAGAAAATCAGAAGAAGTTCCTTAGACATTGTGAAGAACGTCAAATAATAATCCAGCGAAGTTCTTCAGAACTTTAGAAGATGCTCTCCATATCCTCCGAAGATGTCAAGCTGAACAATGCATTAGATCCTTAGTAACATTGGGAGACTCTCTTCATTGACTTTCTCTTTGCATTTCTATGGTTATGTAACAACACGTTTAAGTTTTTTCAACACACAGTTCGGCAATTCAAACTGTGTATAAAGAATCCAATACGTCAAAAACATCACAAATCGTTTATTTGACAAACTATTAGCGCAAGAGAAATTCGACGAAGAGAATCTCTCAATGTTACTCAGTACCTAGTGCATTGTTCAGCTTGATGTTTTAAAAGAGAATTTCAAATAAAGTTTCTTGGGCCTTCAAATAAACTTTAGAAGCACTTCCCCAGAAATTCCTTTAAATTTTAGAAGAAGCTTCAACAAACCTCAGGAAAGTGTTAAGATACTTCAGGAGAGCTTCTTGGAAAATAAGGCCGAAGCTGTTCAAAAGGATTGTTTTATTAATTGAGGAAGAGTTTCCCAGTGCTTCAGAAGATATTTTTTTAGTTTATAAGGGTCCATTTGAAAATTTGATAAAGTTTCCTTAAATTTCAAAATAAGTTTATTTGAACTTTAGGAGATGTTCTAAGGACTTCACGAGACGTTCTAGAACTTAAAAGGATTTTCTTGGAACTTCAGAAGAAGTTCTAAAGAACTTCTAAAAAAAATTACTGAAAACTTCGAAGAAGTTCTAAAGAACTTCTTAAAAAATTACTGAAAACTTCAGAAGAAGTTCCGTAGAACTTCATATGAAGATACGCAGAGCGTGTAAATAAGTTCCGTAGAACTTCCGAATAAGTTCCACAGAATTTCAAAAAATTTCCGTAGAACTTCAGAAAAAAAAACCGTAGAATTGGATAGAAAGTTTTTACGAGATTTTGAGTTTGTCAGAAGTAGATCCGACGAACTTCAGAAGAATTTCCTGTGAACTCCAGAGGAAGTTCCTACGAACTTCAGAAGAAGTACCTGTAAACTTCAGACTACAAAATTCAATAGTTATATTAACATATTTCAGAAGAAGTTTCTAAAAACTTCAAAAGAAGTTTCTAAAAACTTCGGAAGAAGCTTCTAAAAACTTCGGCAGAAGTTTATAAAAACTTCAGAAGAAGTTTTTAAAAACTCGAAGAAGAAGAAGTTTATAAAAACTCAGAAGAAGTTTCTAAAACAGAAGAAGTTTCTAAAATAGAGTTTGGAAGAAGTTTATAAAAACTCGGAGAAGAAGAAGAAGTTTATAAAAACTTCAGAAGAAGTTTCTAAAAACTTCGGAAGAAGCTTCTAAAAACTTCGGCAGAAGTTTATAAAAACTTCAGAAGAAGTTTATAAAAACTCGAAGAAGAAGAAGAAGAAGTTTATAAAAACTTCAGAAGAAGTTTCTAAAAACTTCTAAAAAGTTTCGTTGCACTTTAAAAAGAGTTGCGTAGAACTTCCGAGGAGGCTTTGTATAACTTCAGAAGAACTTCTGTAGAACTTTAGGTAAGAAGAAGCTTCACAGAAATTTAGAAGAAGTTCAATAGAACTTCAAAATATGTTATATAAAACTTAAGAATAGGTTTCTGACAGTTTCAGAAAAAGTTCATGAAAAATTCAGAAGTAGTAGAAGTAGTCAGTTCCTGCGATCTTCAGAAGACGTTTTCAAGAACTTCTGACATGGTTTCGCGAACTTCTGAAGAAGTTCCTTAAAAACCTTAGAAGAAGTTCCTATGAACGTTCAAGGATTTTCATGAGAATATCATGAGAAGTTTGTTAGAACTTCAGAAGTAGTTTCTAAGAATTACATAAAATGTCTCAAGACATATCCGGAAAAGTTCTTTCGAACTTTAGAAGAACCCAACAAACATTAACACTGAATAACTGTTTGTTCAAACAAATTTGGAGAAGTTGTTCAGCGTTTTCTTCTAGAAAGCTGAATAACTTCTCCAAATTTGTTTGAACAACCGGTTATTCGACACTGATGTTTGTTGAGAAGTTCTACCAACAGTGTTTCCTACGAACTTCAGAAAAAAATTACCACGAACTTCAGAATAAGTTTCTCAGAATTTCAGAAAATGTTCCTGACAACATCAGAAGAAGTTTCTGCTAAGTTTCAATGTCCTTTGAAGTGATTTCTGCGAACATCAGAAGAAGTTCCGTAAAACTTAGGAAGAAGTTCCTACGAACTGCAAAAAATATTCATACAAATTTCAAAAGAAGTTCCAACAAACTTAAGAAGTAGCTCCTACAAACTTCAAAAGAAGTTGCTATGAAATTTGGAAGAAGTTTTTGCTAATTTCAAAAGAAAATCTTCTCAAGTGGTGTCTGCGAACATCAGAATAAGTTCCGTAGAACTTCAGAAGAGATTCTTAAAAAAAAAATCATAAAGAATTCAGAAAAGGTTCCTTCGAAATGCAATAGAAGTTCCTACAAATTTCAGAAGAAGTTTCTTAAAATTTCGAAAGAAGTTTCTGTGAACTTCAGAAAAAGTTGCGTAAAACTTCAAAATAAGATTCGTAGAACTTCAGAAGAAGTTCCATAGAACTTCGAAAGAAGTTGTTTAAAACTTCAGAATAAGTTGCTGACAATTTCAGAAGTTATTTATGAGAACTTCAGAAGAAGTTCCTGCGAACCTCAGAAGAAATTTTTCTGTTCTTAAGTGGTTTCAGTAAACTTCAGAAGAAGTTCCTAAGGTCTGCGGAAGAGATTCTTAAGATCTTTAGAATAAGTTCCTGAGAACTTCAGATGAAGTTCCTAAGAATTTCAAAAGAAATTCCTACGAACTGCAGAAAATGTTCCTACATATTTCAGAAGAAGTTCCTACCAATTTTAAAAGAAGTTCCTACGTACTTCAGAAAAAGTTTCATAGAACTTCAGAAGAAGTTTTTGTGAATTTCATAAAAAATAATGAGAATCTATGAATAAAATCCTGAGAAATTCAGAAGATGCTTCCAAGAAGTTCTTAAGAATTTCAGAAGAAGTCCCGTAGAACTTCAGACGAAGTCACCAAGACGAAGTCAAAGTAAGATACAAGAAACTTCAAGAGAACTTCATAAAATCTTCAAAAAAATCTCTGAGAACTTCATTTATATAAGGACTTCCTGAGAACTTCGCTCTAAGTTCCTAAGTTCTTCAGAAGATGCTCCGTAGATTTAAAAAGCTGCAGATGATCTTGAATATGTTCTTGAGAACATCAGGAGAAGCTTCTTAGAACTTCAGACTTTATACCAAGTTCCTAATAATATACAATGCCCTAAAACTCCAGGAAAAGTTCTTGTAAACTTTTAAAGAAACTTTAGAACCTTCAGGAGAAAATCTTCAGAGTTTAAGGAACAGGTTCTCTGAGTTTAAAAAGAAGTTGCTGAATCCTGGAGAGTGTGAACTGTTACGTGGAATACATCTATTCCACGTAACAGTTTATTCCACGATTAGTAATTTCCATTTAATTTCAACTACCTTTATTGATTATCGTGACAGATACGCGTATTTCATCTACAATTGGCAGACTTCTTCAGTGCCGTGTACTAATACTCGACTGCTAGTACACGACACTGACGAAGTCTGCACATTGTAGACATAATACGCGTATCTGTATAGCAATATAGGTAAAATCTATACAAAACAAATCTAAAATCTTTGAGAACTTCTTAAAATATTCCTGAGAACTTGTAAAGAAGTTCCTGAGAACTTCGTTATAAGTTCCTAAGATATTCAAAAGATGTTCCTACAAACATCAGAAAAACTACAGAAGAAGCTCCGTAGAATCTCAGAAGATTTCAAGAGCTGCAGATGATCCTGAATATGTTCTTGAGATCACCAGGAGAAGCTTCTTAAAACTTCAGACTTTATGCCAAGTTTCTAATAATATGTAATGCCATAAAACTCCAGCAGAAGTTCCTGTAAACTATTAGAGAAACTTTAGAATCTTCAGGAGAAAATCTTCAGAGTGTAAGGAGCAGGTTCTCTGAGTTTGAGTGTGTGCATGAAAACTTTTTCTGAAGTTCGTAGGAACGAAGAACTCGTGAGGATGTACCTTAAAACTTCAGAAGAAGTTCTTAAGAACTTCAGAAGAAGTTCATTAGAACTTTAGGAGATGTTTTTACGAACTTCAGATGAAGTTCTTACGAAATTCAGAAGATATGTCTGTGAAATTCAGAAGAAGTGAAGTTCCTGTGAACTTCAGAAGGAGTTCCTATAGCTGCTGGAGTAGTTTCTGTGATATGTAGAAGAAGTTTTTATGAACTTCAGAAAACAATGAGAAGAATGATTAGTAATGTTCATTTAATTTCAACTACCTTTATTAATTATCGTGACAGATACGCGTATTTCATCTACAATGGGCAGACTTCTTCAGTGTCGTGTACTAATACTCGACTAAGTAGTTTTAGTGTTTAAGTCGAGTATTAGTACACGACACTGAAGAAGTTTGCACATTGTAGACGAAATACACGTTTCTATCAAGATAAGCAATAAAGGTAGTTGGAATTAAATGGAAATTACTTATCTTTCTTCTCATTTTCTAGTTATAGGTATTCTACTAAACAGCTCACACTTTTAAAGATTCTTCAGAAGAAGTTCCTACAAACTTTAGCAGAAGCTCCGTAGAACTTTAGAAGAAGTACCGTAAAACATTTGAAGAAGTTCCGTAGAACTTTAGAAGAAGTACCTGTGAACCTCAGAAGAAGCTCCTTGGAACTTTAGAAAAAGTTCCAAAAATCTTTAGAAATTCTTAAGGATTTCTTAAGAAAGTTTGAGGAATTTTCTGTAAAATTCTGGATATGATCTTGAGAACTTCGGGATAATTTTCTAAGTACTTCAGGAGATGTTTGCAAGAACGTCAGAAGAAGTTTAAAGAAAGTTCATCAGAATATAAGAAAAAATCTTCTAAAACTCTAGGAGAAGTTCTTAAAAACTTCAGGAGAAACTTTCAGAACTTCAAGATGAAAGCTTCGGAGTTTAAGGAAGGTTAGTTTAGTTTAAAAAATCCTAAGAACCTCAGAATAGATTGATCAAAACTTAAAAAAAGTTCCTATGGACTGCAAAAGAAGTTCCTAAGAACTTCAGAAGAAGTTCCCAAGAACTTCCAAAGAAATTCCAAAGAACTTTCCAAGAACATTTAGCAAAGTTCCAAAAACTTCAAAAGATGTTCCTAACAACTGCAGATGAACTTCAAAAGACATTCCTAAGATCTTTAAAAGAAGTTCCTTGGAGCTTCAGAACAATATTTCTAGAATTGCAGATGAATACCATGAAGATCAGTAAAAAAGTTTCAAAGAATTTAAAAAGAATACCAAGAACTTTCTAGAATTTCCTAGAATTTTCTAAAAGCTTAACAAGCATGTCGCAAAATTTTAAGGAGACGTTTATAATACTTCAGGAGAAAATCATTCGAGTTTAAGTAGAATGTTATCTGAATTTAATAACTAGTTCCAATGAACATCAGAAGAGATTCCTAGGACCTTTAGTAGAAGATCCTTAAAAATTGAGAAAAAGTTCCTAAGATTTTCAGAAAAGGCTACCAAAAAGTTCAGAAGAAATTGCTAAAATCTACAGAGAAAGTTTCGGAGAATTAAAGAAAAAGTTTCTCAGAATTTCAGGATTAGTTCCTATGCAATTCTAAAGAAGTTCCTGAACACTTCAGAAGAAATTGTTTACGAGCTACCCAAGTTGTTCCTGAATCTGCCACCATATGAAGCAAGATGGCAGTTGCTGGGCATGAATGCACTGAGGCACCGTAGAAACATTTCTTAAGCTGTGTTCGTCTTCTTCGTTTTGGCTAGTGAACTTGACGCTCCAAATCTCTTGGCTATGCTGGACGTAAACGTGCCTTTTCGAGCAGGAACGAATAGCTTGATAACTGGCCTTGGTATTTAACAGCTCAAAGACTTAGACCCGAGCGTATCCGGAAAGAAACAATATTGCTTGCAATTCTTAGGATAATACCAGGTAAAATACCTGAGGATAATACCATGTCCCACAATGTTATGCGAATACCAAATTGAGGTAAGACAATACGAAAATAGTACTTCTCAGGTATTCCCAGTTATTCAAAATAACAAGTTTTGTTATTCGAGAGATATTTTGCTTGCAATTCTTAGGTATTTTGCTTAGGTATTTTACCTCTTGATCTGAGTTCTTTAATACCATGGTCAGTTATCGAGATCAAAATTTGGTATTCATGAGTTGTTGTCTCCTGCTCGGGTTGGTATACATTTCGATCCAGCAAATTCTTTGGCTTTCCTCAGCGCTGCGACGAGTATGATATGAACGAGCTAGTTCAGTCAATGATGAGCGTATTTAACCAATGGGATCCTGACTTTAATTTTAATACTAGTGTTGACGTTTTCAGAATTAGAATATAGATTCGTTAGGGTAGTTTATGTTGCCAGGTGAATAAAACCAACAAATTATATAAAATTAAAAATATTAACTTCAGAAAAGTAGACAAGAACTTCATAAGAAGTTCCTAAGAACGACTTCAGAAGATGTTTTAAAGATGTTTCTTAGAACTTCCTAAGAACTTCAAAAGACATTCCTAAGAACGTCATAAAAAGATCCTAAAAATTTATGCGGAAGTTCCTAAGAACTTCACAACAACTTCAAATGAAGTTTCTAAGAATTTCAGAAATTTTACTAAGAACTACCGAAGAAGTTTTTTAGAACTTAAGAAGTTGTTTGTAAGAATTACATTATAAGTTCCTAAGAACTCCGGCAGAAGAACCTGAAAATTTGAGACAGAGTTACCTTATATATTAAGTTGCTCTGAATTTAAGAATAAAGATCAAGATTAGTGGGCTTCGTGGTTAAGCGGTTAGCGGCGTCTCTCGTCGTTCAAGCGATTGTCATGAAGTGAGGGTTCGATTCCCGCTCCAGCCTGTAGAACTTTTCGCAAAACGAAAATGTCCAATCTGGTCCACTGGGTGTTAGGTTAAGGTGGCCGTTGTAATTCGCTCTATGTTTAATGTTCAGTCTGTACAACCTCGAGTTGAAGACGGTGTAAAGGTCTTTTTAAATAAAAGATAAAGTTCTTGAAAATATCATGAGAAGTTGATGAGAAATTCAAGAGAAGCTTCATAGCGTTTCAGAAGATTATCTATAAATCATCAGAAGATGTTCTTTAATGTCTTAGGAACTGAAGGGAAAGTTATTAGATTGAAGATAATTTGGAAGATGTTTGCTGAGGCAGTTCCGGATATCAAGACAAAGTTTCTTAGAAACATCAGAAGTTGTTCCGAAGAATTTCAAATGAACGTCTTAAATGCTTCAGAAGAAGGTTCCTTGATATGTAAAAAATGTTTTAATGAACTTCAAATGAAGTTCTTAAGAAGAATTTCCAATGAAGTTCCCTAGAACTTCAGATGAAGTTCCTGTGAACTTCAAATGATCTTCCTGAGAACTTCAGAAGCAGTTTTCTAATCATTCAGAACTATTGAAATTTTATAGAAGTTCAAACAAATTTCAGAGAAGAAGTATTTTAAAACATCGGATGAATTTCCTGAGAAATTAAGAAAAATTTTTTTCAAGAAAAGTGGTTTTGAGTTTAAAGCACAGTTACTCAAGAAAGTTGGTTTTTATTTCAAAAGTTGTTCCACAGAATATCAGAAAAAAAGTTTTTGAATTTCAATAGAAGTTTGTCAGAACTCTTGGGGATTGCCAAATTTCTCGAGAAGTTCTTAAGGACGTCATATAAAAACCCGTGGAAGTTCCGTAAAACTCCATGAGATGTCACATAGAACTTCAAGAAATGTTTCTCATAGATTCAGGAAAGGCTCTTTTGATCTTGAATGTTTTTTAAGCTTCTAGAGATGTTCGTTAAAACTTTAGGGCCGGTTCATAAACCACGTAGACTTATTTTTGAAAATCTCAGACCCCCCCTCCCCCTTGTAGACCTTTCTCCATACAAATTTTTGAAATTTTGTATGGAGCGTTGACTTTGGTCAAACCCCCCCCCCCTCCCCAAAAAAGTCTACGTGGATTATGAATAGCCCCTTAGGAGATTTGCTTTCAGGAGAATCTTCCATAAGCATGGCATGACATTCTGAGAAAATTCAACAGTTCTCTAAAAATCCTGGCGGGAATTTATTGAAATATCACATTTGGGAAAGGCTGTAAGAATGTTTTCAAGATTTGCAGAAGAATTTCACTAAAATACGGAAATACTGATGTCTTCCTCAAAATTCATGCGGTTTTCATGTTGTAGATACTCCACGGTTTTTATCGAAAGTTACTTTCAAGTTTGTTTAAAATGTTTCAAGGGCATGACGTTTTATGATCTGTTTTACTGAAACTGTTCTTCAAATCAAGTAGCTTGGAACTTTAGGAAACTTCTTAAGAACTTCAAGAATAGTTCAACACCATGAAAGAATCCAAGTAGCACACTACGGTCATTATTAGTTGTGGAAACTTGATTATGACTTAGCAAGTCATATTTATGTTATCTCAACTGAATGGCAACAAGTGTGCTACTAAGGAAATTCATAGGAATTGAGAGAATTTTTCAAAATTTAGGAAGGAGTTCCATGGTGTTTATTGAAACTTTCTCAGAAGTGCATAAGAAGTTCCTATGAATTTCATATAAAGTTTCTAAGAACTTAATTGGTAATTCCTATGAATTTCAGAAAATGTTCTCTAAGAACTTCAAAAGAAGTTCTTAAGAACTTCAGAACAACTTTCTTAAAAGAATTTCATTTCAACTTCTACAGAGCTTCAAAATACCTTGAGACGAAGATCCTATGAACTTCAGTAGATATTCTCATGAACTTCAGAAATCTCTATAAACTTCTGAAGATAGGCACACGAATTTCAGAAAAAGTTCCTAGAGGGTGTATTCGATAAAAATGGCACACAGAAAATCTTCTGTAACTTTTGAATCGTATGAGTAAAAAACCTAGAAATTTGAGTAGATCTTATCCATAGTGTATTATTTACATCTGCCAAGTTTCATAGTTATACATTCAGTAGTTCCAGTCATGTCGTCGAAACAAGAAATTGTCCGTGAGAAAATTTTGTGCACTCACAATCAAAATCAGGGGCGTCCCACCGGTGGATTGCTAAAAGGCTTGGAATTGCAAATACAACTGTATCTCGTGTAATAAGAACCTTCAAGGAGCGTCTGAGTGTCCAAAGGAAGGAAGGGAGTGGTCGTAAAAGTAGTCCAATGGACAGTAAAACGCCCAGGAAAGTCGTACAACAATTCAAGAACCGTCCAAACATGTCAATTGGAGATGTCGCTAAAAAGTCTAAGGTGTCAGTCGGTTTTGTGCAGAAAACCATGAAGCGTGCTGGGTTACATGTTTACAAAGTGCAAAAAGCCCCAAACCGGAATGAAAAACAAAACATCACTGCGAAAACCCGCGCCCGGAAACTTTACACGAAGCTGCTCACCAAATCCGGTTGCATCGTGATGGATGACGAAACATACGTCAAGGCCGACTTCCGTCAACTTCCTGGGCAAGAATATTTCGTTGCCAAGTCGTAGTTCGATGTTCCGGAGGATGTTCGAAAGAAGAAACTATCGAAATTTGCAAAGAAGTTTCTAATCTGGCAGGCGATTTGCGGATGTGGTGAAATAAGTGCTCCCTTCATCACTTCCGGAACAATAAACGGTGCGATTTACACGGAAGAGTGCCTTAAGAAGCGTCTCTTGCCATTCATTAAGAAGCACAAAGGATCAACTCTGTTTTGGCCTGATCTAGCATCCTGCCACTACGCTCGAAACGTATTGGAGTGGTACCGAGCCAACGGAGTCAATTTTGTGCCAAAGGATATGAACCCACCAAATTCACCGGAACTTCGTCCAATTGAAAAATTCTGGGCAATTATGAAAACGGAACTTCGCAAACATCTCAAAACTATAAAAACAGAGCTAGAATTGAAGAAAATTTGGGTAAAAACAACAAAAACACTGGGAAAATCGGTTGTACAAAATTTGATGGGTGGAGTGAAAAGGAAGGTGCGGGCATTCGGGATGGGAGACGAAATTGAATAAAACAAATGTTGTAAATCAAAACTCATTAGTAGTTCTTCATTCCCTGAAAATTTCAAGAAAATCCGATAATCAGTTTAATTTTGATGAGTATATATGTGTGTGCCATTTTTATCGAATACACCCTTTACAACCTTCAGAAGAAGTTCATACAAAGTTTAGAAGAAGTTCCTAAGAATTTTAGAAGAAGTTCGGTAGAACATCTGAATAAGTTCCTAAGAACTTTAAAGAAGTTCCGTAGAAACTTCAGAAGAAGTATCTTGAAACTTCAGAAGAAGGTTCTGAGTTCTTCAAAAGAAGTTCGTTGGAAATCCATAAGGAATACAAAAGTATTTCAGAAGAAGTTTCTGAGAACTTAAGGGTGTGTTCCTGAGAGCTTCATCAAAAGTTTGAAATAATTTCATAAGAAGTTTATTCAAAACAATAGAACTTTTGAGCTTCAGAAGAAAGAAAGAAGGATAATCTTGTTCAAATATAGAATTCATCAAAGACAGCTAACTTAGAAAAAGGTTTTACGAACGTCAATTTGTTCCACTTTTGTAATATGTTGCTATTTTTTAACTTTAATTCAATTATGACTAATTTCTTGTGTACTTAAGTTCAACCCGGATGTTCTGCTGTTGTTAAATGATCTACCATACATTTTAAGAAGAATCAATTCTTCAATTAAATTGCCCCTGAAATACTCCCATAGATACCATCTCAAACCCTGAGTCCACCAACAAATGACCCTCAATTAACCGAAAATAAAACACCTCAAAACAACGAGCAAACCCAGCCTCCAGCGCCGGACGGAAAGACGCCACTCCGGATGGAACTACACCATCTCAGCAAGCGTTTGTTCGTTCAATATTTGTTTCCATTAGCGGCCAAACCAATAACAACCCATAATGTAGAGCACATGTTCTTCCCCAGACATTGTGTTCCATTCAAATCCACCAGCTGACTGCATATTTATGTTCACGAGGTGGAAGTAGAGGCATAACAGCGCGAACAGCTGTAGTGCAATAAACTTCGGAATGAGCTACACGGGCGGAGGTTCATGTTGAATTATAGCACAGGCCATTTCTTCTGTTTTGCCTCCTCCGCTCGGAAGGTGGAGCGCTTATTGAGATATGGAACGTGGCCTGAAAGATTCCAACTATTGGATAAACAACCAGCGTGTGTGTGTGTGTGTATCTTGAGCACAATTGAGCGATACAAATCGACAAACGCGAACGGCAGTTGGGGTAATGTTTCTATTTTTCGTGCTTTTTTTTTACCAGCCAACCAACATGAAAATGCCATTGCCGGAAAGAAATTGGCCCCTCGCTTTAACCATAGTCTGGTTCAATCATCGGCAAAGGCCAGCAACATGAGAGTGAGCGTGGAATATTCATTTTCGGAATGCCTCGAATATCATACTGGATGGAACGCCGTGGAAATTGATCCGGATCGATAACGGACCGTGGCGTCCAATAACCCGAGAAATGAGCATGCGCAATGCGGAAATGTGGGTGGGCGAGGGCCGACTGGGACCTCAGTAGGCTGGGCTGAAATGTTCTCAGCCATTTTCGGTGAGAAGAACGAAGATAGTTGGTGTTTCCCTCCCAATCGCCCTCGCGGCGACTTAAAAGGGGCGAACCACCCCACAGTCTGACAAAACAGCATGAATCGGTTTGTTACAACTGATAATCTTTGTTTGAAGCGTTTTTGCTGCCCGGGACGAGGAAGTCTTTGGAAAATTGCAACCAATTTGCAGTGCAGTCAATGTACGGAGAGGCACAAAACAAAGTTAACCGATCAGCTGGAAGAACTAAGGGAGGAGAATAAAACACAGGAAAAACGCTCCAACGCGACGCTAATCTAATCAATCAGAATGAAATTGATACCTAGTTCGGTCTTTAGATGCCGTTTGCCGCAGCTGTGGAGTTCTGATCCGGGTGAGGAGGGAAGGTCCGTGAGACTAGATTAGCAAACCGTTGTCGGTCGTGGCACTTCCCGTAGTTGGCGTAAAATTGTGCTCGTTCTGGTCATTGACATTTGCAAGCTTACTATGATTTGGCGATGTGGATACGTTATTTTGTTTTTGAGTTTATACTACAGAGCCGTTCTACTAGAATTTTTGAAGGTTAAGGCTTTGTCTCTTTCAGACTATTCCATCTCAAGATTTCGGAAATGCAACTCTCAATATTTACTGAATGGAAATGATAACGGAGTCCTGCAAGGGTACACATGTATTGACATTATCTTCTGTGGAAACTGAGATTAGCATCCTCAAGAAAGCTGTGGCATATTGAAGGTGTTGCGTTGAAGTTGTGCTTCAAGGCGTTGTGCATAACATGGCAGCGACTCGTGGTGGTGGTGCTATGCAACCAAGGCTTTTCTCATCAAAACAAGCATAACTGATAATTCAACATTTATCTATTCGTTCCATTTTCAACGTTCAATAAAGACAGAAGCAAATTTCCAAGCTTTATTATTTAAATATCTTACAAAAGCGAAGTGATAGTTGCCGTTGTTAGTCCCGTCCCGTATTCCTTTGAATAAAAAAATAAACTTTTTTAATTTTCCCCAGTTTTAAAAACACACTGTTACGAGCGTATTAGAAGAGCGATTGTAATTGGAAAACTAGGAAAATTTAATTTGCCGTGATCATATCAAAAGCAACTCGACAGTTGGGCTTTATTTCCAAGGTGGCAAAAGGCTGCAAGTACTGGAGCTCATTGTACTGTGCGCTTTTCCGTCCAATTGTGAAAAAACGCGTCTGTGGTATGGAATCCTTACCAGGTCACGTGGTGCCTCCGATTTGAACGAGTTCAGAAGTGGTTCATTCGTTTGGCTCCCTAAAACTTGACGAGATCTTGAGAACTTGCCATCGTATCCTGATAGATGCCGACTACTGGGTTTGGACACGTTAGAACGACGTCGAAAACTACAGCAGGCGTTGCTTTTAGCTAAGCTGTTGTATAGAGAATCTGACGTCCCGATCTAGTTCCTATGTTAAACTGTTGGGGGTACCGAACAGAAGCTTACGGAACTGTACGTTGCTGCAACGAAGTTGTCACCGAACTGTGATTGGATACAATGAACCAATTTCAGCATGTATTCGAGCGTTTACCGCAGTCGAAGAGCTGTTCGAGTTTAATGAACCAGTTGGACGTTTTGCAATCGGATAAGATAAGATAAGATATGTGTTAAATAAGTTTAATTTTATTCAATAGGTTAATTGCTATTGAATTGTATGGACCTATTGTCAAATGATTTATTTTATATACAAATTCGCATCGTCTTATCCAATATTCCAGTAATTTTTCGTTAAAGTGCAAAGAATATCTCGGCTTCCAATATAGCGAGTATCACGTATCACGTGGTATGGTACTAACTCTATTTTGGAACCCACGCAGGAGATGACAGGATTCCAACCCTAACCCTCCAGGAAATCGAGGAGGAAATTGATCGATTAAAAACTTATTCGCTCCTGCCGCTGAGAGGCAAATTTTATATAATAACTAGCTGAACCCGTAGCGAGCGCTGCTACGCTTGCAACTGGAACTGGAACAGGCACGATTACGATTGTTTTTTGGAATGAGTTTTTTTCTTGACTAAGAATGGGGCTCAAACTTCTATCAGAACAGGCTTCTTGCCCGAGAAATACACATTTTGTGTTTAAGTTAGCTGGATAATTCTCATGTTTGGTTGAAATTTGTGTTTCATTTGTATGAGAGTCCCCCCTTCCCGAAGACCGAGGGGACTCAAACCACCATACAATCATTGCCTTAAAAACCCCCCATATGTCACATTTGGTTCCATTTGCTTGATTAGTTCTCGAGTTATGCAGAAACTTGTGTTTCATTTGTATGGGAGTTCCCCCCCTCTTACCAGATGGGAAGCGGAGGGGTCTCAAACCACCATAGAAACATTTCTTGCCTTCAAAAACCTCTACATGCCAAATTTGGTTCCATTTGCTTTATTAGTTCTCGAGTTATGCAGAAATTTCAGTTTCATTTGTATGAGAGCCCCCCCCCCAGGGGGGCGAGGAGAGGTTTCAAATCACCATAGAAACATTTCTTGCTTCCAGAAAACTCCTCATGTAAAATTTGGTTCCATTTGCTTGATTAAAGAGTGTATCGAATATAAGCTATCCACATACATTTGCGCTGTACGCATGTATTTGTGATGGTTTTTTATGCTCTGAACACTGCATGCTGTGCTCTTGACTGTCAGCTTTCTTTTGTTTACTTGTTTGTGCGGTTAAAATTCTGCGTTTTCAAAATGTCGCGTATTGAAAAGGAAGTGAAAATTAAGGTTCTGAACACATGGCTAAGTGAGAAGGGTATTACTATGCGAAAATTGGCCAAGCGGTTTGGAATTCACCATGCGAGTGTTAAAACCATCATTAATAAGTTTGAGGAACACTATTCTTTGGATAAGCTACCAGGAAGAGGCAGAAAACCCGGTTCTTCCAACCCGAAACTGGAGCAGAAAGTGGTATCTCTAATCATGAAGAACAAATCAATGTCAATACGTGATTTGGCCAAAAAAGCAGGAACGAGTGTCGGAATGATCCAGCGTATCAAGAGGCGAAACCACCTGAAGACCTACAAGAAGCAGAAAATCTCGAAACAAAGTGCAGAACAGAAGAAGCGAGCAGCAACAAGGGCCCGGAAATTGTATTCGCGTCTTTTGCAGCGTCCGGATGCATGCGTTTTGATGGACGATGAGACCTATGTAAAGGAGGACTCAAAAACCCTTCCAGGTCCACAATACTTTACTGCCGTCGTTGGGGAGGATGTGAGCGATGCGGACAGGTCGATTCAAGTGGAGAAATTCGGTCGAAAGGTACTGGTATGGCAAGCAATATGTTCCTGTGGTTTGAAGTCAACCATTTTTTACACTACCGGAACTATAAATGCGGAAATCTATCGATCTGAGTGTCTCCAGAAGAGATTGTTGCCTTTATATAAGAAGCATAGTACACCTCCACTGTTTTGGCCGGATTTAGCGTCAGCTCACTATGCCAAAACCACTCTCAATTGGCTTGCGGAAAAGGGTATAGATTTCGTTGAGAAAAATATCAATCCACCAAATTGCCCTCAGCTTCGACCCATCGAACGTTACTGGGAAATCGTGAAGAGGGGCTTCAAGAAGACTGGTAAGGCAGCTGGGAACATGCAGGAGTTCAAAAAAATTTGGGCTTAAGCGTCCAAAAAATGCGGAACTTGATGAAGAGCATTCGATCCAAAGTTCAAAAATTCGTGAAGGAATAACTTGAATTTCATCCGATCTTCATTATGTTCAAGTTTAACCTTGTGCAATGAAGGATCAATTTTTTGTATGAATAAAATATCGGTTTTCAACATAATTTGAAAGAAAGTTTGTGGATAGCTTATTTTCGATACACTCCTTAGTTATCGAGTTATGCAGATATATGTGTTTCATTTATATAGGAGCCCCCCCCCCCCGTTTCAGAGAAGGAGAGAAGGGAGGGGTCTCTTATAATCATAAGAACCTTTCCCGACCCCAGATATGTCTGCATACAAAATTTCACGCCGATCGTTTCAGTAATGTCGGAGTCTATAAGGTTTAGACAGACAGACAGAGAGACAGACAGAAATCCATTGTTATATATATAGACTAGCTGAACCCGGTGCGAGCGGTGCTACGCTTGCAACTCAATGAATGAAAATTGAATAAAACTGGCGCGTTTATGGTTGTTTTGTTAAATAAGTTTTGTTGAAATATTTTCTTTTGCTAATTTATCCTTCCCCGACCCCAAAAACTGCTGCATACAAATTTTCACACCGATCGGTTCCATATCTGTTTCATTAGTGTGAAAGTCCACTCTCTTCCAAAGGAGGGAGGGGTCTCGATTCACCATACAAGAAAATCTGCCTCCCATCTGCCATATTTTCACGCTGGTTGGTTCTATTTCAATTTAATATGCATGAGAGCCTCCCCCCCCCCTTCCACAGGAAAGAGGGGTCTCGAATCATCATAAGAACCTTTCCTGGCCCCAAAAACCTCTGCACACAAATTTTCACGCCGATCGGTTCAATTTATGTTTCATTTGAATGAGAACCCACCCCCTTCCAGAAGAGGGAGGGGTCTCGAACCACCATGTAAAAAAGTTCTGCCTCCAAAAATCTCATATGTCATATTTGATTTCATTTGCTTGATAAGTTCTCGAGTTATGCAGAAATTTGTGTTTCATTTGTATGGGAGCCCTCCCCCTCCCCTCTTTGCATTGAGAAAGGGGTCTCGAACCATCATAAGAACCTTCCCTGGCTCCAAAACCCCCTTCACACAAATTTTATGTTTTTATGTTTCATTTGTATGAGGCCCACCCCCTTCCACAGGAGGGAGGGGTCTCAAACCCCCGTAGAAACAGTTGTGAAAAATTAAATAATTGGTTTGGAGGTTATAAAATTGGGAGCCATCCCTTTCTGATAGGGGAGGGGTTTCAAACCACTTTAGAAACATTTTTTGTCTCCAAAAACCTAAACATGCCAAATTTGGTTCCATTTGCTTGATTAGTTCTTGAGTTACGCAGAAATTTCTGTTTCATTTGTATGAGAGCCTTCCCTTTCAGAAGGGGGAGGGATCTCAAACCACCATAGAAACCTTTCTTGCCTTCAAAAACTCACAAAGCCTAAATTTGGTTTCTTTTGCTTGATTAGTTCTCGAGCTATGCAGAAATATGTGTTTCATTTGTATGGGAGCCCCCTTTTCAGAGGGGGGAGGGGCCTCTCACTACCTTAAGAACCTTCCCGGTCCCAAAAACTCCTCCATACAAAATTTCACGCCAATCGGTTCAGTAGTTTTCGAGTCTATAATGTTCAGACAGACAGACAGACAGACAGACAGAAATTCATTTTTATATAAAGACTAGCTGAACCTGGTGCGTGCGCTGCTACGCTTGCAACTAAATGAAGGAAAATTTTATATAACTTGCACGTTTATGGTTTTTTTTTCAAAATGAGTTTTGTTTTCTTGAATAAGCAGGGGTTCAAACTTCTATCAAAACATGTTTCTAACCAGAGAAATACACGTGTTTAAGTAACCTGGATAATTTTCATTTTTGGTAGAAATTTGTGTTTCATTTGTATGGGAGCCCTCCTTCCAGAGGGGGGTGGTTTCTCAAACCACCATACAATCATTGCCTTCAAAACCCCCCACATGCCAAATTTGGTTCCATTTGCTTGATTTGTTCTCGAGTTATGCAGAAATTCGTGTTTCCTTTGTATGACAGACCTCTCTTTCAGTGAGCGGAGGAGTCTCAAATCACATTAGAACTATTTCTTGCCTTCGAAAACTTCCACATGCCAAATTTGGTTCCATTAACTTGATTTTTTCTTGAGTTATTCAGAAATTGGGCGAGGAAAACCCCCCCCCCCTGGCAGGGGAGAGGGCAAAAAACCACCGAAACCTCCCCTCCAAAAACCTCCACTTGCCAAATTCGGTTCTATATGGTTGATTAATTCTCGAGTTATGCAGAAATTTGTGTTTCATTAGTATGAGAGCCCCCCTCTTACAGAGGGCGGAAGGGTCTCGAGTTACCTTAGAAACATTTCTTGCCTTCAAAAACCTCAAATGTGGTTTCATTTACTTGATTAGTTCTAGAGTTCTGCAGAAACCTGTGTTTCATTTGTATGAGAGCGCCCCCCCCTCCAGAGAGAGAGGAGGGGCTTCAAACTACTGTAGAAACATTAATTGCCTTTAAAATCTCCGCAAGCCAAATTTGGTTTCATTTGCTTTATTAGATCTAGAGTTATGAAGAAATTTCAGTTTCATTTATATGACAGCACCCCTTCTAGGGAAAGGGGAGGGGTCTCAAACCACCGTAAAAACATTTTTCGCCACCAAAAAAACCACACATGCCAAATTTGGTTCCATTTGCTTGATTAGTTCTTGAGATATGCAGAAACTTTTGTTTCATTTGTATGGGAGCCTCCCCTTTCTAGAAAAAAGGAGGGGTCTCAAACTGCCATAGAAACATTTCTTGCTTCCAAAAACTTCTGCGTGCTAAATTTGGGTTCTTTTGCATGATCAGTTCTCGAGTTATGCAGAAATATGTGTTTCATTTGTATGGGAGCCCCCCTTTACAGAGGAGGGAGGGGTCTCTTACTGTCTTAAGAAACTTTCCTGGCCCCAAAAATCCCTGCATACAAATTTTCACGCCGATCGGCTCAGCAGTCTCCGAGTTAAATCGTGACAAAGAGAAACCCCAACTCATTTTTATTTATATAGATTAGACTCGGAATGAATGCGACACTTTGTTTTGGGTGTAACTTTTTACCGCATGGCTAAAAATTTGGTGATCGATAATCCTGGTCAGTCGCACAGATGGATTGGCAAAAGGCTTGGAATCCAGCATTCCACCGTGTCCGGCGTTGTGAAGATGTTCCAGGAGACGAAGACCATCGAGCGGCGCGCTGGAAGCGGCCGATAACCAAAAACGGAATACCCAGAGAAGGCGCGGAAGATAAGGCAGTACTTTAAGAATATCCCGAACTTTTCCACCCGAGACGTGGCCAAAAAGGTCAATTCGTCGAAGTGGTTCATCCAGCAGACCATGAAGCGGGCTGGGCTACGTGTTTTTAAGGTCAGGAAGGTGCCAAACCACGGTGGCCAAATTGCGTGCGCGGAAGCTGCACCGTGAGTGGCTGGTCAAGCCAGGCTGTCTCGTCATGGACGACGAGACATATATCAAGGCGGACACCAAACAAATCCCCGGCCTCGAGTTTTTTGTCGGTACGTCCCGCACGGAGGTTCCGGAAAAGTTCCGGAAGAGAAAGATGGACAAATTCGCGAAGAAGTACCTGTTGTGGCAGGCGATCTGCGAGTGCGGACGGTACAGCAAGCCGTTCGTTACAACCGGCACCATAAACGGGCAGATTTATCGAGAGGAATGCTTGCAGAAGCGCTTGCTGCCCTTCCTCCGCTCTCACCGTGGTCCCACGCTGTTCTGGCCGGATCTCGCTTCGTGCCATTACGCCAAGCCTGTAATGGATTGGTACGAAGCGAAGGGCGTTAATGTGGTCCCGAAGGAGGCGAACCCGCCAAATACAATAGAACTTCGTCCGATCGAAAAGTTTTGGGCGATAATGAAGAAGCAGTTGCGAAGAAGAAGAAAAGCGGAAAAAAATTCAAAACCGATGAAGCTTTGAAGAAAAACTGGGAGAAATTGTGTAAGGAAGATGGACAAAGCCTCGCCCAAGATCTCATGAGCAGTGTTAAGAGAAATGTACGAGCATTCAGCTTGTGGAGGAAATTCAATAAATAAATTATGGCAAAACATAGCTAATATATAGTTATTTAATCCCTGAAAATTTGAGAAGTATCCGATTTAAAATGAATTTTGGGTGTCCATTTTTGTGTGTCTCATTTTTTCCGAGTCCAGTCTTTATATAGACAGATAGATTCTAGATCTTCATCAATAGAATAATTTTAAACTTCCTCAAAAACACAAATCCCCCAAACTTCAATAAAAATATTGCTCTTAGGTAAGTCTCCCTAAATTACTTAAATCTTGCCAGTTTCTATCGAGAGCAATAACTGCATTGTATTCAAATTGAACGTCTCTTCAGACAAACGTCCACACTCTTCCATCAACGGACTGGTCGCAACTTTATCCCATTCACCCTGCCTTATATTCATCAGAAGATATTCCATCCACAGCAAAAAAAAAAATAAAACTACACTCCCAACTACGATCGTCGCATTTCCGCAGCAAAAACCACAACCGATTGCCTTGAGCAGCAGCTTAGCACCTTGGCAAGCTTACATCGTACAGCCTCACATCTACCTGTCAGCACCTGCATTTACCCTTCCAAAAAAAGCACATTCCATTTCCTTCCCCAGGCAACGAAAATTCCCACCGCAGCGAAAAGAACCGCATCAGTCTCAGTTATTCCCTTCATCCAGAAGAACTTGGCTGTAAGAATCGTACCCCTACCCTGCTGCGTCGAGAAGCAGTGACAAATCAATTACGGTACCAAGTAGAGTAGGCTTTTGCCACCACCGCCACCGTCCTATGGAAATTGACAGCCTTGCTGCTTGCCTCTGTGGAATTTGAACGGTCGTCATTGTTCGGAGAGTTCTGAGTTCAAAGTCATCCGAGGTTGCATAATGAGAATTTTCCGCCCCGGGTGAAATGGCAAATGACATTTTTTTTTCACCTTGAATCATAATAGGCTTTGAGGCAATAAGGGCATGACACAGCGGAGTGATTTCTTTAAACGTTTGTGCGACGGTAAATTAGTGCTGCGTTGGGAGCATCCGTTCGTTGGATTAAAGCTCATCAAGGGAAAGATCCATTTCCAGGCCGGGATTAACGCAGATGACGTAGGAAATGGGTTTGTCTCTTTACATTACCTTTTTTGGACCGGACGGGAGATGGATCAATTTTTTTCGAACATACCTGCAAAAGAGAAAGAGAAGGAAAATTCACATTAGCTGATTTCGTTCATTTCAAATTGAAAACAATCATAACCGTCAGTAGAAAGTTCAACTTCAATTTGATCCCATTCGGGATGGGTGAAATTTCACACCTCGACCGCAAACAATGCAGATTTTATTAGATCGCACCTCATCAAACGTTTTTGAAACGGTTGTTCTGCCGAGAGGAAGAAGAGGAGAAGAAACCACATCACAGCTCTTCGGTCGGTGCGAAACAGCTGGAATAATGATGATGCCATTGATGGTTGAGGTGACATGACACATCTGGCCCAGGCCTACTGAGGAAAGTTTCATCCCATCCCATTATTACGATTGCGGTTGCCGAGAATGACATCAGCGTAGAACGGAACTCGCCTCACTACTGGCGTCGTAAAACTCCGAAGAACGACTCTCTGGCTGTGGTCAATAACAATCATCATCAACCGTTGGCCGTGCGGTAATGCATGCCAAATGGATGTGTCTTTTCGCAATATAGCCGGGGGTAATGATACATTACCACCTGAAAATGCTCGCTGGTTAATGGAAGCCATTTGCTTTTATGAAATTTTAACGATCGAAATGGATTGAGTCATCCATCGGGCAGTTGCGGCGGATTTGCGTTAGATGATCAGGGGTTTTGAAAACAATAAAGGGGTCAATGTTAAAATATAACTGCACCGGGCGGTCTTCATTTTGGAGAAAAAAGAACCAGGTATGTTTTTGATAAAAACAATCCTACTATTATTAACACTGGTACAGTCTGGGATATTTAGTTTTTGTCATTTAATGGAAACAATTTGAAGCTAGTGTCCTTCTTTTTAAGCATTTTGGGCTTATTGGGTTAACAAATAGTTTATTGCTTGCTCTCAGCATTCAATTGAGGTTAAATTGTCATTCATTGTGTGGTAAGCAAAATGCCCAGGGAAGTCGAAAAAATTGTCTTCACAAAAATTGCCATGACCGAACGAGAAATCGAACCCGTCTTCTCTAACTTGGTAATACCATACGACTAAGTTATCTGAGATCCGACAACAAAGTTTATCACTTTTCACGTCCCTTTTTCTCTCTTCCTTCTAATTTCACTATATAAGAACTATAGTTCACCATATAAGAACTATAGTAATATAAGAAATTTAAATGCCTCCAAATCACGTTCTAATTGGCCTCTTGAAATTTGAGCACATTTGTTAAGGGACTGGAAATTACTTTGGAGAATGGAAATTTCTGTGGAGGAATCAAATTGTTGATTCACTAGCCATTTTCCAAAATCCATTTGACGAAATGATCGACAGATAAAGTTATCGAAACTTTTATCAGCTACAAATGATACGAATACAATACGAAAACAAATAATATATTAGGAATCTTATGGTGGGATCAAGCAGCTGCTCAGTCAGCAACATTATTTTAAACAGCGTTTCAAAGTAAGGTCTGTATCCGCAATAATCCGGACAACTCAAAACATGAATAAAGGGTGTCCACGATGAAATTGCCACACACAAAATTGATTCGCAAAATTCGAGTTTTCATCCGATTGCCATCAAATTTTCAGGGATTGAGAAATAACTATTAAACTTCATTTTACCATTTTACTCGTATTTTTTTTACAGTCCATACGCAAATGCCCGCACCTTGGCCTTAACCCCGGCCATAAGATTCTGCACAACCTGTGAATCAACCGTTTTTTGCATGTAAACCCATACTTTCTTCAGTTCCTCGACTGTCTTCACTACCTTAGGTCGTTTAAGAAGGTGCTGCTTCATAATCGCCCAGTACTTCTCGATGGGGCGGAGCTCCGGAGTGTTGGGAGGGTTGAACATTTTCAGCACGAAATTGACCTTATTGTCCGCATACCACTTCAGCACGTCCTTGGAGTAGTGGCATGAGTCCAAATCCGGCCAGAAGATTGTTGGGACGTTGTGGGCCTTCAGGAGAGGAAGCAGCCGCTTCTGGAGGCACTCTTTTATGTACACATGTCCGTTCATCGTGTCCTGGGTCACGAAAGGTGCACTCCGCTTCCCGCACGTGCAGATGGCTTGCCAAACCAGGAATTTCTTCGCAAATTTGGACATCTTCTGAGTGCGGACATGCTCCGGAACGCTGAACTTATCCTTAGCCGTGAAACAGGTTGCCGGGGATCTGTTTGAAGTCGGCCTTCACATATGTTTCGTCGTCCATGATGCAGCATTCAACTTTCGTCACGGGTTTTGGCGGACTTGTTCTGCTTCTCGTCGCGATTAGGGGCGTTTTGTACCTTGAACGTTCGAAGCCCAGCCTTAGTTTTGGCCTTCTGTACATCCCGAACGGAGGCGTTCGGATTTCGGTTGAAGGCCCCAACTACGCGGTTGTGATTTTTGGTGTTGTACGGAATACTTTTTCCTTCACTTCTGGGCTTCCGATCGGTGGTCAACCGTTCCTCGAACCGCTTAATCACTCGCGACACCGTGGAATTCGCGATTCCCAACGTTTTAGCGATGGAACGATGCGACAGATCCTTGTTCTCGTGATGAATGCGCAAGATTTTATCACGCACGAGCTGTTCTTTCGACTCCATTTCCGCGAGTTTTGATCACGGTAAGACTTGCAGGATGTAAATAATGCACTATGAACTAAATCCACCCAAATTTTCATTAAATTCTACCCAACGGTTAAAAAGTTAGAGCAATTTCATAGTGTGGCAATTTCATCGTGGACACCCTTTATGCTGACGACGCGAAACATAAAATTGAAGTCAAAGCCTCAAGTTTGCACAGCATATTCACATTAATGCGTTAACTCCACAAATATAGCCACTAAAAAGGTTCAAAGAAAAATGGGCACCTACACTCTCACTTTACACTACATTTTTTTCCTACGACAGTTGTACGGTTAATTTATCGAAGATCGAAAAGATCAAAACAGAAGATAATCGCTCCGATTTTTCTTAGGGTCATAGGATCGATTTAAAAAAATCGAAAATCGATATCAAAAGGATCGATCCAAGATCGCCCAATCATAGTTCGTATGTAAACAAAGGCAACTAAAACGGCATCTACCTTTATTGGCACTTGATCAGGTGACGTGAAGTTTTATTCTGTCTCTTTCGATTTCCGTTCCTTGGGTAAGGTATCAAGTGTGTAGAAGGATTTAACTGGCAGAAGTAGACTACTCAAAAAAAAAAACAAAAAATCATGAAGTTTGAGCCGTCGAAAGTCTTGTTTCGGCGAAAATCCATCTTTTTGCCCTCCTTAAAAGTTCTTTTAGGGCATTCAGATTGTCCCGGAAAGGCCAATCTGGTAATTGGTTCATTTCAAGGCTTGAAGTAGACAACTCATGAAAAACCATGAAGTGTTAGCAGTTGGAAAGCATGTTTAGATGAAAATTTGTTTTGTGTCACCGCCTCACGGATCGTGGAAAAACATGGCCTCTTCCGGAACAGATTCCTTGTAGCCAATCGGGTCAAAAAGGGCAGTACTCACCAAAAACTAATAGCTGGGAATTCAACAAGCATAATGACTATAACATTTGGTCATGTAAACATTTCACAATGTGAGTTTGAAATCCGCGTCAATATGACCCGAAACACCTTATTCGTCGAAAGAGCTGGTCAGACAGCAACATTATATTGCGCAGTGTTTTATAGTAGGCATGATTTTAAATCCCTATTCTGCAGATCAAAAACACCTTGGCGGCCTGCTTAGCAGTTGATTGATCTAAATTATAAGGCACTCCTGACATCAATAATTAATAATTTTAATTCCTTACATTTTTTTAAAAAAAGCTATGACCAGCAAATATGCAGCTTAGAAAATTGTATGTTGGCTTAGTTGAATATTTTGGAAACAGATTTATTATTTGAGCCCTCAAAGCGATCCAATCACAAATTTTATGTTATCCTTAGTACTTCCCATACAAATTTCAGACTGTCTGTGCACAGTTAGTTTCAAACTAAATGTGTTCAAACTTTGAGAGGCTTATATGGACGAGCGAGCAGTGCAACCAAGCTATTTGGCACTATTATTATTATTATTATTATACTTTATTATAGACACTTTACCACTTTACTACTGGCATTCGTGTCTATTTGGCACTGTATTAGAAGGAAATGCCAATGCAATACCCGAATGTCTGTTCTCCGTGTCACGGGCGGTTGAGTCACTAGACTGTGCTGATCTAAAAAAAAACGAATTTACGAACAAACATGTTTAGTTAATTATGTTGCATAATCCATCCCTGAAAAGTTTCAGATTTTTTTAAAATCATTTAACTTCACGGCTATCGACTTGAAGTTTCGTGTGGGATTTTGTTTTCAGTTTGGGGAAAGTATTATTTTCAATTTTTATTTGAAAAAAGCTCAACTTCAAAGCTAAAATATCGGAGGCACTTTGACACTCTTCCATGAAGCATTTGAAACAAACCGTGCTTAATTGAAGCTTAAAATAAGAAAGTTTTTCAATTTTGATTGATTGATGCTCAATTTTTTAGCATGATTTCACACTTTTCAAAGTGGCACCACTGTCTAAAAGTAAGTTCTGGCACCAGGATACTGCAATTTCACCAATCAGGATCGCACGTAGCTGATGAAATTTGAGCGTGTTATATTCTTGTGATTTTCATCATTTAGATGCATGGTGCCTAAGGAAAATTTATTGGAAAGGGCAAGGACTACCTCTGGTCTAATTAATTCGGGATTGGTCAACGGTAAGTCGCTTAGAACAGTGTGCCAGCCACGATGTCGTACACAGACGAATATGTTTCAGTACTGCGGCACTTCGATTTTAAATCCATACCACATGTGTGGCACACTGAGGAACACTTTTGACAGTTGAGGTTATAGAAAAAAGAAACCAGCAACCTTGCCAATACGCTTTGCCTGGTTGCCAGGCTCAGCAGAAAATAACAATTTGGGCTGTCAACACATCGGCACCTTTGGCACATTACGGGAACTCCCAGAACATTGCAATGCTTGTAGACACAGTCAAAACTAGCACAGGAGAAAAGGGTGCTCAACGATTCACCGCTTGGGATTGGCTCAGCAGGTGGTGCTAGCTAGCATGCAAAATGTTTGTATTGATTGGTTCCAACATGGAATATCTCGAGAACCTGGAAAAGATACTGTCTTGAGCAAAGTTGATCACTTGGTCAACTTTTCGGTTGGTGAATAGTAATCCAGCATTGGCTCACTACGCGGCGCTGTTGTACACATCAATACCTTGTACCATTGAATCTCTAGATCCTTGCCATCTTGGAAGATGGCGTCTTGAACAAAATGGTGGGCACCTGGAGGCCATTAATGGATGTCTGATGCCATTTTGAAATCCAAGATGGTGGCTTCCGGTATTAGAAAAAACTGGGAATTTCTGTCCAAAACCCTGCAAGATGGATATTTTTGGATCGAAAACGGCATATAATGGCAGAAAATCAATGTCTGACATCGTTTTGGAATCCAAGATGGCGGCTTCTGTTGGGGAAAATTGAGAATCCCTGTGAAATACCCTGCAATATCAATATATTTAGATCGGAAATGGCGTGTAATGGCTGGAAATCAATGTCTTACGCCATTTTTGAATCCAAAATGGCGGCCTATGATCAATCAAAAAGAAATCAAGTAGTTCAACTCACCGATGATAGTGCCGCATGAGCCATTCCACGAACAATTCATCATACGATGAGTAAAACAAGTCAAAACAGCGGTGACAGTATATTCTTTCGAAAAACCTGACGGTCGTGTGAAAGTGCAACAAATAGGACGGAAATTATTGTCCAAGAATCAGTCGACACTCGATTAAGCCAATTTCATTACACAGATAAAAAGAAACATTCAATTTTCTGCGTTATCTAATGCACATGAAGGGAATGCCAGATTTGGTAAAAGTATGAGATATTTCATGTAAATTTAAGCCAGATAACGCCTGAAAATCGATGTCTGACGCCACACCGTGATTGGAAAAGCCTTTTTTCACGGCGAAATTAATAACTCCTAAGGATTACGTTTCCAAATCATGGGGCATTCTACAAAGTTGTACCTAAAAAAGCCTGTAGCGTGTTTTATTGACTTTGTTTGCGTAACTGTACAGCATTCAGTTTTGAAGGAATAAGTTTTTCCGTTGGTGTGAACATGTATGGCAAACCTCAATGCAATTTATAAAACCTATGTTTATATTCATCTACGAGTGCCCCTAGGATATCTAAACAGAGCCAATAAAACACGCTATAGGCTGTTCATTCACCATTCCGGCGCTTGCGCACTGCCTTAGTTCGGAGCTTTTTTGTTGGTTTAGATTTGGGTGTTAAAGCAGAAAAATAGCCCTATCATGGTCGAATGAAGAGCTATAAAAATTATGTGGACAACTTTTGACGTAGGACTTACGTCTCTCTTTTTTTCAAGTACATCTTTGTACATTGCATTATGATTCGGAAACGTAACCCTTAGGAGCTATTAATTTCGCCGTGAAAAAAGCTTTTCCGATCACTGTGTGGCGTCAGACATCGATTTTCTGCGTATATACGCCGTTTCCGATCCAAAAATATCCCAGCAATTCCCAGTTTTTTCTAAACCCGGAAGCCACCATCTTGGATTCCAAAATGGCGTCAGACATCGACTTACAGCCTCCAGGTGCCCACCTGTACAACTTTGTACAAGGCAGCATCAACCTAGATGGCCAGGATCTCGAGATACAGCTTGTACAAGGTATTCATTTCTACAATGGCACCGCGTAGTGAGTTAAGTTTGCACTACTATCCACCAACGGAAAGGCCTTGACCTACTGATCAACTTTGCTGATAACAGTAGCTTTATATGGCCAGGTCCTCGAGATATTCCGTGTTGGAACCAATTAACACAAACATTTTGCATTCCAGCTAGCGCCAAATACCGAGCCAATCCTTACTAAATTATACCACCACGAGGAAGCTCTTGTCTTTCCCAATACATTTTCTCAAGGCACCATACATCTATAAAGTTATCTATACCACTCACTTTCAGATAGTGGTGCCGCTTTGAAGACTGTGAAATCATTCAGCCAAATTGAGCAGCACTTCAAACTTTCTTATTTTAAACTAAAATTAAGCACGATTTGTTTCAAATGCTTCATGAAAGTGCGTGTTTTCAAGGTGTTTTCGGTTTTTTAGCTCAATTTTAGAGTAGCTTTTTCGAATAAAAACTGAAAATACAGCCATATCTCGATATAAAAAACTTTATATTTTTACTTTTTTCGTCGATTTCTCGCAAACTACCACCCGATCACGAAAAATGATGAGATCACTGCATAGATGAGACAGTTTAGAATCTACTGGTCTTTTTTTTTTTTATTTCTAAAATTGAGTTATACTGAGTGAAAGATCGATGAAGAAAGCCGAAAAATAATATTGCCTTATATCGAGGTATGCCTGTACTACTTTCCCCACACTGAAAAAATAAAAAATCAAAATCTCATACGAAGCTTCAATTCGATATTGACGGCTATCGAATTGAAGTTTCATTTGAGATTTTGATTTTGCAGTGTGGGGAAACTATTTTTGAATTAAATTCTGGAACTTTTCGGGGATGGTGTTTGGAATATTTCCAACCATAATTTCAAATGAAAACTTGCAAATTCGATTTTTTTGACGTAGGACTACGTCTTAGTTTTCTGTACTGGGGTTAAATTAAAAAAAAAAAATCGGATTGCGACCGTCACGAAAAGTGGTCAGATTTTGAGCGTTGATATCTCAGTCATTTCTCCAATGATTTTCCAAACACCGATACGCTTTCTGTAGGAGAATTTAACTGAATTTGCTCGCGTTCACTAGTGATAGTTAAAAAAAGTTTTTCAGTTTTTTATATTTCTTAAAGTGATTAAGTGAAGTGTTAATTTAATTTTCCTAGTTTTACAATTACACTCGTTCCACTTATAAGCTCGTAAAAGTTTTTTTTGATATGTTGTTAAGAAAAGTTAAGATTTATTGGTATTTTTTCCCGTGATTCTTTATAAAGCCTGTCCGCACTAAATTTCGAACACCAAAATAATAGCAGCAAAAAAATATACACATATTCAACAAAACCGATTATTTACTTCACAATAATTGAGTTATATCTACATTGGAAACAGTTGATTAAGATGTTAATCCTTCTTTCTGTAAAATTCTCAAACTTTCTGTGGTACAACCGCCATCAGGTTCCGTACGGTATCCTCAGATGCGCCCGTTGTGACGATTCTCCATTTTCTCTTGAAATCATTGGTATCATTTGCTTTCTTCTTAGTTTCGAAGAGTTTCCGCTTAACTAGAGCCCAGTATTTCTCGATTGGGTGAAGTTCTGGACAGTTTGGTGGATTGGCTGTTTTTGGCACGTGTTTGACCTCTTGTATTCCAGGGCGGATTTTGCATAGTGACAAGAGACCAAATCAGGCCAAAACAGAGCTGGAGAGTCGTGGCTTCTGATAAACGATGGCAACCGCTTTTGCAGAAATGTTTTTTCGTCCATTATGATACAAGAAAATGTTTGCAAAAAAAAATTGATGTAAAGCTCCTTAGCACGACTTTTTGCAGTAAAGTGTTGCTTGTCATCACGGTTAGGCACCTTTACTTTGTACGCCTTCAGTCCTTGCCTCGGCCTCACTTTTTATACATATGATTTTGACTTCCCAACTTTGCGAGCCACATTTCACATAGAGAAATTGAGATTTTTCTCAATAATGGCTACCACCTTCTTGTCTATTTATCGGGAGCATACTTTTCGATTTATTCCACTTCCAACCTTCCGATCCACAGTCAAGCGCTGATCAAATGATTTGCAAACACTAAACACGGTACTTTTTGGAAGTTTTAGTTTCTTGGCAAAATCGCGTACCGATAAATTCGCACGCGGCTGGGTAGCTCAGTTACCCATTCTGCTTACTGAGCAGATGGTCGGAAGTTCAATTCCAGGCCCATCTCTTTCCTTGCCATTTGTCCCTTGCCTCCCTCTATCACCACTAGATTTAAAATAAAAAGCAGTCTACTGTGCTTTCTTTCATTGATCGCATCACTTACCACAGTGCATCCATGATCTAAAAATAACCTGCCTCACTAACACAAAACTATCCTCCCCTTGACAATTGTGAAGACGCAGAGGTAAACACGGTCTCTAATAACAACGATTGTCAAACTAATCATCCTTTCCCCCTTCTCAAAAGACCGTGAGGACGTGGCCGGCACCGGTACTGATCTATAAATAGAATTAGTGAACTAGTACATTGAAGATGCAAAGCTACTTCCAAGCTCCTTCTTTGTGGCTCTTTGTGCAATTTCACTAGTACTGTTCAGTAACAGATTAGCAATTACGAAACAAAACGGTCTTTTTTTTACCGATAAATTCGGATTTTGCTCCCGTTCGTACAAAATGCGTTTGCGCACCACCAAGAAAAGTTTCCGAAATCTAACGTGGACAGACTTTACAGTGTTTGCGCTTTGCAGCTAAAAGCCGTTCAGGAGTCCTCTAAATTGACTGTCTCTGAAAATTCGGGCAAATTCCAAACGACAGGTGGACTCTTGCCTGCAGGAGTGAAGCTAAAGTCACCTTGTTTTACAAACCTCGTGATAATTCTCCGAATTTTGGACGGATTCTATGCGTTTTTCCTGTACGGCAGAATACGGATTCCATACTAAGCTACAGTATTCCAGAAACACAATACAACTTTTGTACATTATGTATGTAATGGAATCCATATGTGAAATAGGTTTATTTCGTTCTGGACTTCGTCTGCGTCGCTAGAATTACTTAAAGGGTGTCCACAGTTAAATTTCATCACTTTAAACTCGTCCTAAAAAACAAGTCTCTCAGCCGATTGTCATGAAATATTCGGGGAATAAAATACAATGTATAATCTTGGTTCAGGTATTTTTATTTCACTGTACTTCATTACCAAATCCAAAAGCCCGATCTTTCTTCTTAATACCACGTATAAGATTTTGTACAACGCTTGAACCGAATTTTTTTCCGCTTTCAACCATGAATTCAACATTTCCTGTTCTGTAGTGACAACTTTAGGATGCTTACAAAGTTCGTGCTTCATTAAAGCCTAATATTTTTCTATTGGCCGCAACTCTGGAGAGTTTGGGGGATTAAGATCCTTCGGCACGAAATTGACACCATTCGATTTGTAACACTCCAGAACATCCTTGGAGTAGTGGCAAGAGGCTAGGACCTAGGCCAAACAATTGTAAGAACGTTGTGTGTTTTGAGAAACGGAAGCAGTCGTTTTTTCAGGCATTGACCATTTACAGTTGAAGTTGTCACGAAAGGCTTGCTCCGTTTACCACACGAACAAATCCCCTGCCAAATCATGAATTTCTTAGGGAACGTTGACACTTGCTGTTTCCTGAGAGACTCTGGAACATCAAACTTGTCTTTCGCAGTCACATACGGGTTGCCGGTAATTTGTTTAAAGTCCGCTTTTACGTGTGTATCATCGTCCATGATGCAGCATGTGTGGTTTCGTCAACATTTGTGTGTACAGCTTACGCGCACGTGTTTTAGCTGTCCTATTCTGATTTTCATTGCGGTTTGGAGCTTTCTGAACTTTGAATGAACGGAGCCAAACTAGTTTTTTGGCTTTCTGAACGAAACTTTTGGTCAAGTGTAGCTTTTTCGCGACATCCCGAACGGAACAGTTGGGTTTGCGTTTAAAGGCAGCAACCACTCGCTTGTGATCCTTCACACAGTAGGGAACACTTTTTCTACCACTCACCTTCTTCCGATTGACAGCTAAACGTTCCCTGAAACGTTTTATGACACGCGACACTGTAGACTGGTGAATGTTCATCTTTCCGATGGCTCGATGCGAAAGAAGTGGGTTGTCGAGGTGCGTGTGCAAAATGTTCTCGCTCACTTGCTGTTCCTTCGACTCCATTTTCGAAACTACGACACATTTTAGAATGAAACTCACGCTATGTAAACAATACACGCTGAGGTCTATTCACTCAAAGTTTCGTTGAAATCAACCCAAAGGGCGAAATGGTACAGCTTATTGAAAGTGATGCAATTTAACTGTGGACACCCTTTATTTCTATGATGAGCTACATGTCATCTGCAAATATAAGTACTTTAATTTTTTTTTAAGTACATAGGACATGTCGTTTACGTACAAAATATATAGAAGAGGGCCTTAATGAGAACCTTGAGGGCCTCCAGAAGTTACTGAATTGGGTTGCGAAAGTTTATTTTGAGAGCGAATCATTTGTTGCCGATGTGTTAAGTATGACTGAAGCCAACTTAAAAGTTCAGACTCGATTCCTATGTTTTGTAATTTGAAGAGTAATAATGGCATGTTGATTCGGTCAAACGCTTCACTGAACTCAGCGTAAAGCGCTTCCACATGCTTGCTTTTAGAATTGAAGCTTCAAATTCTAGAAGATGTTCATGTTGCGATAATTGATTGATTTCAAAGTTGTTGAGAGTTTCGGAAATGAAAACAGAAAAGTCACAGTCACGGTCCTTTTTTGGAAAAAGTGGTGTATACTTCTTAAAAGAATTTTGCAAAGAGGTTGCAAATTTCAGAAGGATTTTCACCTATAGTTCCGTCAAAATGCCTCTGTGAAGGAAAGTTGTTACTTTTTTTTTGCGTAATTGAAAAAGTTTCAGGACATAATTTGACTTCTGATTCGACTTTACGATTATGTTCTTTGTGTGCAGAGTTGATGGCTGTGTTAAGTTGGCTGCATATGTCCTGATAATGTTGCAACTTCGCGTTGTTTTAATTTTTTTTCTGTTCTTCAGATTTTTAAGTTGTGGATTGAACCACACTGGAAATTGGTTGTCTTCTTCTTTTTATTGGTACTGTTTCTGAAATTAGATTCTAAATACTTAAGTGAAATTTTCTCACTTAAGTGTTGAAATTTCCTTCTATACTTGATATTTACCAATTTACCAATTCATCCCGAGTAGCACACTTCAGTTGAAATAAGTTGCAGCAACCTGTTTATGACTAAATTAAGTTCTAAAAAAGTTATTGCAACCCATTTACAACAAGCATGCTACTAGGGATTCTATGTGGTCTACGTTTTGCTTCTTCATAATTTGCTTTGTGGTATTCCGGAACTTTGTCGTATTCAAAGTCGATGGGGCAACAAGTGTTGTGTATGCAGGTGGAAATTCAATTGCTGTGTGGAATATTTCATTTTGCCATAATGAAAACATAGAAATCGGCTGCACAGTTTGTAAAAAAGGGGTCCAAATATGTATTTTGCTGATTTTTTACATGATTTATTTGATTTAGACCTAATTATGTCCGTGTGACACAATATTAACAAAACTAAGCTGATATAACTCTTCCTCTAGGTGCGGGGGTTAAGCACTAAAAAAAAAACCGGGAGTTACTACCAACCATCGCTCATTTTAGGAGGGAACGATTACATCCACTAGACCTAAAGCGCACTAAGATTTTATAACATCACTTTTTGTTTAAGTTGAATAACGAAATATTGTTTGATTTTGTTTTTCTCGAAAATTACGCAGGCAAAGCAAAACACATCGGTTTCAAAGCATGGGTCGCTGCGATCCCCGTTTTGAAATTGTTATGTTGCTACACCAATAGCAAGAAAAAATGAACTCTCAACGAAATTTACTGACACTCTCCGGCTGTTGTTGTTGTCATAACACTACCTTTGAACGTCAATTTTTTTATTTTTCCAAAACAAAGCTAAATCCATTGCAATTCAGTCACATCCACTGTCTGTTTGATTGCGTGTGCTAAGTTAATCTTAAAACGTAACTTGTCACGACTTTCCTGCGTTCAGCTTCAAGAACATGAAATCGAGTCGTCGCTCTCGTAACATCCTCAACAACCACACATCTGTAATTGAGAACTGCAGTTTCTCACTCGCCACATCGTTTCTGTCAACCGGTGATGATGAAATTACTTATTATTACCGATCATTTATCACAATACTATAAAGCAAACGCACGGCTACCGGAGAAAGAAACCTGGCACAAGACTGCATTACTGCATGCAGCCCAGATCGTGTCCGGTTCTTCAAGGATTGCCAGGCATGCGGATTCGTTGTTTCGCCAAAGTCTCCCGCCTTCTGGAACTAGCAGAAAACACGTTTGTCCGTTAGCATATTACTGGTCCGGGATGATGGATGGTCCTTGGAGTTGCATGAAGGGGGAAGGTCGTCGTTCTGTAGGTTAGAAGAGCTATTGCTTTTTAATCAGCCGTAAATTAATTTATGCTAATTGAGCACTGGCAAGAGGTTTCTGTGTTACGAGTGGCTCCTGTTTGTGTAATATGTTAACATATTTTCACGGTTTTGTTGACTGAAGAACGGCATCTTCAAGAACGGAAATGATTGATATTCATGTTCTTCTAAATGGGCTGGTGCGTATTTGTCATGGCCGATGTTGAGAAACGTGTTTACACGATCGCCGATGATCGATTCGCAACTCGTTACGGTAACGGGGTGCAGTTTTGATGCCCTAAAGCGGATCGGGCATCCACCTTATTACATCATCGAAACTTACTCCACTAGCCCAAATTATTGCTTATCATGCACATCATTACGAGTATAATTCAATTCAAGCTAGCTTCTACCGTTTTTCTCTCTCTCTCTCTCTCTCTCTTTATTCGAGTCAAAGAAGAAGATCTCCCACCGCGTTCGAATGGATTTGGCTGCAAAGGCCAAAACTAGGTCAGCAGTTTAGCACCACCTTCTCTTCATAAATTCACATATCAAGTTTGCTTGGAGAGAGTCGATTTAACCGATGCCACAATAATGAGACCCGTTATCGATACCTGCCCAGTGCCTTCCCAACCAGATGAACAAACGGTTTGTGGTGGAGTTAACCAGGAAATAATAATAATAACAATAACAATCAGTAGTTGGAGCTGGTTGCAGTTCGATGGTTTTATGTTTTTTTGGCAGAAATATGGTTACCAAAGACGGAAGCTGTCAAAGGAAAAGTTGATTGCGGAAGGGGCATTCAAACAATTAAGAGTTCCTGAGTTATCGATTATCTCGCGTGACATTAACTATGCTTTGGCAACTACTTGTAAAGTCAAGAAATAGCACTGACCAAGTCATCTGCAATATGATTTACACCACAAACGTCATTCGACCCATTCTGCTTGGCCTTCTAGGAACGCCCGCCGATTTAATGTTCTTTTTATGATCTGTAAACAAACTTCTTGCAACGACAGCAATGAAAGCCATCCAAACACCCCGAACAACAGTCGTTACTGTCAGACGAGGGAATAGTAGGCAGGGACTGCAGATTTTTGTCTTCTACTTCACTAGCATAGTGAAACGAGCAATTAACCGGGACTTCCACCACACTGCTGAATCAGCTGAGGGAAGCGAAATAAGAGAAAGAATCTCGCAATTAAGGTAATTAGCACCTGAAACGATCATATTCCAGCGCGTCACTACGGTCAGGGCGAGTGCGAAACAAAAATAAAAGAACCTGATTTTTAATTATTGTTCTCATTTTTTTTTTCGTTTGTTAGATCCGCATCCGAGATTTTTTTTTTTGGCTGTTTGTTTGAAATTTCTAAACAATTTTAATTGTTGATAATTGGAGCGAAACTGCTTTGTGCTTATGGTTGTTGCCGTTTTATTTTGTTTTAAATAGCTGAAAAAAAAAGGGAATTGAAATAATTGTGGCACAATGTTAGGTATATGAATTATCTCTCGGAGGAAGAGGAAAATGTAAAAAAGAACAAATAATAAACTGTTTTATCAGATCCGTGACGGCAGGTGGTGATTGCGATGATTATAGTTCTGATGTTTTCGACTCTCATTTGCTATACAGAAGCTAGAATTTTGGGTGAAGTGATTTCGCTATTTTCGGGCATTAAAGCTTGATTAATTATATTAACGTCTCTTTAAACAGTACGTCTGCTGTAGACGTTTTAGTTCATTCGAGACGGCATTAAAGCTTGAGTAATTTAATACCTTGGGGCAAAACTGCGGATCTATATTTTGATAAAATTTCGAACTTTTCTTCCAGTATCACGCCTCATATTTTGAACACAAATTGCCGATTTTTCATGAGTTTACCTTCACCCGAACTGACAAAACTACCCATGCAGCATCAATCATAGTAACCCATGAGCCTGCAGACAAAATTTGACAGCTCTTTCAGTCGAACTCTAACCAACTCTAACCGTGATGCACAGAAACGGAAGTATATCTTGGACGACAAATAATGATGAATTTTGAGTGCTCTTCGTCGTGACATCTTGCGGTTGAAGCAACAATCCATATGCAACTAGCGATTAGAAATTGGTTCACTGTTGTAGAACCCCTTGATCCGAAGTACACCTTGAAGCCAGCACCTAACTATACATATTTGCGCCTTTGTTTTGATTTGCTGTGTTATTTTGACAGAATATTTGAGAGTGTGTTCGTGTGAGTTCATTATTAGGGGCGTATTATTAAGCTTGGGACCGAGCTTGGGACCGATGTGCTAGTACTGACTGAGCCAAGAAAAAAATCGTATTTGTTCGGGACCTACTGGTCTTAGAGTTAGTCTATGGTTGAAGTCACACATTTCACACGGAAAATAATTTAATCTGCTCCAAGCTTAGACAACATTTTTAGACCTGTTAGAATAAAGTTGCAAGAACTTACATGAAGGTTGATTCCTCGTGGAACGAATATATAAATCAAAATATTTTTAATGATTTGATCTAAAATAGACTTATCTGACTTTTCTATTGTATGAATAAGAAATGCGATATTTACGTACATCGATTTTTTCGTACCATATACATCACCTCACACTTAAACATATGGAGAAGTCTAAATTCAGTCTATAACACTTTTTTTAAATTAACAAGCTCCTATTTTATTCAACCACTTTAACAGATGATTCCACGGTTGAAAATAGTAAGCAATTTGATTGAACATGTACACTCAGTAGAAAAAAAAACCGGGCAAAATTTTGCTTCCATAAAACGTCATATAAAACCTTCTGTAACTTTTTCAATTATCAAATTTTTATTTGAAAATTGGAAAGTATAAAAAATGTATTGCTTTTTGGGGGAAAATTTTGTTGTTGAAAATGGATGATTGATTTTAAAATGTAAAAAAGGTGGGGATAAAAATGTAAAAAAAAAAAAAAAAAAAAGGAAAAAGAGGGAAAGGGGGTGTGGGGGGGGGTACCAAGGGGCAAGACAGCTTTTTTTCGATTAACTTATTTCTTCAAAATTATTCAGGATTCATCAAATTTGCACACTCTATGATGTTCTTCTCCCCCCAAGATAAAGAGTGGTAGGAATGCCAATAAATGTGTGCGAAAACGAAAAAAACAACGTCACTCATATTAGATCATAAAACTCACGTTTGCTCAGAATGCATCAGCTTCCATCAACTTGTGTAATTTATAACTCGATTTAAAGTATACTGGCAGCACTGGCTTAAATTTGTCGGTGACGACGGTGGCAACCTTAGCAACCAATAACAGCAGTATGTTTACTGTCTGGGAAAATAATTTATTATGGTATCGTAAGAAGGCAATATAGGTCGCAATATTTGGAGGAGGAATTGGGAATCGAATTCGGTAGGTAGATTATTGAATATTGTTTAATTGTTTTTTTCTTGTAGGAAGACGAAAAACAGATGGAATATGTGGAAATTATCAACTGCCAAAAGAATCACCTCCAAAAAGCGACCAACCGCAAATATTGAAAACTCCAGTTTCGAGATAGGTCGGGAACAGGACAAACATCGGAGAGAGTCGTTCTGCCACATCTATACCTCTATACTCTAGTGGAGCATTTACAGTGATTTTTATCGGTAGACACCAGTATCTGTTAGGCTGTTCTACGTTTAGGCGCAGGCAAAAAAGAAAACGACCTTAATTGATAATAAAAACAAGAAATTTAAGCACACAAATTTTGGTTCATAAATCACAACTCAGATGACAGCCTTAAACATGATCAGTGGAGTAAAAGAGGATAATCATGAAACAGTGTAATATAAGAATTGATTCTGCTGAAACCGTCTCACTCTATCCGTAGATAACCTTTGCCTGCCTTCGGTTAACATCAGCAGTGTAGGCTTTTTTACATTTTTACATGCACCGGTACATAACCAACGTCTCCCTCTACTCCCTGCCAAAATGTATCCTATAAATGATAATTTATTCAATAATTTCACCATACAAACATCATCAAAAAATACTTACCCAACGTTTTAGGCCAGTAGGAGTCGCTGAGGTATTTGCATTGCCCATTTTCGCGACCAATAAATATAAATTAATGAATAACCGGTGAGGAAATGTTGATACGGTAACTTTGACGACAGAACTTTTTTGTTTTTATTATGCAATTTCACTGTCAAAACCAAGCTTTACAAAAGGTAGGAATGTTCAATATCACAATATGAATACAGTGAATACGAGATGCTCATATTTGCTCCGAGTTACTCAGGTTGCTCATTGTCTGCCCCTGGTTGACCTGCTGAAATACGGGAAAAAAAAGGCGGGGCGTATTTTCTGTTAATATGTGATTTGTTACGGTGAAATATCCCAAAAAACTAGTGTATGAGAGTATGCAACGCAGCATGTCATCAAAGCAACATTTTGCACAATGACATTTTCAATTTTCATTAGTCTTACTTCAACATCCGATTAGAAAAGACGTTTCTGATTGTAGTCTAGTTCTTTGAAGTCCAGTCCGATTGTCTCCCTGCCAATAGGTTATGGGCCTTAGCTAGCGGAGTTGGAACTGGTGAAGAAAATAGCTATTCAAGATCCACCGAGATGGGAGAAAGGCTCGTGTCATTCTCGAAGCTTAATGGCTCCAACTACGATAATTGGAGCTTCAGAATGAAGCTGTTGCTGACCAAGGAAGGCAACTGGACGGCTGAAACCGGAACCAGTCACGAGCGTGTGGAAGATCAAGGATGAGCAAGCGCTGGCATCGATCGGATTGGCCGTGGAGGACAACCAGTTAATCCACATAAGGAAGGCCAAATCGGCGGCGGAAGCGTGGAAAGCTCTGGAAACGTTCCATGTGAAGAAAACGCTGACGACGAAGGTTTCTGTGATGCGGAAAATCTGCAGCTTACGCCTGGAAAAACACGGAGATATGGAAGTGCACGTGTCGAAGATGGCGGAGCTGTTTGAGAAACTCAACAATTTCCATCGGAAAAAATCCTGGATGATCAGTGGCTGGTCGCCATTTTATTCAGCAGTCTGCCGGAGGAGTACGAGACGTTGGTCACCGCTCTCGAAGCCCGACCGGAGGATGATCTGACCCTGAACATGGTGAAGGGTAAGCTGATTGACGAGTGGCAGAAAAAGAAACAGCGCAAAGGTGACGAGGAGGATTCCGAGACCGTTCTGTATGCAGATTCGAAGGCCGAAAAGAATCGGTGTTTCTTCTGCAAAAAGTTGGGCCACCAGAAGGTAGACTGCAAAAAATTTCGAGCATGGAAAGCTGCGAAAGGAAGCGGACCTGTAACCAAGCAACCAAAAGCGGTAGCCAAGCAACACAAAATCAACCACGTGAAGCAGCATGACGATGATGATCACTACGCGTTCCTCACTGGATGTGCGAATCAAGCGAAGAACCAATGGATTTTGGATTCCGGTGCGACTTGCCACATCGCAAATTATCGGGACTTCTTCGAGAATCTGGACGATGCAGCTACGGAGGATGTTTGGGTCGCCAACGTTCGAAAGGTCGCGGTTCTGGAAAGATACCTGTTATCAATGGTGCTGGTCAACGACGTGAAGTGTCAATTGACTGCGCTTTGTACGTTCCAGGAATGAAGTCGAATTTGTTATCTGTGAAGCGACTGGTGCAGAAGGGATTCGTCGTCACGTTCGATGCGAGTAGAGCGAGAATTATGAGAGGTGAAAAGGTCTACGCGACGGCAAAGTACAATCTACCGAACGCGTATCCATGGTAACGACGAGCGAAGACTGCGTTCATGCGTGGGCCACAGACACTGTGAGGCATTGTTGAAATTGCAAACGGTGGCTAATGGCGTGAAAGTGAAGAGTTGCAGCTGCACTGGTGCATGTGAAGTATGCATTGAAGGGAAGATGCAAAGAGTACCGTTTCCGAAGGCGTCCGAAAGTGTGTCATCTGCGGTGATGGATTTGGTTCACACCGATATTTGTGGACCGATGCGTACGACGACTCTGGGCGGCAAGCGATACTTCGTTACGTTCATCGACGATTACAGCAAGTACACGGTCGTCTATTTGGCTACGTGCGAAATCTGAAGCGTTCAAGAAACTGAAGGAGTATATCGAGCTTGCAAAGACGCAGTTTGGAAGGAAACCCAAAATTCTACGGTCGGACCGTGGTGGTGAGTACACCGGCAAGAAATTCAAAGCATTCTTGAAGCAAAACGGTATCATCGGGCAGCTTACGTCACCGTACACCCCACAGCAAAACGGGGTTGCTGAACGGAAGAACCGGTACCTTGTGGAAATGGCCAGTTGCATGCTCATCGACGGGAATTTGGACAAGCGTTTCTGGGGAGAGGCAGTGGTGACGGCAAGCTATATGCAGAATAGGCTGCCGTCGCGTTCGATCAGTAACACACCATATGAACGGTGGTTCGGGAAGAAGCCCAAACTCGGACACATTCAACGGTTTGGCGTGGATGCATACTGTCATGTGCCAAATGCGAAACGAGGTGAGCTGGATAGCAAGGCAGTCAAGCTGAGGTTCGTAGGTTACAGCGAAATTTCAAAAGCATTCCGCTTAGTGGACGAGACGACAAGAAAAATAACAATTAGCCGTGATGTCAAATTTCTAACGTCTTGCGGGTCCGAGCCAGGGCCTGTGGAGGAAGATCTGGTTGTTCCATCCATCACGTTTCAACGGGTGAATCAAATAAATGAAACAGTGGCTATCGAGTCGACCGAAGACGACGACGACGTCGACGACGATGTCTGGGATGATCCTGATGAACCAATGAATCAAGCAAGCAAAATCGAACTGCAGTCCGACGATGAACAGGAAGTGGAGAATATGCCGCGGAGGTCAACAAAATCCAACCTTGGTGTTATTCCAAACCGATATGCATGTACTGCAGAAACATCGGTTGAGGAGGAGCCGAAATCTTTGAAGCAAGCGTTATCCAGTCCTAGTAACACCGAGTGGCGCCAAGCGATGATGGAAGAGCTAGCATCCATTGAAGCAAACGACACTTGGGATTTGGTCGATCTGCCGGTTGGTAGCCGCTCCATCGGATGCAAGTGGGTGTTTAAACGAAAGCGAAACGAAAGCGGTTGTGTAGTTCGACACAAAGCCAGGCTGGTAGCTCAGGGCTTCAACCAACGTTTTGGTACGGACTACGATGAAGTTTTTGCGCCGGTCGTTCGTCATACCACGTTTCGCACCATGATGTCCGTTGCAGCAAAGAAGAAGATGCATGTTAAGCAGTTCGACGTCAAGACGGCGTTTCTCAACGGCAACCTTGAGGAGAAGATCTTTATGAAGCAGCCTCCCGGGTTTGTCGTAAGCGGCATGGAAGGCAAGGTATGCCGATTGAAGAAAAGTTTGTACGGGCTCAAACAGGCAGCTCGTTCGTGGAACCAACGATTGCATGAGGTGTTGGAAGCATATGGTTTTGAGCGGTGTAAGGCAGATCCATGCTTGTACAGGAAGAAAACTGGTAACAAATGGTGCTACGTTCTCGTGTACGTGGACGATCTCATCGTAGCCAGTGAGGATAAGGGCATCATCGGATCATTGGAGCGAACACTTGCACAGAATTTCCAGATCAGCAGCCTCGGTGACGTCAAGTTTTACCTTGGAATTGAAGTCCAGCGAGATCACAATGGAGATTTTCTCATCAGCCAGCGCAAGTACATTGAAGACGTTGTTCGTTCTGCTGGTCTACAGGATGCAAAAGTATCAACCATACCAATTGATCCCGGATACGGTAATACAGAAGAGGACGATGACGCGCTTCCAAATAATCAAGAGTACCAGACCAGATATCGCAGCGTCAATTTCGATCCTGAGTCGTAAGGTGAGTTGCCCAACCCAACGTGACTGGAACGAGTTGAAGCGAATAGTTCGCTACCTGAAGGGGACGGCTGATGTAAAGCTTCAACTGAGTAGCAGTGGCGATTCTTCTGGTCTGGTTTGTTACGCCGATGCCGATTGGGCAGAATGTCGTCACGATCGGAAATCCAACAGCGGATACATGTTCAAATACTGTGGAGGCACAATTTCCTGGGCATGCCGTAAGCGGAGCTGCGTTTCATTGTCCACTGCAGAGGCGGAGTTCGTAGCACTTTCCGAGGCATCCCAAGAAGCGGTTTGGCTGCAGAGACTGTTGGGGGACCTAGGTGAGAAAACAGAAGTGATGTTATTCGAGGACAACCAAAGCTGTTTGAAGATGCTGGACAATGAAAAGTTCAGTAATCGCACGAAACACATCTCTACGAAATTCCATTACGCCAAGGACCTGAAGACGAAAGGCGTTATCAATTACTAATACTGTCCAACGGAAAGGATGGCAGCGGATCTCCTGACTAAACCATTATCACGGGTACGCTTGGAGGTTCTTCGGCAGCAGTGTGGTTTACAGTAGCAGCGTTGAGGAGGAGTGTTGAGAGTATGCAACGCAGCATGCCATAACTAATCAAAGCAACATTTTGCACAATGACATTTTCAATTTCCATTAGTCTTACTTCAACATCCGATTAATAAAGACGTTTCTGATTGTAGTCTAGTTCTTTGAAGTCCAGTCCGATTGTCTCCCTGCCAATAAATTCACGAAGAACTTCAAAATAAGGCTAACAATTTGAATTGGATTGTGAAAACTACGTATACAGTATTATACAGTATCATTAGTAGAATTCGCCTTTCTTTTTTTTGGGGGGGGTAAAAGCGGGGAAAAGAGCAAAAATTGGGGAAAAAAAAACGGGCGAAGATAGAGGGAATCAAAGGAAGCGGGGGGGTGGGGGGGGGGGGGAAAAAAATGTTTAGAAAAAATAAAATATAAATATTGAAATGTGGGGGGGGGGGGGGGGGTGGGTGAAAACGAAGTGAAAACGAAAATCCTTATTACCAATGTCACCCAAGTGAAAAAATATGAAATAGTTCATCCGAGGTGACGATTCGAATGAACTCGGTGTTATTATGGTTGCCACGGCACCATCACGCCACCGAAAAAATTGACGCAAACCGTAGATTTTCTGAGGGCTACTACGATTTACACTTCACTATCACTTCCACCTCACGGAGTTCATTTTTGATCACGGTGATACCAGTAATAGCATAAAAAAAGTGAGGTGATGTGTAAGTGAAGTGAAAGTGATAGTGAAGGTGACAACCGTAATAAGCCCCATTGTGTTGCAGTGGCACGGAAAGTGGCCGCTGCAAGAATTCTTTTACAGCGGTTTGTTTACCTAGGCGCCTACTTTCGGTGTTTCGTGCAGTGAGTCAAAAGTTAATCCAGATGGAAGCCGAGATGAGAGAAAAATTCTGCGCCCCCACGTTAATAATCCAACGTGGTCCGCAATAAAAATCGCAAAAACGTTGAAAATCGCCAAATCAACATTGTATGATGCGTTCAAATGTTTCAGGGAGCAAAATAGCTTGGATCTAGTGGCTCAAGGTAAGCGTCGTAGTGGAACATATGACCGCAAGCTGAACCAGAAGGTGTTGAGAACCGTCAAAGCAAACCCTGGACTATCACATAATGAAATCGCACAAAAATACGCTGCTGCTAGCAGTACCAACGAATTCGTTTGCGAGCAGGATATCGTTCTTATCGAGCCAGTAAGCAACCAAACAGAACGTTGAAGCAAAGTTTCGTCACCAAATCTCGACCTCGGAAATTGTACCAGCAGGTTTTGACGAAGTACCAAGGATGCCTGCTCATCGACTATGAAACCTACGTCAAAATGGATTTCGGACAGCTTCTTGGCCGAAAAATTCTACATGGCGACGGTACGATGAAATGTTCCTGTGAAGTTTAAGTTTGCTTTTATGGACAAATTTGCCAAACAACTGATGATTTGGCAAGGGATATGCAGCTGCGGAGCAAAGACCAAAGTGTTCGTGACGAATAAGACGATGGACTCGAAGCTGTACAAGGAAGAATGCCTCAAAAACCGCGTACTACCTTTCATTAAAGCCCATAAAGGTCCCGTGAAGTTTTGGCCAGATTTGGCGAGTTGCCACTACAGCCGGGAAGTCATCCAGTGGTACCGCGATAATAACGTAGAGTTCATCGAAGAAAACATAAATCCGCCCAACTGCCCGCAGTTCCGGCCCATCGAGAGATTTTGGGTAATAATGAAGCGGAAGCTTTAGAAAAGTGGAAGAACGGCTCGAGACGTGACTCAGATGACCAAAATGTGGAACAAATGTGCCAAGGAAGTTGACTCCGGAGGAATCCGGCGTTTGATGGTAGGAATACAGAAGAAATTGTGAATTTTCATAAGAAACGAAGAGAAACGATTTGTTTTGATATTTTTACCTCAAATTACAGTGAATTACCTTTGTTTTGATGTATTAAACTCATTTGTACGTCAATCCGTTACCGAGATACAGATGATTTTATTATTCCGGATTCAAAATGGACATAGCTTTACTACAAACTTCAAATTTTCCTACGGCACATTTTGCTACATGAAATGTTTTACGTCTGTGCTTGATCTTTTATTTTGATGTTTGAAATAAACTACTTCTAATAGAACAAATGGATGTCCCTTCTGAACAACTTTGCCCAAGACTCAAACTATCTATCTTATCAGAATCACGAGATAGAACAAGTTGAAAATGTTCAATTTTGCATGCTCACTAGCGCCACGTAGCGGTGGAATTTAAAAAAAAACGATTCATTTATTGAATGCTGTCGGCCTTCTGAAAAACTTTGCTGAAGACCGCACTTTTGCCGATAAGGTCTGTATCCGCAATAATCCGAACATCTCAAAACATGAATAAAGCATAAATTTCGCATCATAATTCCGTCGTAGTTGTTTATTTCAGATTCATGCCATGTGTTTTAACAATTTGCGAAGACAAGACATAGTTATTCGGTATTTGCAAAAAAATTTCGAACTTTGCGCTTAACTCCGTCCATTAGGGTTTGTACAGACTCTTCAGAAATCGTAGAAGCCGTCTTTGTCCAAATTTGCTGGATGTATTTGATGTCTTTGATTCCTTGCTTCTTTTCAGAAAGCTTCCGCTTCATCAGAGCCCAATATCTCTCGATTGGTCGTAGCTCTGGGCAATTTGGCGGGTTTGAGGTTTTTGATGCAATGTTCACTTGATTTGCTTGGTACCACTCCATCACAGTTTTAGCATAGTGGCATAATGCCGAATCGGGCCAGAACAAAGATTTTTCTTTGTGACTTTTGATGAAGGATAGCAATCGCTTCTGCAGACACTCCTTCTGATAGATCTCCTTGTTGATTGTGCCTGTAGTGACGAAAGATTTACTCCACACGTGCGAATTGCTTGCCACACAAGGTATTTTTTGGGAAATTTCGATGCCTTCTTCGTTCTGAAATGCTCCGCTGTAGCATTTCTGGCCATAGCAGAATAAAAAGCCAGCCCTGGAAGCTGCTTGAAATCCTCCAGGACATAAGTTTCATCGTCCATAACAACGCATGAAAACTTCGTCAAATATTCGCAGTACAAACGTCGAGCCCGTGATTTTGCTGCCAAGTTCTGTTTGTCGTTGCGATTTGGAACTGTTTTTACTCCATACGACTTAAGTCCCAAACGTTGGTTTGATTTTTGGACAAAACCAGGCGACATCCCTATTTTATGAGCCACCGTTCGAATGGAGAGATTTGGGTTTTTCGTTAATATCCTTTTCACCTTTCGGTCCATGACAGGATCAGCGCGTCCAATGTTTTCGTCACTTCTCGGTTTCCTCTCCACCGTCAAACGTCAATGATTTGAGCACATCGTGAACAGTGGATTTAGGCAAATCCAATGTTTTTGCAAGGTCCCGTATTGACAAGTCAGAATTTGCCGTACGCCCGTACAAAATTCGCTCGCGCACTTGTTTTTCTTTCGTCGCCATCTTGAATACTAAACATGAATTGTAAACCTCAATCATCGTCTTATTCATCATAGACTCTCAGCTATACCACAGTGAAATTTTTCATTCCTACGTGCAATATTTTAAAAGTTACAATGATTTGAGGGTGTCCGGATTAATGTGGATACAGACCTTAATCAGAGTACCGAGATATAGTATCATGAATGTACCTGTATTTAGGTGATGCTAAACTTTTTTGAGGGTGATGCAATATTCAACTGAGTGTGGCAATACTTTTCCAAGCGAGTCCGTACTTATGACTGGTTGTGTATATCTCACTATGAAGATCGCCAATTCGAAACAAATCAAAGAAATAATCCGAGGTTTTTGGCTTACCTTGTCTTTGCCATCCTTCAACTAAATTGAAGCCATTTTTTAGAGAAACACAGATTGGTGTATAAAATAAAAGTAATTGAACTCTTTTTTTTTTCTGATAATAGGCTATTTTTATTTAACAATGAGTGGAGTTTAATCCTTCACTGTTTGTACCTTCCTATTTGTATTTGTTATACGTCATATAACAATTCAAAAAAGGGGTGTTGCAACTCGATTTATAACAAAGGCAGTTCACTATTCAACCTGCTTCAGGTGTTCTCCAAACTGTTTCGGAAACATGGTTCACCGAACGGTTCTTCAAACTATTTACCTTTCTGAATTCCCCTGACCTCGTTATTTCAAATCTCAAAACCTCGCTTATCTAATAGCATTCATCACCCTGACCCATCTCCCGTTCAACCCAATCAATTACGGGAGGAATACCCAACCACTATTCCTATCAACCGTGCTGGATCTGGCGCGGTAGCCCTTCCTCATGCCCGAACCGGAAATTTCTGGCAATCCCACTATTCCAAACCACAAACAGATATGCGCGAATCTAGCAAGAACCGAGATGAGGTGCAAGCAAGTGAACTAATAAATCTTCCGCACCGTGTTGAGCCGAGAAGAACGATGTCGCGTCCGATAAATGTTAATTTTGCTCGTGTGGTCGCGAAATGGATTTATGACAGGTGCGAGTGAATCAGGCTCGGGACGGGGTGAGTGCGCGATGCAAATTGTTTACTCTATCTGCAGCTCGGCTCGCCGTGGCCTGCTATGTGTGTGGTTAGGTTAGGTGCATAATACCTTTTTCATGGGTAGAGAGAGAGAGAGGGAGAGAAAGAATGATGGCGAGAATTGCGGTATTTTTCGTTTGCCCTGCACAGGTCCGAGGGCTTCCTGTAGTGATTATTAAAATGATTTAGGCGAAAGAATGTCCGGGTGCCTGGTGCCGGTGGCCTCACCGGTGTATGGAAGATGGACCACGATGCGCGATAACGGTAGATAATTTGATTAGAAAGATACAGAAGTGATTCTGGGCCTCGGGAACGCGCGGAACGTGTTTGGATTAGCCATTAGAGTGCGGTGATAGAGGTTGGTTTTATTTTCTCGGCAAACAGGGAGCTCCTGGCGCACTGGAAGGTGTTATTAAGATCGTAAATTTATTCGAAGATTGACATAATTGCCGGCGATGTTCGATGTACGTTACGAGATATTAGATCAATGTTGAACGTGAGCATTATATTGAACGATTTCCAGCTGAGTGAAAATATCCGTTGTTAGTCCTAACACATTGGTAAGATATGAAGATAACTACTCATAAATTAGCCCTTAACTTATCCATGAGGTTGCGTAAATTAAAGAAACATTGACATACATATGTTTTGAGCTGCTGATCGATTCAAAGTTACTCAATGAAAATTTCGTCTACACTTATTCGATTTTTTTTTAAATGAGGGAGTAGAAAACATAGAATTTACTGCGTCCATCCAAAGTATAATTCAGTGATAAAGGATGTTTCGATGAAAATTTGGTTGACTTAAACTTGACACATTTCCTTTCATCGTGCATTAAAAAATTGTGCACACCCCTCATTTTGAAGATGTGTGCGTGTAGCATCATGTCTTTATTTTGATTTTGAGATTTGCACTTCAGTTATCAAAATGTCGTCGAAGGAAGAGAAGCAACGCATCAAAATTTTGCACGTGCATGGAGAAAATCTAAACTACACACTATCAAAATGTCATGTAAATTTCTGTCCCCTGAGAACGACACATGCAAGCGTCTTTTAGCACGCAAGAATGAGTTGAAAGAGATGAGAAAATAACTTTTGTCAACTTGCGTATGTCTCAGTTTCAGGAGACATAATTTTACACGAAATCTTTGTTTACGTTCCCCTACTTTTTACAAACATGATTTACGTCTCGTGTAAAATTCATAATTTCTAAGTGTGTACTCTCACGCCAAGTTAGCGAAATTGTTGAATGTGGCAAAATCAACTGTTACCAAGGTATTAAAAGTGTTCGGTGAACGTTTGTCGACAGCCAGGAAAGCTGGATTTAGGGGAAATCAAAAGCCGGAGGCCACAGCGACGACAAAAAGAGTTGCCCGCTGTTTCGAGCGGAACTCCAGTCTCTCCGTTCGAGATGTCGCAAAGAAGCTGGGGGTCGCAAAGAAGCTGGCCTTTCGACTTACAAGAAAGTGGTGACTCCAAATCGCGACGATAAACAAAACACGTCGGCCAAAGCACGACCATGAATGTTGTCCACGACGATGCTGACAAAGTTTGATTGCGTGGTACAGGATGATTAAACTTACGTCAAGGCAAGGAGCTTCCTGGACAGGAATTTTATACGGCAACCGGACGGGGAAAGGTGGTAGATATTTTCAAGCACATTCAACTGTCAAAGTTCGCGAAGAAATATCTGGTGTGGTAGGCCATCTGTACCTGTGGCTTGAAGAGCAACGTTTACATTGCGACCATAACCGTCAACCAGGAAATTTATCTGAGCGAGTGCCTACAAAAAAGGTCTACTGCCTTTCCTGAAGCGACACAATTGTTCCGTTCTATTTTGGCTGGATTTGGCATCCTGCCATTACGGAACAAAGGCCATAGAGTGGTATGCTGCCAACAACGTTCAAGTGGTGCCAAAGAACCAGAGCCCTCCCAACACCCCAAAGCTCCACCCAATCGAACAATATTGGGCCATCGTCAAGCGGAACCTTAAAAAGACTCAAAAAGCTGTTGTGAGCGGGAAACAGTTCGAGGCAAATTGGCGTTCTGCGGCGAATAAAGTGGACAAGGAGACTGTACAAAATCTTATGGCAGGTGTTAAACGAAAAACCCGGCAATTCGCATTCGGTAAAAAGGAAGTTTAGCTGAATAACTCTCCTGTATTCTGTATTAACTGAACTTGCAAAAGAAAAAGAATTTGACTTATTAATAAAAACTTTAATCGACTCACACACATCACTGTTTGACCAAATTTTGATCGGAACACCCTTTATTTTTCGATCGGTTACAATATCGACGAGTTCAAACAATGAGCCTTTTTGCAAAATTTCCTCTCCATAAAGGAGGAATTATTTATTGAGCTGTAAAAATTGTTGTGCAATTGGTTTGTTTTTATTTCTCTTTTCTTTTTCTTTCTTTCGTCTCTTCTTTGATTTTCCTTATGGCTAGAATCAAATGATTCGTGTAATTCCTGGCCATTTGTTTTAATTTTTTTCTTTAAGTGGCTGTATTTGAGTGGCTCACAACCAGAGGGCTGGTTAACCACCAGAGGGAGGCTCGTCCACCCTACTCATTAACACATGATCGAATTTACTTCCCTTCCTTAGGAAGACGTGACCAGAGATTTTTTCGCCTCAGAAAAATTTCATCGACCGTGGCTGGAATTGAACCCACACCAACTAGGGTGTCATGTAGCAGCCACGCTTACCACAACACTACCGGAGCCGGCACCCTGCCCATTTGGTGCACCGACCATTCGTAAAGAAATTTTCAGTAAATTTTCATATGCGTATATTTATTCCCTGAGAATTTCAAAAACATCGGACTTAAAATTAATTTTTGGTGATTATTTTTGTCTGTTGCATTTTTCTTGAATACAATCTTTATTGAAAATTGTATAGTTTCATCATTATAAAGTACAATCATTATACAGACCACACAGATCGACCAAAGAATGTGTCTTTGAACCAAGCTTGTCATAGCAGGAAATAGTTGGTTGGAAACTCAATTTGGTGCTCAGTAACATAGAAATAATTTATTTAGTAGGATAGTATAGTAGGATATTAGGATTTATTTTTGTGAGATGTGCTAGGTCATCCAAACTGTCCTGGAGTTAAGAATTTAAGATCTACTGTTGCAACAGTAGCTTCATCTACAATACAAAGTTACGAAAGTACAACACACCTGTGAAAATCTTACTCAGCGCCAGCCTGGTGGCTCAAGCGCGTCGCGGAAGGTTCATTGAATATGTTTGAATATGTATTTTAACTTTGTATAGCCCATAAAAATACTCTTACAAATGTAGACTTTAAATTTTGAAGGACAGTTTGGATGACCTGAAACTAACAAGGTTATCATTTGATGTCTATGGACGTTTCAGAACATTCATTGTATATGTTTAAATATTTATCGTAGCTTTGATAAGCCTAAGTGGCTACTGTTACTACTGCATATCTTAGGTTCTGAACTATAGACTGTTCCAGAAAGTATAAGCACACTTTCAAAATAACAAAAAAGTCATGTTTTTTTTTAGTTTTAATAATTTTATGTGGCAAATCATATTTGTATTTGTGTTTTATATGATATTTTACTCTCGTTTAATCAAAATATTTAATCATAGCCAGACTCCTAACTTTTCCTCGAACATGACCCATTAGCTTCTGCACAGTGGTACTTCCCACCATTTTGACCACTTTTGGCCAATCTTTTTTAAATTTTTGGATGTCGTCCGCTGGTTTTATGAATTTTCGATGCTTTGCTTTGGTTAAAGGCCAGAAAGTCTCGATTGGTCGTACCTCCGGGCAGTTCGGCGGATTCATGTTTTTCGGCACGAAACATACATTTTGACTTTTGTACCATTCTAAAGTGTCCTTTGCGTAATGACATGACGCCAAATCAGGCCAAAACACTACTTGACCTTCGTGCTGCCTGATCATCGGCAATAATCGCTTCTGGAGACATTCCTTAACGTATTTCTGAGTGTTCATCGTCTCCGTTGTGATGTACGGACTAGATGTTTTACCACACTCGCATATTGCCTGCCAAACCATAACCTTCTTACCGATTTTTTCGGTAAAAATTGCCTTCTTCGTTTCGGGGATGTCTTTGTCTTCGCTTACAGTATAGAATTGTGGTCCGGGGAGCGTTTTGTAATCTAGTTTCACATTCGTTTCATCGTCCATTATTATACACCCAGAATTTCTACACACTAACGAATCGTAGAGTTTGCGGACCCGTGGTTTCACGGACGCGGCCTGTTTTGGGTTCCTTTTGGGTTTTTTCCGCTTCCGGTATGTTTTTAGCCCAAGTCTTTCTTTGGCACGCATGACGTTACTCGACGAGGTCCCTAGTTTTTTCGCAACATCCCGAACGGAAGTCGCTGGTTTTCGCTTGTTGGCATCCCTGATCTTTTTATCGATATCCGGACTAACAGGACCGGATTTCCGACCACTCTTCGGCGCATCTTCAAACGTACACTGTTCTCTATATTTTCGAATCGCAGATCGTACCGCTCCGACGCTTACACCCTCTTCCTTGGCCAATTTTCTCAAGGAGAGTCCGCTCACAGTGCACCATTTGTGCACGATACTTTTTCGTTGTTCCGGAGTAAGACCGCGCATTTTGATAGGTAACACAAAACTGAGCACTTTTTTGATGCTATGTCATTCCGAAATGTGCAAACAAAAGGACGCAGCCAAAACATGTTGAAATATTTCATTATATTCAAAGTGACCGTTAAAATAAGGTGTGCTTATACTTTCTGGAACAGTCGTTGAAGGTCAGTTTTAATGAACTTGAACATCCCAAGATGATCTGAAAATAACTGGAGAAGATTCACGGAATGTATTTGAGTGCATATCGTCCCCTTTCATAGGTTATAAAGCTACTGTTACGACTGTAGATCCTAACTTCCAAACTCTAGGGCAGTTTTGGTGACCTAGAACATCCCAAGATATCTCATTATATCCGTTGACCATCCAGAAGGCTTACTTAATTGGTTCAAATACATGTTGTTACTTTGTTAAGTTCGAAAGCTACTGTTACAGCACTAGATTTTAAGTTTTGAACTCCAGGATAATTTGGATAACCTAGAACATCCGAAGATTATATCAAAATGTCTGTTGTTCTTCCAAGATATTCAATGAATAAGTTTCAAGACACATTGTAGCTTTGCATAGCCCAGAAAGCTTTTGTTATATAGTTAGTTCCTTTATTATCGAGATTTTCAGCCCTGGGCTGGTTCATCTCCCGTCGTAGTCACTCAAATACCTTTTGGGTATTTTTCGGGGGTGAGATTCGAACTCGTGACTTTTTCGTGAGAGGTATGGATGCTAACCGCTACGCCGGGGTCGCCCCCTTTGTTATATAGTTATATAGGATAGTTTGGATTATCTAGAACATTTCATATTACTTTATAATGTCAAACTGTAAAAGGTCAACTTAAGAATATTAATTGAATATGTTTGAATGATTATTGTAACATTTTATTGCCTTAAAATTTCTGTTACAACTAGTAATCTTAAGTTTTGAAAGCCAGGACAGATCATTCCAAAATTATCTTCTTGTGTATTTTAAAGTTCGAAAATATTCACGTAATATGCTGTAAGGACTGTTCCAGAAAGTATAAGCACACCTTATTTTAACGGTCACTTTGAATATAATGAAATATTTCAACATGTTTTGGCTGCGTCCTTTTGTTTGCCCATTTATGAATGACATAGCATCAAAAAAGAGCTCAGTTTTGTGTTACCTATCAAAATGCGCGGTCTTACTCCGGAACAACGAAAAAATATCGTGCACAAATGGTGCACTGTGAGTGGACTCTCCTTGAGAAAATTGGCCAAGGAAGAGGGTGTAAGCGTCGGAGCGGTACGATCTGCGATTCGAAAATATAGAGAACAGTGTACGTTTGAAGATGCGCCGAAGAGTGGTCGGAAATCCGGTCCTGTTAGTCCGGATATCGATAAAAAGATCAGGGATGCCTACAAGCGAAAACCAGCGACTTCCGTTCGGGATGTTGCGAGAAAACTAGGGACCTCGTCGAGTAACGTCATGCGTGCCAAAGAAAGACTTGGGCTAAAAACATACCGAAAGCAGAAAAAAACCCAAAAGGAACCCAAAACAGACCACGTCCGTGAAACTACGGGCCCGTTATTGTGTAGAAATTCTGGGTGTATAATAATGGACGATGAAACGTATGTGAAACTAGATTACAAAACGCTTCCCGGACCACAATTCTATACTGTAAGTGAAGACAAAGACAACGGAGAAGGCATTTTTTACCGAAAAATTCGGTAAGAAGGTTATGGACTGATTCCACGCCAAATCGGTCGGTCACCAAACTCAACTATCTTCGATTTTGATGAAACTTGGTACACGTCTTCGGTATGTTGAAAAAAAAAAATCCACTGGTGTTAAGATTATTTGGATTCAAGAGTAACTTTTGAGATGGGTGTATGTTTTTTTTCCAACATTTTACTTGAAAAATCGTAGTTCAAAAACCATTACATTTAGAGAAAAACTTTATATGGGGGAGTTGTAGAGAACTAAAAAGGCTTTGTAAAAAAAATGTACACTGAAAAAAAAATTTTTTTTCATAAAGAAAAATCGAAAATAAATACTAAAAATCAAATATTAAAAAAAACGTATTTTTAATATTTTTTCAAATTTGTTTTGTGGAAATTTGAGAAAAAAAGACACGTTTTGAAAAAAATTCTAGGATGGACGCTCTTATAATAAAAAAGTTTTCCGAAGAGCGAACTTTGGTGCATATTTCAAATTTTGGTTATTCATTATTATAAATGAAAATTAACTATACAATATGATTTTGGAGATCATTAAAAACAATAATGATCTTTATGATAAATCACCTGAACGCAACCGTTTTCGAGATTTTTCGGATTTTATTTCAATAGAATGAAAAAACATAAGAAAATTCGTTCTTTTCTTAAGTTAATCGAGATTTCCACCAGAAATGATAAATTTTCCAAGATCTTCATATTATAACATTCACATTACTCTAATGTCCTCTTTTCTTTTGATATCAGGATGATAAGAAGACTCATTTGAAAAGAACAAGATTAATAGCACTATTGTTTTAATATTGCAATCAATATATTTATAATTGTTTTATGGCTGTATCGGTCGGGCCGCTCAGAGAATGAAGGGAGCGAATTTGCTAAAGCGATGAAAGTAACAGCGAGATAGATGTCGCAGGGGCGACAAGTGTGAAATGGACAGATGATGAAATTATGCGGAGGGTCATATAGAAGAAGCATATTAATCGAACTGCTGACTATTTTGCCAAGCTCCAACGATGTTAGAGGTCGGGTGTAGTGTGTGAAAACTACACTCCGAACAGTTCGGTGATGTAGCGATGAAAGTAACACATATTGTTTAAGGTAGGTAGACAAATAGCAGCTATAACGTATGTCAGGTATATCTTCTCATAAAAAAAAACAGCTAATGTACGCTGCCTGTAAACTACCAGAGATATTTTATACCTGCATTTCCAAAGGTACCACAGCCAATATATATGCTCATACATAGTCGCATTCATCAGTAAAATCTATCTGAGTGAACTGAAAATGGAGTTTAACATGAAGAAGTGTTGTATGCCGTTTCCCACTAAACGGTGCTCAAAAAACCTTCGTAAATTAACCGAACAAAATGTCAAAAAACTCAAGTTTATGGGCAAAACACATTTGGACACTTCTTTGATGATTTGTGATAATTGTCGTTTGCATATAAATAGAACGGAACAATCCCATGCTGCAATTTCGGAGCCTAGTGAGAAACCATCAATTACTAACATTATGGATCCACAACCATCTACATCACGGCAAGTAGACTTGTATGGTTCCGAGGAAACGCCATCGGCAATATCATTAATGTCAGTGCCATCTGATAGCAGTGTGCAAGATTATTCAAGGCGCCATAATATTGAGCTATTTAACAAGGGCGTAGCTGGAATCAACGTTTCGCCAATATCGGCTAAAAAGTTCCTGAACGTAAATTATGCCCGCAAAAAGTTCAAAGATGTTTCAAACGGCATTCGGACACACATATTTGGGGATCAAGCGGAGGAGGATGACCTGGAACAATTGAAAGTGAAAGCAGCCGAATATGACGAAATAATCGCGCAGCTAAAGGACCGGTATGCTGATCCAGAAACTTCGAGGGACGATCAAGTAAGGATATTTTCGGTTTTACCACAATCTTGGACAAATCAAAGAGTAATGGCAGAATTTGGAATAACAAACAAGTACATCGTATCACAAGCTAAATTCCTTGCAAAGCACGAAGGTGTTTTAGCTGCCCCTAACGAAAAGCTGGGACACGGTCTGAACCCGGAAATAAAAAACCAAATTTTACAATTTTACGACAGTGATGAGATTACACGAGCAACCCCTGGTATGAACGACTACGTTTCAGTGAGGAGTGAAGGTAAGAGGGTTCATATTCAAAAGCGCCTTTTAGTTTGTTCATTAAGAGAAGCTTTCATTAAATTTCAAGAGATGCATCAAAATGCTGTTGGGTTTAGCTCTTTTGCAGCACTAAGACCAAAGCATTGCAAATTACTTGGCAGCACAGGTTCTCATAACATTTGTGTTTGCACCATTCATGAGAACATTAACTTGATGCTTCATGGTCTTAGAAAATATTCATTCGAGAATGATTATAAATTGTGTTTTGAAGAAATATTATGTAGCTCATCAACTAGAACTAAAAAATGTTACCTCCGTGAATGCGAACGATGTCCAGGCTTTTCAGATTTTGAGAGTAGTTTAACAGACAAATTAGAAAAACGTGGTTTAGTTGAAATATCTTTTGAGCAATGGATTTCAACTGATAGATGTAGTTTAGAGACACTTGTTAAACCAATTGATGAATTTATTGCTTATTTTTGGGAAAAGTTGGAACAATTAGTATCCCACGATTTTGTCAAATCTCAGCAGTCTAGTTTCTTGAGAGATTATAAAAGTTGTCTTAAAGACGGCGCAGTAATAATAATTTGTGATTTTTCTGAAAATTATTCATTTGTTTTTCAAGATGCTGTTCAAAGTAGTTATTGGAGTAATGAGCAAGCCACTATTCAGCCTTTTGTCATTTATTACACGGAATCTGGAATACTTAAAAATATCAGTTTCATTGTTATCTCAGAAGTGTTGAAACATGATACGATTGCGGTGCAGGTGTTTATTTCAAAACTAATAAGCTTTTTGCAAACAAAAATTAAAGTAAAGAAAGCTACGTTTATGTCTGACGGGGCAGCATCCCAATATAAAAATAGGAAGAACTTTGCAAGCCTTTGTAAGTTTAAAAAGAAATACAATATTGATGCTGAATGGCATTTTTTCGCAACATCCCACGGTAAGGGACCTTGCGATGCAATTGGTGGTACATTAAAACGAATGGCAAGATATGCAAGCCTTGCTGTGCAACATGAACACCCTATAAAAAGTGCATTAGAGTTATTCGAATGGGCGAACCAAAAAAGTGATGATTGTTTAACAAAAATGTCGTTTTGTTATGTATCACATGAAGAGTATGAACAGGGGGTAGCAGAATGGAATGAAATTTACCGACAGACTAAAACGATTGCAGGTACACAAAAGTACCACTCATTCGTTCCAATTTCAGAAAACGAAGTTTTTGTAAAACTGTTTTCGAATGACGAAGAAGGCAGGATTCATAATATATATAAAAGCAATCAATAGTTTATATAATGTTTATGTAATATTATCAATGACCGAGACTAATAAATGGTATATATAAATATAAATCCAACCATAATTCATTATTTTTGTCTTATAACTTTAAGTGAAGCTTTTTCAATCGACGAGCTGTTAAGAGTAAGTAAGAGGCACATACATGTGTTTTAAAAAGGCTAAAAACACAAGAGAAACAATCGTTAGCTATTGTTGTTTTAATATCACGAGTAATTTATGAAAAGGGCGTATTTTTTGAGGTTTTGAAATTTTATTGAAAGAAAATCAGAAATATCTTGAAAACGGTTGCGTTTACGTGGTTTATCATTATCATCATTATTGTTTGTAATAATCTCCAAAACCATATTGTAACATCAAAATTTATTTATAAGAATGAATAACCAAAATTTGAAATATACACCAAAGTTCGCTATTTGAAAAACTTTTTTATTATAAGAGCGTCCATCCTAGAGATTTTTTTAAAACGTGTCTTTTTTCCTCAAATTTCCATACAACAAATTAAAAAAATATTAAAAATATGTTTTTTTAGATATTTTATTTTTAGTAATTATTTTTGATTTTTCTTGATGAAAAAAAAATTTTTTTTTCTGTGTATATTTTTTTAAGAAAGGTTTTTTAGTTCCCTACAATTCCCTTTCATAAAGTTTTTCTCTAAATGTAATGGTTTTTGAACTACGATTTTTCAAGTAAAATGTTGGAAAAAAACACATACGCCCATCTCAAAAGTTACTCTTGAACCCAAATTATCTTAACACCAGTGAATTTTTTTTTCCAACGTACCGAACTCATGTGCCAAGTTTCATCCAAATCAATGATGATCGGGTATGATTTTTGGGATTTCCGGCACATTCTGGATGGAATCCCTCTATGGTTTGGCACGCAATATGCGAGTGTGGTAAAACATCTAGTCCGTACATCACAACGGAGACGATGAACACTCAGAAATACGTTAAGGAATGTCTCCAGAGGCGATTATTGCCGATGATCAGGCAGCACGAAGGTCAAGTAGTGTTCATTACGCAAAGGACACTTTAGAATGGTACAAGAGTCAAAATGTATGTTTGTGCGGAAAGAAGAAATGGACGGCGGAGGATGGCAATCGAGACTTTTGGGGTTTACAAAAAAAATCGGAAATAATAAAAAAGCGGAGGAAACAAAAAATTAAAAAAAAGGAAAAGGGGTAAAAGGGGGGGAAGTAGCACGTGGAGAAGTAGTGGGTATGTGCGAGGAAAGGTAAGAGTCTGGGATGATTAAATATTTTGATCAAACGAGAGTAAAAAAATAAAATAAAAAAAAAAACAAAAATTATTATGTAGTTAAAATATTAAAAAAAAAAAAAACATGATTTTTTTTTTATTTTGTGTGTGTTGTGTGTGGGGGTAAAGCTTGCTTCAGATAGAATTGGAACAAAAACAATTGCCTGTATTTCAGTTATTTATTATTGAATTCAAGATCTTTTTTTATACAAATGTAGCGTTTTCTTCATACTTTTAAGAAAAAATACGGATTAAATTATTCGTCACGGTTTCGAAGGAATTCTCGAATTTTTCCTGTAACACGGCTCATTAGGCGGCGCACACCTTCTTCGTCCATCGTTTTAGCTATCTTATTCCACCAGGTCTTCATCTGATTGATGTCTTTGACAACCTTTCCCTTTGCCTTGAGTCTCCTCTTCATGATTGCCCAGTATTTTTCAATAGGGCGGAACTGGGGGCAGTTGGGTGGGTTAAGGTTTTTCGGAACAACCTGGACCCCTTTCTCTGCATACCATTCTTGAACGACTTTGCTGTAATGACAGCTTGCCAAATCTGGCCAAAACATTACGGGATGGTCGTGGGATCGAATGAACGGCAAAATTCGTTTTTGGAGACACTCTTTTTGGTATAGTTCCGACGTCATTGTCTTATTTGTAACGAAAACTTTCTTTTTTTTTTGCCACAGCTTCAAATGCCCTGCCAAATCATGAATTTTCGTGCAAATTTGTCGGCAAAAACAAATTTAAATTTGGCTGGAACATCCCCCCGAGCCGTTGCCAAGTAAAATTTTTGACCTGGGATTTGCCCGAAGTCAGCCTTGACATAGGTTTCATCGTCCATCAGAAGACACCCGTCGAACTTGGTCAGCACCTGGTCGTATAGCTTCCGAGCACGGATTTTGGCCACACTATTCTGTTTTATGGTCCGATTTGGCTGTTTGCTAGCTCGATACGACTTGATTCCTTCCCGGAGTCGAGTTCTCCTCACGGTACTATGGGCAGCACCGAATTTTCTGGCCAAATCACGGTCCGACAGATTGGGATTCCTCTTAATCGTCTTCAAAATCTTACCACGCAGTTTCCGGTCGACAGTTCCACTCCGACGATTGGCTTGAGGCTTCCGAATCGTCGTAAATGTTTCCTTATACCGTTTGATAATGCGCCATATGGTATTTCTGGGCAATTTCAGCTGTTTAGCTAGCCTAGATGCAGACCACAATGGATTTTCCAAATAACTGTGCACAATTTTTTCCCTTCTTTCGGCTTCCATGTTGATTGTTTACAAAGTACAGTCGATTTACGGAATGTCAAAAATACATACGTGAAGCTGACAAAATTCCCGACACGTGGGCGCCAAGAACTTCCAAATCCGTCCACCAGGAGCGCCACAATATGAGCAAAAGTTTGTTCCAATTCTAAATGAAGCAAGCCTGATTACGTAAATTCACTTTGTATAGCCCAACGCGCCATTTTTGACTACAGTAGATTTCAAGTTCTAAACATCAGGACAGTTTGAATTACCTAGAGGATCACAAAGTTTTAAAATAATGACTGTTGACTTTCCAGCAGATTCATTGAATATGTTTAAATTCATATCGTATCCTTATATAGCCCAAGATACAACTGTTACAAGTATAGATCTTATGTTTTGAACTTAAGGACAGTTTGGACAACCTTGAATAAACCAAGACTTTCGCATTATGTTTGTTGACCTTCCACACTATTCAATGAATTGTTAAATGCATATTGTCCCTTTGCACGCTCCAAAACCCTACTGTTATAACTATAGATCTTATGTTCTGAACTCAAGAACAGTTTGGATGGCCTAAATCACTTCATCTTCATCACTCCAGTTTACCTCATTATAAAGTTTTTTTTTTTCGTTCGTAAATATTCACTGAATAAAGCCCAAAAAGCTATAGTCACTACTGTAGATCTTAGGTTCTAAACTAGAGGACTGTTTGGATAACCTAGAACATCAAAAAATTATCAAATAATGACTGTTAACCTTCCAAAAGGTTCATTCAATATGTTTGAACACATATCGTCATCTTGGTATATAGCCCTAAAAACTAATGTTACAACTGTTGATCTGAAGTTCTTAATCCAAGTACATTTTGGATAACCTAGAACATCCCAGATGAATACAAAATGTTTTACCTTTATCTACGAAAATTTAACAATACGTATGGATATGGGCATTATTCGAAATCAACGCTTTACACAATTAATAAGGTATTTATTTCTCTTTCTGAACTTTATGATATTCAGGATTTTTTTGGTCGTTAATTAGGCCTTTAACTCATTTGTTTGTCCCAGTTTGAAGAATTGATGTAGAACAAATTTGCCGAAGACAGTGTACACTTTTATTCAGTCTGTAATTTTATACAGCCATTTTCCTTTTGGGGTCATATATGACCCCTTAGGCCTGAAGGGGTTAAGTCGCTGTGGTGAGGTCCACCTTGGAATATGCCTGCTTTCCCTCACTTACAAGATGGTGTCAAACATATTGAGTCAACTCAACGTTGTTTCATCCGAACTGTCTTGAAGGGATTCTTTCAACCTTCCAAGTTACGGGAGCCGCTGCTTTATGATCTTGGACGTTCTTCAGAATCGTCATGAAGCCGCGAAGGCTTTTATCGTTACTGATTTACAGTCCGATCGAAAAGCCTTCCCTTCACTACTTGCCGATATTCAACTTCGGACCCACAGCTTAATCGTCAAAATTCTCATCAACCAGCCATCGGTTCACGCTCGAAAAGAAAAACAATCAACCGTTCTATGCGCTCACTTTCATTCGAAGTCGATTTCACATTGGTCAAAGTTAACATTACTTTGGAAAGTGCACAAACCGGTCAAAATCGCTCAGGTCTTGAAAGTCATTGCGATTTTCTTCTACAACCAACACGAAAGATAACTGTCGAAGCGTTCAACGGAACCAAAGCTGCCTCCTTGTCTATTTGATGACGATTTAGCGAAGGACTGTTCCATCGTTGGTCATCGCAGTAGCCGTGATCTGCATTACAAAAACACGCATCGTAACGGACACTTTCCGTAATTTCTGCTCATTCCACGATTTGATTGAATGAAAAATAGTTACCGTAATTAAAACTTGCACAAACTTTGACGCAATGCTTACTGTTGTTTACAATCGCGATGAAAAAAAAAAAGCTAAACTTCCAATGAATTTATTCGAACAAATTTTCCAAACGATGGCGTGTTGAATTATGGAACAACAAATGCTGTGGATAATTGGAGCAAAAACCGAGCTTTTTTTTTATTCCTCGCTTGTTTGCTGAAACAAAAAAACACAGAACAGAAATGATTGCCATTGTTGAATTGAATTTTTCGAGAACCTGGAAGCGTGAATGGAAAAATTCAATGAACCGTAATTTGTCTTTGATGATTGCGGCTGTTGCGGTTGTGATCGCAGTTCGTTTCAGTACACCGCGAAAGCTGAGGGTGGATTTTGGTTTATTTTTAATTAGCGATGCCTTGCGATGCCGAATTTTCCAAGCACACTTGATCCAACCGCAAGTTCCAAATCCATCACTAATGAGCAATTGAACGCTCGCACCTGAAAAATGAAGGAAAAATAAACCGCGCCGCATCGAGCAAACATTCCGCGCAATCGCCATTCTAAAGCGCATTCCACTACACTTCGGAAGGGGAACTAGGCCACACTAATAGCCTCCTTTAAATGGAGGAGAGCGCTTGCACTTGAATGGAGCCCTTTTTCCTTTCTCGAAAATCTTCAGCTCTTAGGAAGTGAAAACTGCGCGCCGACTTCAATTTATTGCCCTCCAGCAGAAAGGCACGGCAAGGATGACTTTTGAATGGACATGGGACGACCGCGCATTCGGTTGAATGGCTCAAAAGCGATTTCAATGGCACAGGCTCTTAACCGTCATCGTCTTCGTCGCCGTCAGTTTTAAAATACCCGTGTTTATCAAGAAGGCGGAGACTTATGGAACTCGGACCAAGCGAGACCCTTCATCATCGCAGTAGGCACACGGAAATTGCAATCGACACCTCCGAGCAATGCTGCCGTTTGTTATTGTTGTTGTTTCTTGGTTACTATCGTGGAGATCTTCGCCGATTGAATACTGTTATTAGATTTGTATTTTTTTTTTTTTTCCGAGGAACCGACCAGGATGGCGATGGCGACCCGCTAAAGAGTGCAAGATGTGAGAGTGATAATTTGATCATCTTTACGAATGAACAAACGAACGGTGGCGGCGAGAAGATGGTACCGTGCGCCGGTAACGGTTCTCGATCTCACCATCCGGAGCTGCGGACTAAGACCAGTGTGAATGGGGGGTGGCTAAGAACGGTTTTGTCCCGTGTTTTGTTCTCGGCATGGATGGATGATCTGTCCGTTTCCCGCTCGTCCATTCTCAGTGTGTTCTGCTGGTCAAAAAGGTGAAAATTATCTACCGTACGATTCGAGCGATGCAATGCGGCTAATAGATAGGAATCGTTGCAGCATGGACACGCAATCAGTAGGGGTTATCATTTGTGTCTGTTTACTGTTATTAGACAAGTTCAAAGGTTTGTTGGAAGGGATTATTATTCCGATTTCATGGAGATTCACTGCGAGAACAGCATGACATGCTTGTTCTCTGGATGTGTCAATTTGAATTTATGATGAAGTTAGTTTTAAATTGAAGGTTATTTCAGTTGTTCCATACTTTATTGACAACAAACTATGGATAATTGGGGGCAACCACTGCGGTTACTATGAATGTATCATAGCAACAGTGGATAGTGATTGATGAAAAAGAGCAACAGATTTAACGAACAGTCACTCTAGTTTATCCTGGGATATTTGATGAAGCTGTATGTAATCTATCTAAATATATAAATAAAAAAGAGGGGGGGTTTTCTTTGTATTTGGGGGGGAAAACGGTGGGGGGGATTTTTTGTTGGAGGTGTTTTGGGGGGGAATAATATTTGAGACCCCTCCCCTCTCTAGAAAGGGAGGCTCCCATACAAATGAAACACATATTTCTGTATAACTCGAGAACTGATCAAGCAAAAGAAACCCAAATTTAGCATGCGGAAGTTTTTGAAGGCAAGAAATGTTTTTATGGTAGTTTGAGACCCCTCCCCTCTCTAGAAAGGGAGGCTCCCATACAAATGAAACACATATTTCTGTATAACTCGAGAACTGATCAAGCAAAGAAACCCAAATTTAGCATGCGGAAGTTTTTAGAGGCAAGAAATGTTTTTATGGTAGTTTGAGACCCCTCCCTTCTCTAGAAAGGGAGGCTCCCATACAAATGAAACACATATTTCTGTATAACTCAAGAACTGATCAAGCAAAGAAACCCAAATTTAGCATGCGGAAGTTTTTGAAGGCAAGAAATGTTTTTATGGTAGTTTGAGACCCCTCCCTCTCTATAAAGGGAGGCTCCCATACAAATGAAACACATATTTCTGTATAACTCAAGAACTGATCAAGCAAAGAAACCCAAATTTAGCATGCGGAAGTTTTTGAAGGCAAGAAATGTTTTTATGGTAGTTTGAGACCCCTCCCCTCTCTAGAAAGGGAGGCTCCCATACAAATGAAACACATATTTCTGTATAACTCGAGAACTGATCAAGCAAAGAAACCCAAATTTAGCATGCGGAAGTTTTTAGAGGCAAGAAATGTTTTTATGGTAGTTTGAGACCCCTCCCCTCTCTATAAAGGGAGGCTCCCATACAAATGAAACACAAGTTTCTGCATAACTCGAGAACTGATCAAGCAAAGAAACCCAAATTTAGCATGCGGAAGTTTTTAGAGGCAAGAAATGTTTTTATGGTAGTTTGAGACCCCTCCCCTCTCTATAAAGGGAGGCTCCCATACAAATGAAACACATATTTCTGTATAACTCGAGAACTGATCAAGCAAAGAAACCCAAATTTAGCATGCGGAAGTTTTTGAAGGCAAGAAATGTTTTTATGGTAGTTTGAGACCCCTCCCCTCTCTATAAAGGGAGGCTCCCATACAAATGAAACACATATTTCTGTATAACTCAAGAACTGATCAAGCAAAGAAACCCAAATTTAGCATGCGGAAGTTTTTGAAGGCAAGAAATGTTTTTATGGTAGTTTGAGACCCCTCCCCTCTCTATAAAGGGAGGCTCCCATACAAATGAAACACAAGTTTCTGCATAACTCGAGAACTGATCAAGCAAAGAAACCCAAATTTAGCATGCGGAAGTTTTTAGAGGCAAGAAATGTTTTTATGGTAGTTTGAGACCCCTCCCTTCTCTATAAAGGGAGGCTCCCATACAAATGAAACACAAGTTTCTGCATAACTCGAGAACTGATCAAGCAAAGAAACCCAAATTTAGCATGCGGAAGTTTTTGAAGGCAAGAAATGTTTTTATGGTAGTTTGAGACCCCTCCCCTCTCTATAAAGGGAGGCTCCCATACAAATGAAATACATATTTCTTTATAACTCAAGAACTGATCAAGCAAAGAAACTCAAATTTAGCATGCGGAAGTTTTTGAAGGCAAGAAATGTTTTTATGGTAGTTTGAGACCCCTCCCCTCTCTATAAAGGGAGGCTCCCATACAAATGAAACACATATTTCTGTATAACTCGAGAACTGATCAAGCAAAGAAACCCAAATTGAGCATGCGGAAGTTTTTGGAGGCAAGAAATGTTTTTATGGTAGTTTGAGACCCCTCCCCTCCCTATAAAGGGAGGCTCCCATACAAATGAAACACAAGTTTCTGCATAACTCTAGAACTAATCAAGTTAATGGAACCAAATTTAGCAGGTAGAGGTTTTTGAAGGCAAGAAATGTTTCTAAAGTAACTCAAGACCCCTCCGCTCTCTGTAAGAGGGGGGCTCTCATGCGAATGAAACACAAATTTGTGCATAACTCGAGAACCAATCAAGCATATGGAACCAAATTTGGCATGTGGAGGTTTTTGGAGGAGAGAAATGTTTCCGTGGAAGTTTGAGACTCCTACGCCATCTGGTAGGGGGAGGGAGGGGGGCTTTACATACAAATGCAACACAAATTTCTGCATAACTCGAGAACTAATCAAGCAAATGGAACCACATTTGGCAGGTGGAGGTTTTGGAAGGCAAGAAATGTTTCTAAGTTGACTCGAGCCCCTCCCTTCTCTGAAAGGAGGGCTCATATACAAATGAAACACAAATTTCGGAATAACTCGAGAACTTATCAAGTTAATGGAACCCAATTTGGCATTTGGAGGTTTTCGAAGGCAAGAAATGTTTCTAAGGTGGTTTGAGACCCCTCCGCCTTCTGGAAGGTTAGACTCCCATAAAAATGAAACTTAGTTTTTAGCATAGCTCGAGAGCCAATGAAGCAAATGAAACCAAATTTGGAATGTTGAGGTTTTTGGAGGCAAGAAATGTTTCTATGGCAGTTCAATACCCCTCCCCATTTTGAAGGGGGGGGGGGCTCCTGTACAAATAAAAAGCAAGTTTCTGCATAACTCGATAACTAATCAAGTAAATGGAACCACTTTTAGCAAATGGGGGTTTTTGGAGGCTAGATTTCTATATACATAAAAATGACTTTCCGTTTGTCAGACCCTTATAGACTCGGAAAGTTCTGAACCGACCAAAGTGAAAATTTATATGAAGGGGTTTTTGGGGCTGGGGAAGGTTCTTATGATTGTTTGAGACCCCTACTCTCTCAGGAAGGGGGACTCACATACAAATGAGACAAAAATTTCTTCATAACTCGAGAACTAATCAAGCAAATGGAACCAAATTTGGCATGTGGGGGGTTTTGAAGGCAATGATTGTATGGTAGTTTGAGAAACCACCCCCCTCTGGAAGGGAGGGCTCCCATGCAAATGAAACACAAATTTATACCAAAAATGAGAACTGTACAGGTTACTTAAACACAAAACGTGTATATCTCGGGTAAGAAGCATATTTTGATAGATAGTTTGAACGTGACGTGACGTGACGAATTTAGACGTGAATCCCTCTGCTATCTATTGGAAGTTACCTTCAAAAACGAGCTTTTAGACTCAGAAAACTTCATAGCCATGCACTAAAGTTCCCAATTGCAGGGACTTGTTAAAAGCATGCGGATTGCTTTCCGATCATGAAAATGTTTTCTTCAGCTCCGTATTCTGTACATAAACTAACAATATTGTATGAGCGCGATTCCGTGCATGTACAGTGTCGGACAAAACAATAAGCCCACTTTCTCATGAAACAGGTTTAGTTGAGGTGGCAGTTGTAGAAATCATCAAAACATTTAGTTTACTTATGGAAATTTAGTTTATCATCTCTGCATGTGCTGATTGGAATCGCATACCAAGCCTTCTGGATTCCTGCCCAAAGTTCCTCCTTGTTTTTGGATTTCGAGGGTTTTACTGACTTCTTTACGATCTGCCAAAGGTTTTCGATCGGATTGAGATCAGGGGACTGCGCTGTCTATTGCATGACATCAACGTTGTTGTCCGCAAACTATTTCTTGACGGTACGAGCAGTATGTTTTGAATCATTGACCTGCGTGAACTGCCATTTCAAAGGCATTTCCCACTCCGCATGAGGTAGCATAACGGTTTGCATAATCTCGGCGTAGAGATATTGGTCCATTATCTTCTTAATCCAGAAGATTGGACCGACTCCGTACCATGAAAAGCATCCCCACACCATGATGTTTCCGCCATCGTGCTTGAAGGTTTTCGTCGAGTACTGTGGCCGGAATGCACAATCCACCGGTCGCCAAACACACCGTTTTCCGTCAGATCCAATCAAATTAACTTTCGTTTCGTCTGACCACAGTATGTTCCGCCATTTTTTCCCGTTTTCGGGGCCAACCCAGTCCAGATGGTCTTTCGCAAATTTGAGGTGGTCTTCGAGGTGTTTCCGGGTGAGCATAGGAACTTTCCGGGGGCTTCGACCGATGAGCTGCTTCTCGACAAGCCGTCTCTGGACTGTCCTTGAGCTCACGGATAACTCCAGCTCATCTCTGATTTTCGTTGCCGACTTGAACGGATCGGTATTAGAAAGCCGTTTGATGAGGCCATCATCCTTAGCTGTGGTCCTCCGGGGTCGTCCAGTTGCCGCGCGCGCTTTGTGGGCATGGATGGCATTGTACACAAATGTTTTCGACCGTCTCAGTATTCCAGCAATCTCTCGTTGGGATTTCCCAGCCGTCGCTTGTTCGTTGATGTACTTTCGCTACCTTTACGTGCAGTGATAGTTCCGGCCCATGATGTTTTGGTAAATTTCTGATACATTTTAAAAATAATTAAATAATAATGAAAGTGGAGCTCAATTTTTGTTTTGATTGTAATGAAGTAACAATATTTAAGCATACCAAGTGAATCCTCAAGAATTCGGAGATATTTGTTGTAAAAATAGACCGAATGCGAAGGTGGTCCTATACGTATGTCGCACGGACTACACAATCAACACAGCTTTTCGATGTGTACAGTTCAGATGGTAATTTACAATGCGGTAGCGCTGGCGCAATCATCTGTCAGATTAATACAGATGCTCGCCAGAGGGTGTCGCATGCATGCAATTCAAATTGACGGTTAGTGTGCTTACGTGAAGTTTCCATTGGCAGGTGATCTTATTGTTTTGTCCGACACTGTATGGGAAGGCAAAATGAAATACGCCAGTTCACGGTTTGCTACAAACGTCAATTTCCTTAACCCGCTCCTTTGTTTTTTCCTGAAACACGACCTGCCAGCTGTTAGTGCAAAAACATCACCATTTACCGGTCAAAGAAGACCGTTTTTTATTGGTCGCTGTGACAACCGCCCCTACCGCCACCGTCGAGTTATGTTACAAGCAGGCAGTCTGTTGTTGATTTGTCCGTGTTGCTAGTAGTCACTGCTTTTTCACTGTTTTTGTTTGTGACAACTAGAACAAATCTCGAGTAATTCATGATAAGGGGCTAAAAGCCATTTGTAAACAATGACTTCAAACGTTGTTTTCTCACGAATCACGAGAATCTCACTATATCCAACTACTCCATATGGTAGAACTAACATTTTTCTACCAGATGCTGCTTTCATTTCACGAGAGTGATATTAGATTCAAGAGAAATCGACCTTTAAAGTCATTGTTTACATTGTTGGGCCTAAGCTTAACATGAATTTCTCGAGAAATGCGGAAATAAAAGTTCACTTTTGCAGAGCTTTATTTCAAATCAGTTTGAAATGAAGTGTAAAGTGATAAATTGTGGCCGCAGTGACGTGTCACATCCGGGTCTCTATTTCCATCGGTTCCCGAGAGATCCAATCGTTTGCCGAGAGTGGGATAACCCCCACAGGGGAAACACAAGCGGAAAAAAATCCCCCCCCCAACCTCCCCCCCAAAATTTGCTGAATTTGTAAAAAAGTTTTCAACGATCATTTGAAGCTTCTCTCCGGAAAAGTTCGTCAAGTGAAGCAGTGGTCGGAAGCAACGATAATGGATTTGCTGCAAATCCGATTTGCATGTCAGGGTGGCTACGACAAGCTAATAAAAAGAGGCTTTTCGCTCCCATCGACTAGAACACTGCTGCGTCGAATTGCAGACGTCCACTTTCCTCCAGGTATAATTAAATCATTCTAATGTTCTGTAAAAGTTTTTGTTGATGGTTTCGATTATTTAGGTATCCTTGAGGATATTTTCGAACTGCTGAAACTCAAAGTGGCTGGCATGACAGAAAGTGAGCGGGATTGTGGACTGGTTCTCGACGAAATGAGCATCGACGAAGCAGTAGAGTGGTTGTTGTTGTTGTTGTAGTTTATTAATGACACTTTACATCCATCGGATGCATTCATGTCAGTTTCAATTGTTCAAAGTGTAGCACTAAACAGTTCATTGGAAAGACGACTCTGCCTCCATCTGATGACTTAGCCTCTAAAGGATTGGTTTTGATGCTTGTTGGAGTTGCTGAACGGTGGAAGCAAGTGGTGACGTACGAGTATACGAAAGCATCAATTCCTCCAGAACAACTAAAGAAGCTAGTGTTGTCCGTTATTGGAAAAATCGGAAGAGATTGGCTTACTAGTACAATTTATTCCCTCTGTCTCCGATTCCAGGAATCAAAGGATGTGGAAAGATATGGGGCTGAACATCAAAAACCAGAATATCCTGTCTGATCTGGAACTGCAACATCCCATCGACAACAGCCGAAAACTGGACATCGTGCCAAACATTTTGCAATCGTTCGTAAAATGACTGAGATATTAACGTTCAAAATCTAACCATTTTTCGTGACGCTCCAATTTTTCGCAACGTGTACCCCAGTATTGAAAAAACAGACGTAGGTCTACGTCGTGTCGTGGGAATTTGCCATGAAGATGATACTTCTACGTGAAAGATCCTGGTGCGCAGTGATGCCGAAGGAGGAAGAAGTCGTGGATGAGGACGTTCAAAGAAGAGGGCACTATCCACGAGCTGTCGCAGTCTCGAGAAGACGAACTACAGTCTGGCGTTGGACACAAAAAACGCGCAAGAAGCCTGGAACAAGCTGATGACCGTTTTTTTATGACGATGAGATCTATCAGCGCATTGGTTGTTGCAGCAGCAAGCATCGATTCGTCTCGAAAACTTCAACAGCACCGATGCCTTCGTAGATGCTTTGGTATCGACTAGTCATAAACGTTCGAAGGGAATGCCGAAGTACTACGCTTCGGTGGTGATAGGCTTGGAAGCGTCTAGACAGGCGCTGAAGGGGAATGCAGTGAAATCTAAGGTTCTGCAGGACGTCAAACGTAAGCATGGGCCACGAAACAGTAGTGACGAAGGGGCATTCTACAGCAGCGGAGAGCAGCAGCTGCGAGGCCACGCGAACGGAGGTTTTAACATGCAGAAGAACGGATCGTGTTGAGCACCTGAACGCAATGTTACTGCAAATTAAAGTGACACGGTAATAAATCTAGGAACACGTGCAGAAGATGACAGGATTTTGACTCCAACCCTCCAGCAATTTGAAGAGGAAATTGGTCGGTTGAAGAACAATAAGCTGCTGGTGTTGACCAACTCCCAAGCGAGCTATTAAAATACGGTGGTGAAGCACTGGCAAGTGCGCTGCACTGGGTAATTACCAAGATTAGGAAGAAAGAGCATTTACCGGAGGATTGGTATCGTGTGTTTCATCTATAAAAAGGATGACAAGCTGGATTGCTGCAACTATCGTGCAATCACACTACTGAGCGCCGCCTTCAAGATGCTATCCCAAAATTTTATGTAGCCGTCTGTCACCAATTGCAAAGAAGTTCGTGGAGCTGTATCAAGCGGGATCTTTGAGCACCCACGATACTACGGACCAGATTTTCGCAATTTGGCAAAGGCTGTTGAAATGTCGCAAATATAACGTGCCTGTATAGTCTTTTCAACGATTTCAAATCAGCTTACGATATAATCGATCCAGACCAGCTATGGCAGATCATGCAGGATTTTCAGAAAAACTGACGTGGTTGGTCCTAGCAATGATGGATCGAGTGATGTGTGTCGTCCAATTCTCAGAGACACTCTCGAGCCCCTTTGAATCTCGGAGAAGGCTTCGGAATTTCATTGGAGACGTCTGACCAATTGTTTGGCTTTGCCGCCGACGTCGTAGCACGTGAAACGAAAACGTTTAAGGCTCAAGCTAGTAGGAGTTGGCTTATGATTAATGCATTGAAAACAAAATACATGAAAGGAAGAGACTTACGAGAAGACAATGTTAACCTCCCACCACGCGTTTAGATCGACGGTGATGAAATCGAGACGAATTCGTGTATTTGAACTCATTGGTGACCGGCGATAACGACACCAGCAGAGAGATACAAAGGCGCATTATGGCTGGCAAGCGTGACTCAGAAGGACGCTAAGATCGCGCAAAGTTCGCTGAACTACAAAGTTGACCATCTATGAAACATTAACCGGTAACCCTCTACGGCCACGAAACATAGACATTGCTCGTGGAGTCTTTGAACGGAAGGTGTTGCGTACGATCTACGGTTGAGAGCCGATGGAAGAAGTAACGTGGAGGAGGCGAATGAACCCAGCGAGTAACGTCTAAAAAAACTGATCGTCAAATGATCCGGATGGTAAAAAAACATCCGCATATCAGCTCAAGAGCACTGCAAGATGAACTGGATCTTCCTTTTAGTACGTCAACAGTACGAAAACGATTGATTGAATCTTCTCGGATAGTCTCAGTTCTATTGAGCCTCCATGATCGATCAAAACAGTGAAGCACTCATCTTACTTTCTTTCAAAAATAAGACAGCACACGGAAAAAAAATCCGTGCCCAGATCCGTGAACAGCAGTAATGAATTCGAGAACAAGCAAAAATACATCGTGAACTGAATCACGTAATCATGAACTAAATAACGTTAAAAGGGAAAAATCCTGAAAACGTGAATTAGTTCACGGTCCGTTTTCATTTTCGGGAACCCTTTTCTTCAGTGCAGATGTGTGCGTTGGTCGAAAGATCATTTAAAATTACCTTTGCATGGGTCCCCTCACATTGCTCAATTCCAGGCAATGAGAAGGCGGACTCTCAGGCAAAGGTGGGCGCACAAGAAGGCGAGATTTTTGAAACAAGAATTTCACATTATAAATATTTCCCATTAGTACGTCAGAGTTCTCTTCAAAGTTGGCAAAACGCTTGGACAAGTAGTTCTCTTGGGCGGTGGTTACATTCCATCATTTCAAATGTTTCGTTGAGATCATGGTTCAAAGGTCTGGATGTAAGTCGCGGTTTCATTCGTGTGATGTCAAGACTTATGTCCAACCACTACTCGCTAGACGCACATCTCTACAGAATTAACCTCGTCGATAGCAATGTATGTAGGTGCGGAACCGGTTATGATGACATCGATCACGCAGTTTGGCATTGCCCGGGTAATGATGCCTCCAGAGCACGACTATTGGATATCCTAGTGGCCCGAGGTAGACAACCCTCCCGCGAGGTAAGAGATGTTTTGGGAATGCGTGATCTCCCCTACATGCAAGCGGTTTACGAATTCCTTTGTTTGTCTGATCTAAGAGTGTAATGTCATCACCCCCTCTCCTCCAGCCTAGTAAATTCCCTGCCATTGTGTCCCAGTTATACTATCCTTTTGTTTCCGTGCTACTTGTACCTGCCCAGCAAGCAGTGGTAACCCATCTGCGGCTTAGTTCCTGAAAGAGACTACAGGGACCGCGGATTTGGTAAATGTCGCAACCATGAGCAGCAAATAATACCTTCAATAAGTTACCTGCAAGCCCCTTCCAAACGATAATGTGGACCCATTAACCTCGAGCTAGCCACGAGTAATTGGCACCCCATTTTACTAAAATTGAAAAATAAAACATTGTAAATAACAATATTGAATATCGGCTCCGTAAAGTGTTACACACGCCTGAGCCTAACAAATAAACAAACTCATAAAAAAAACGAACTTTTGATTATTCTGAACCAGCTCATGATACTTTTAACCCGAAATTAATGTACTTTTATAACACCATTCTAATACACTGAAGTTTTTTTTTACGCGGTTTTTTTTCACTCGGTTTTTTTTACGCGGTCCGCGTGAAAAAAACCGCGTTATTTCAAAAAACGACGTAAAAAAAACCGCGTTATTTCAAAAACCGACGTAAAAAAAGTCAAGGAAATGAAAATTATATATCATATTCATATTGTATATGGTCATAAAAATGTATTGGTGGTGGAAAAACATGGTTCCAGTTACATTGGCCACCGGGAATCTGCTACAAATGGATAGAGGTTGTTAATTCAATGTGTGAGCAAAACAGTCCAGAGTAGTTTTAGAGAGTTTTCGTCTTCGGCAAAATTTCTCAGGGTGTCATTCGTCGTCTTTTGACATTATTATATTAGTTCCACATCATGCCGCAGAGATGTCGCTGCAGTCTATCTTTTCTAAATTAAGCGCTAGAGATTTGCCGTCTTGGGCAAAGTTTCTCAGTACGTCATTCGTCGTCTTTTGACATTATCATATTAGTTCCACATCATGCCGCATAGATGGCACTGCAGTCTATATTTTCTAAATTAAACGCTAGAGAGTTGCTGTCTTCGGCAACGTTTCTCAGTATGTTATTTGTAGTATTTTAATATTATCATATTAGTTCCAAATTACGCTGCATAAAACACACAAAAATCTGCTGTAGAAACTACCATTTCGAGGGTTAAATTGAGTTCCAGCACAAACAATTTTCAGCAGACTATAAATGCGTTTAATTTTACCATGACTGCGATGAAGTCATTCATGGTGGGGTTGATATCAACATGAGGTAAGTCAAATGTACCACAAATGTTGAAGGCTTTACCATAAACGTAGTAAAACCACTTAAAAACCATGTTAAAAAAAGAAGTATAGTTTGATATGTTTCCGGTGGAAAAAAACCGCGTCAAAAAAAATCAGTGTATTTAGATCACTCCGAGGCCTACTTGTCTGATGAACTCAGGATTACAAGGAACAAACGCTTGAGAAAATTTCAAGCAGTTCGATACACATATTGTTATGTTTCCATTGAAAAATGCCTATGACCAGCCACGGACCCTTGGGGAACCTACTCCGGACTGGCCACTTTCATACATCCGATGGACCCAAAACAAGAAAAGTCAATCTGCTGAAGAAATTTTAAGAAGTTTGATACCCATATTGCTGGATTTCTACCAAAATCCACGATCAGTATCATTACATCAGGACATGCCCGTCAAAATCCGGATTTTCTAGAATTCAGAGTGTTCGAAATGGTCCATCGTGATAATAACTTGATAGAAAAGGAAATTATCAATCCAAGGAGTCCAAATCTGTTGAAATCGGTTGAAAATTGCCGGAGATGTAGGCATTTTAGTTTTGTAGGTACCAGGGTACCCTGTCGACCTTTTAATTGGAAAATATAATTTGCATCGCCCTCTCCCCCTCGACTGGCCCGAAAATCGTACCCCCCGCAATCAATGTTGATCGGCATCCCCGGGTCGGAGCCCCCCCCACAAAAAAAAAATAAAAACCCGAATTGGAACCCAAAAAAGGCCCGGGGGCCCGCCGCGGCACACAAACGCAAAAAAATGCCACACTGACGAAAAAAAAAAATAGGCAGTATACAAATGTGGAATTAATGTATAACAATGTCAATCGACTTGATAAACAACATGACACGTGAGACACTGTTACTAATACAAACTACTTGGGAAGTCTATTCTATTTCTCAAAATGGTGTTTCCTAAGCGGGCCCTCTGCTAAAAAAATATCTTTCCAAATGATGCTTGGGCCGAGAAGACGGTTGAGAATGTTAAATATAGTCACTTGACATTATCAGATTAGCTCCAAATTACGCCGCAAATGGGCGCCGCAATCTCTAATTGCGCAATCGTGCTATAGGGAGGGAAAAAAAATTACGAAAAGATAGACTGCAGCGCCATCTCTACGGCATGATGTGGAACTAATATGACAATATCAAACGACGACAAACAACATACTGAGAAACTTTGCCGAAGACGGCATTTCTCTAGCGCCTCATTTAGAAAAGATAGACTGCAGAGCCATCTCTGCGGCATGATGTGGAACTAATATGACAATGTCAAACGACGACAAACAACATACTGAGAAACTTTGCCGAAGACGGCATTTCTCTAGCGCCTCATTTAGAAAAGATAGACAGCAGAGCCATCTCTGCGGCATGATGTGGAACTAATATGATAATTTCAAAAGACGACGAATGACGTACTGAGAAACTTTGCCCAAGACGGCAAATCTCTAGCGCTTAATTTAGAAAAGATAGACTGCAGCGACATCTCTGCGGCATGATGTGGAACTAATATGATAATGTCAAAAGACGACGAATGACACCCTGAGAAATTTTGCCGAAGACGAAAACTCTCTATAACTACTCTGGACTGTTTTGCTCACACATTGAATTAACAACCTCTATCCATTTGTAGCAGATTCCCGGTGGCCAATGTAACTGGAACCATGTTTTTCCACCACCAATACATTTTTATGACCATATACTTTCAATATGAATATGAAATATAATTTTCATTTCCTTGACTTTTTTTACGTCGTTTTTTGAAATAACGCGGTTTTTTTTACGTCGTTTTTTGAAATAACGCGGTTTTTTTTTACGTCGTTTTTTGAAATAACGCGGTTTTTTTTACGCGGTTTTTTTTTACGCGGTACTATTACCGTCGTAAAAAAAAACTTCAGTGTATTTACAAGAAAGTTTTTTTGGGGTGGGGGCAGTTGTTAGTTGGGGGTTCGTGGTCTCATTGGTTTTTGTTTGAAGTGGTAAATTTCTGTTTTTTTTTTTAATAAAATAAGTGATTCCCCTGGCTCGATAGTACACTTCCCCCAGTGTACCTTACCTCAAAATCGGTTAAAAGTTTCGGCAAATGGGGGGGAGTTGTTCCTTAGTGGTTGTTTTAATTTCGTAAGGGGAAAAAATGGGTTGCACCAGCAGGGGGAGGGGGGGGGACTGCCTTCTAAATATCGACGCAGGCTTTGTATAACATCGGCGGTTGGTACGCTTGGAAATATGGCTGCAACGTCAAACGATACCAAAATTTCACCTCATCACAAAATTTCACAAAACAGCAAACAATCGTCTCACAAAACATCGATTCACACTCTATAACAAGGAAACTCAATTTCTTCACAAAAAGGTATCTATTTTATTTTTCCGGAAAGTGAAGAAAAAAAAAACGCCACGCAGAAATCAAAGTTGACATCCGTCTACACACAAAGCCTACCTCGATGCAATCATGTCGGTTTGATATCCGACACAAACTTGTTGATTTTAGTGTTTTTGCTGTCCCTATCTTTATGTAGCTGACGAATATGATCCGCAATTGTAAATAATATATATACGTATATTGCATGAAACTGTCAAAATACCTCATATTCCAGTATCAGACTGCACTATACTATTGTGATAACATTTGAAATTGACTACGTCCCAAATTACAATGGAGACGCATGTTGATTAAAAATTTCATTTTTATTCATGTGTCACGATATGTATGATGTTTCCACCTTATGGGCAACCTCCGTTTCTGCACAGCATTAATTTTCCAATTTTGCTTTATTCGCTTCATTAAATTCCATGCTTTTTCATTGATGACAGAACTCAAACGACAGCGTTTTCCCGTTGCCTCCATCCTTTTGTAAGCTACCCTGGGTCTCGCCGTCGATAGCTTCAAAGATCAAGAAATGACGCTGCAATTTGGTTGCACATGTCCTGTCCGCTTCAGCCAATGTCAGCGGGGTGGCAAAATGATAAGGAGATTTTTCTTCCTTTTGTTACCCGCGCCACTGTCGCCGGTGCCGTCTTCCTTTCACAGGAGTTCCGTTTATCGTCGTTGCATCTCGTAAAGTTGTTTTTCTTACGTGCGCAGAAAATTTGAGAAGCGCTCGCTACCTTCAACCATCGTCGTCGTTCCTGGTCGGAAATGCATCTGCTGCACTTGGGCGATGTGAACTATATATGTACTTTGGAAAAGTGTACATAAATCGAAAAAGGGTCAAGGGGGAGATATACACAAGCAGCATCTCAAGCTTTTCCCTCGTTGTGCAGTGGCGGGTACACTTGTTGTTTTATTTTGATTCTCGTCTTTTATGTTTCTCCGTGTCGTGTTTTTTTCCCCTCGTTGAACTGAAGGCGACGTTGACGATGATGACGGTCGCAGTTGGCGGTGTACCGGTTGGCAGTGGTACGGGAGCAAGGGGTTTGCATTACTGTTTTCTGTTGAAAAAATAGCACTGCTTATGTAGTTGGGAAGTGACGGTAGGAATGATTTGGTATATGCATTACTATCATTCATGACATATTAGCAAAGGGATAATGCTTGTTTAATTATTCAAATACAGTATAATGTACTTTGATCGGTTCTCTTCATTGTCCGACGAACCAAAGAGGAAGACTAGTAAATTTGATAGAAGCAGTGTAATTTCCAAGAAAAATCAAATCTTTCATCCCACCCTGTAACCGGTCGGTGGTGGTGGACCGCTTCTGGGAGCATCATTTTCCTGTTTCTTGCATTTTTCTTTCTTTTTCTTTTGTTTTGCTATAAATTTTCTTCACTTTATGGTGGTGTACAGCTGCAGCAACTTGTTCACGTCCTTCCTTCGTTGCTCTGCTTTCGAAAAGGATTTTATGCGCATTTTCTTCGCTTGCTGTCGGGGGTTTTGGTGATCAGAAGCTTTATTCTTACAGAGTTTTTCTTTTTTCCTCCCCACTCGAAACCGGCGGATGATAAAGTGTGATGGGGGTAGACAGGGCGAAGTAAGCATTAAAAAGAAAAAAAAAGAAGAACAAGAACGCAAGATGTTTGCAACCCAACCAAGCGTGTAGGGGAGAAAATAATGCCAGGGATCGAGGAAAAGCATTAAATATGAGTGAAAATAGAAAAGCATGAAATAGAATTATAAATATTGAATAGAAAGCTCGGCTTGAGTCTGAGTCCGTCGGTGTGAGTGGGCATGCTATGTGACGTGGCTTCGTTATGTGGTGGCTGGGTGTTGTAGCTGTATACATAGATGGGAAGGAGCTGAACCGTTGAAAACTTGTTGGGAAAGGCACCCTTCGACGGCGCTGCACGTTCGATATCTCAAGTTGGAAAATGTTGGCATAGGGTGTGGGATTGTGTTGGATATGTGAGAAGAAGAACACGTAGCTGACTGACTGACTGACGGCGGTCGGTCTCTGCGATGACTGTACCGAATTTGGGTGGCTGCTGCCAGGCGATGGGTGTCTAATGCGGTGAAATTTTGAATTTTATTAAATTTACATCAAATTTGGGGCAGATCGTCGGTTGAATTATGGAAAGCGTTTTAGTTGTAAGAGATCATCGAGGAATGATAAAAGCATTATTTGTTGAATATAAAGTATTTGTCCTCAATGAGCAAGTGAGAGTTCGATTTTGTTTGGTTGGAACGCTTAGTCAACTTGGATAAGTAAATTGCATAAAGATTTCTTAGAAAACCTTTATTTCAGAATGCTGATAAAAACTCTAGTATGGAAAACACGTAAATTAAATCAAATGATATCTTAAAATTGATAGTAAACAGAACCTTCAAATGGGTGCCATCGTGGCTCACTAGCATCGTCTTTCAAAGGCACAAAACTAAGATCCGCAGGCACTGAAAAAAAAACTACGAAAAATAAATCCATAAACCTATTTTCCACAAATGCTACATTTATAGATCGACCTACAAGAATGGTTCTAGACCTCTGTTGAGCGGCCTAACGGTAGCTCGTCTAGACCTTGGCCATACCAGTAGAAAATAACGATGTTGAGATATTCGTTTTTCACTCATTCGATAAGCTGCTTCTCGAGTTTGTCCACAACATTGTTGGAATATATACTGCGGTTGAATTTGGCCCTGAAATTCTCGATTGGCCACAGCTGGGGCACGTTCGGAGGGTTCGCGATTCTCGATACCACAGTGATGTTCAGCCGGTCCATCTCTTCAAACGACCTTTTGGCGTTGTGGGCCGATGCCAAGTTCGGCCAAAGTACCACATCCTCTCCCGCATTGTGCTTCCGGATTCTGGAAAGCATTTATTAACTGTAAATCTCCCCATTCACAGCAAATTCCTAGAACAAGAACAATGTCTTCTCCATTCCTTTCACACTAATAGACTGGCCCTAGCAGAAGCTTCTAACTTGATAGTGGCCGAGGTATGCTTGACGAGCTCACGATTAAGAGGTAAAATACGCCTGCAGGATCAATACCATCAAATTGCCACCACACACGAAGCAAGGGAAAATCACGGCGGGCGGCGAGCAGTAGACGGGTTCCCAGCGAACGGGTCGGATGGCGGTTCCCGGTGGGACCGCGGCAGGAAGGACCTCTTTTCCGGGTTGGTTTAGTCGGGAAGGGGTATGCGGCAGCCGCGGGGGAGCGGTCCTCGGCTCCGCGGCGATAGCTGGGGCGGACTTAGTTTTACCTCTTCGCACGTAGTAGTTCGCCACAGTGTCATGCGATGTATACCAAAAATTGAGGAAAGACCATAGCTAAATAATCCCTCTAAGGTGAGCCTGATACTTACGCAGGTAGAGGGGGGGGGGGGGGGGGGGGGGAGGGGAGTGGGGGGTCCAAAATATCTAATTTTAATTATTCCATATATATTTTCCTTACAATTCTTAGGTTGTTCGCTTGTTGGGGGATTGTAGGTTTTTTACCTCTTAATCGAGGCCTTTAATCGCAAGGCCGGTTACCAAGATCAAAAGGGGGGTATGGTATTTATATGCTCTTTGTGTTCTGCTCGGGGGGGGGGGGGGGGGGGGTGTGGGGGGGGGCTGCCGGGCACTTTAATTCCGTTGGAATTTGCTATCTTAGAGTTCTAAAAGGCGCTCTGCACAACTTCTACCCTGGTGAGATCGAGCTGCCAAACGGACGTGGTGGCGTCCTGGAGATATTTGCGAAGGGTGTTCTAGTTTTCAGGTCATTTAGAGGATGTATTGATAGAAACATATAGGAAATATCTGGAAATTTTCGAAAGTTACTCTATAACGTTAGCAGCCAGGCTGTCCCTTCTGCGCATAAGAAGCCGTTCGCGTACCTGCGTTTATTTTTGGGCGAGTTAGGAGACGAGATCTTCTTTTGGCAAACCATCTGTTGGAAAGTATGTTTTGATTTTTCGTTACGGTTCGTTCGCTGGAGGAAATTCTTCGCGGGTTTCGAGTGTTCTGCACGGCAACTGTCCTTCCGGCCCAATTCTCCTAAGCAATCCTATTTGCACCCTCAACAGAGCTGGTCTTCTGTAAGTGGAGCCGCCTGCGGGAGGGGTGGCTAAAAAAGATATGAGAGGGGGAGAATGTAGAGAGAAAAGGGTTGAAGGGGTGATGGGTGGTTGGGATATGGGGGAGGGTTGGGGTTGGATTGGTGTATGGGGTTGGTGTGGGGGGGGATTTGGTTTGGGGGTGGTGGGGGCCCCCGGGGGGTGGGGTGGGAGGGTGGAATGGGGGACTTGACACCTTACATCTGTAAACACGGGAGTGTATGCATCCGTCCCAATAATCCTAGTTGTCTTCCAATGAAATTTATTAGTTGTTTTATTGCCGGTGCATAAGAAGAATTCGATTAAAGTCAAGTTTAAGAAACTATCTTTAAGGAGTTAAACGGAAGCTTAAATTTTGCTAATCCTTTTCCAGTTTCATTTTAGTTTTGTTTTTTTTTTTAATTTTTTACAATTCCCTAATCTGTCTCTTTTAAGTGTGTAGGGCAAATCGGCCTGCTAATTGAGCAAATAAATCGGGGATTCTTGGCAGACGACTTTCGTCGTCTGACGCATAAGCCGGAATTTTAAAGACCTTAGCAGGATCCTCCTCTTAAAGTACTGCATCAGAATATTGGAATTCTTGTATTGCAAATTTGTGAAAATGTACGCCGAAGAAATTTTTGGTTTGTTTATTGATTATCGAGATTTTCAGTCTCGGGCTGCTTCATCTCCCGTTATAGTCACAAACACCACTTTAGGTATTTCTGTAACTTGTCTGGAGGTGAGATTCGAACTCGTGGCTTTGGCGTGAGAGGTATGGATGCTTACCACTACGCCGGGGTCACCTCTACCAAAAGAGCGATTACGAGCTTGCTACTCGCCCAGAAGTCACCCAAGGAGATTCAAAAGCATCAAAAAGTCTCTACAGGATAGTTCTAAGCAGCGAAAGTCGATAAGTGTAACAAGACTTAACAAACGTGACCGAATCGGTCCGTGCAAATGTTGCTCGCAAACCGGTACATTCCATCAGGAAACTTGCCAAGGAAGCCAACTTTTCTGAAAAATCCATGCGAAGAAACATCAAAGAAGATTTGCACCCATCTTCCAGAGCTAGAGAGAAACGCCACTTGATGGTGCGGGTAAAAGAACTACGAGTGACTCGTAATCCTGTTCTCCCACGAAAAGTTGTTCAGTATCGATGCTGTGTCCAACATCCGCACAGACCGGTTAATTTCACCGAAGAAACTTGAGGATGTTCCGTAGAAAGTGCAGTTTAAGTACTAATCCAAACCTCTGGCTGGTGTTATGATGTTTGGCTAGGAGGTTTGAAAAAGTCTTCCTGTGGTATTGTGAAGGACCAAGTGTTGCCCTAGGTGAAGGTCAAGTTCTATGGGGATCAATACGCTGCCCTTCAATAGGATGGAGCGCCATGTAACACGTCAATTCGGACTCAACAATGGCTGATGGAAAACATGACGTTTTGGCCGAATGATTTCTGCCCCCCTAGCAGTCCGGACCTTAATTCGTTGGAATATTCGATTTTAGCGTATGCTGAAACACGAGTCTGCAGAACTTCTCACCCTTGTGTGAAGATCCTGGAGTCTGTCACAACGTGACCATGGCAGTCGATGCCGGAGGACTACTTTCGAAAGGCGTGCTCTAGTTTTCAGCGTCATTTAGAGGATGTCATTGATAAAAATAAAGGAAATATCGAGGAAATTTGTTCGAAAAGACTCAATAAAGTTTGCAGTCAAGCTTGTCCCGTCAGCGAATAAAAGCCGTTCCGGACCTGCGTTTGAGTTGGGAGACGGGATCTTCCGAAACCATCTTATTGGAAAGTACGTTGATTTTTCGAACGATTCGTTCCCTGATAAATCTTCGGCTTTCAGTGTTTTGCAGCAAATGTCGTTTTCGCGCAATTCTCCTAATCAACCTAGTTCACCCTCATCAGACGCTTAGCTTAGTCGAGCTGCCTGCTGTCACCGTACATCTGTCACAGTTTACACGTTCCGTCCTAGACTTGAATCTTGTCCTAGCGATACGGTCTACGGTCTAAGTAATGTTGCTGCTGCCTCTTCAAATATCCTGTTGTATTACCAAAACGTTACTGGGATCAACAGCTGTGTCCTGCCATCTTTAGTGACGGCTGCTATGATGTTTACGCTTTCCCAAGCTTGACTAAACCGAAACACCTCTTGTTTGTTGGAGGTGGAATCAGCCGTGAATTACAGTATGGTTGTTTTTCGTGTACAAGAGTATGTTGGGTAAAATATATAAAAAAATGCATTTCTGGTGTAGGTTTTGATTGATATGATGAAGTGTACGTTAGGGTTTGACAAGATTAAGGTGTAAGCTCTGAGTCACTTTTCGGCTTCCTTTCGGTTCTTATAGTAGCTAATGTCTAGGCTCATGTTGATCGGTGAATTCATAATTTGGGGTTTGTATGGGATTTGCTACGGGAGGGATTACTTTTACGAGTCTCCGGAGGACACCCAGTAACCTTAAAAGATAGGTCACTGTTTCTTTCTATTGGGAATTAAAACTGAGATGACATACCTCCAAGAACGCACAGTGGGGAGAATTATTAAGTGCAAACCAGCAGGAGGTATGAGCGTTTGACTTTGTATCAATGCATCCTTCTTCTCTGTACAGAAAGCGAGGATTGGCGCAATAATCATAAGCCATAAAAGGCTAGAACAAGAGTTAGTGCTCATGTCCCAACCGTCAGACAAGCTCTCACGCAAGAAAAGCCTGGATAGAAGTAGGAAACGCTTGTGTTCCAGCCCAGGAAAGCGGACAACAAAGGAGTGCATTAACTTTCTTAGCTTCGTCACTCCCAACGACCTATATACATATAAATATACATATGCTTTCCTGCCAAGGAAAGCCTCCCGCACAATCCCATCCAACTTCAAACCCCAGATGTCTATCAAGGTAACATGAGTTTTCAGCATCTTCTTAAGTAGACATCTAATCAACACTTCCCTCCCATCCCTTGCTGATCATGAGGACCTGGCCAGGTGTTGTGGAAAGATATCGATGGTTGAAGAGCCTGTCATACCCAAGGCAGCTCTTCTGGCGCTTCCATCGTCTCTCCAACAGCCAACCCAGGATTGTGTATGATTGGAAAATGCTATGCTATGCTTGGAGTATAATCTAAGGTAGGGTTTCGCCATGGCTTCTGCAAAACGATTGATATCGCTGTTAAAGTTTGACTATATACAATAACGGTACTATGATTGGTGATGTATAGCTGAATTCACCACCTCGTGGCAGGAAAATCGCATAGAGTAGCGAAAGAAACTGTCAATTTTTCAATGCAGATGCTAGGAAACTCCAAAAGATTTTGAATTCTGTACTGTAAATGATAAAATTTTCCTGCACTCGTATTTTTTTTTGGTTCCAGAGATTCATATGCCTCCATAATGCAACGTGGTGATGCAAATATGCTTTTACAGTGGAAGTTTGTGGACTTTATCAAATTTCACCATGATTTTTTTCTTTTGATTCTTCTTTTTAGACGCCCTACGGGGCTTTGCATCACCCTCACCAAATGTGTTCGTAACATAAGCATTAGCATTGACGGTTGCACACTATTGTAGATGGAGCTAAGATAAGGAATAATTCGTAGAAGACATCACATTTCACCATGAAATGGAACCAGTTACTGATACGTTTCTCTGCGCAATAATCTTCACGAACGCACTCCTCGATCGCTTACTTGACCACGTCCATGTAACCGTTGGATATATGGAGAATTTGGTATCTACCTAAGACGACGCAGGGAGCTCACACAGTCTGCAGTAGATATCAAAGGAAAAGAGAGATGAATAGTTGGAGAAAATAATTAAACAGAATGCGCTGTTTGGTGTACAGAACAAACATTATTAACATACAAACAGCATAACCAATACCGGTGTGTTTCTCAAATCCAAGTCGAAACATATTATGCTGTTGGCAAATATTATGCAGAACTGCTGCAAATATCAATATTGATAGTTAAGAAAAAAATAAGTCGTTATCTAACCAATGAATTGTCCAGGATGCATTTTTGAACTGGCTGCTTTCGTATTAGATAGGATTAGATAAGAGTAGATTAGTTGAGAGACAAAAAATCGCATCGATCGGAAGTGGCAGGTAAAGACAGGTAAAGATCAAACCTCAATTCCCGGGAATTGTGCACATTGTTCTAAAAGACTATAAAAATATCTTTCTTTATTGAATACTTGACTTAATTTTACTCTTTTGTTAATAAAACTTTACAAACTCCGATGAAAAAGCATCATTTTTAAAAAAGAGGCATGTGTGCGTCATATTTTTCACTAGAAAGTAAACGAATAATTTTCGAATGATAGATTTTATCTTTTGATACTCTTGGTAAGCAAACCATCTGAAATATCAGACCATTCAATCCAGTTGTTCAGTGGGATCCCGAAACCTCGAAGTAATATGATAAATTTTTCCTTCACTCATCTGTCAACTACCTTGCCAAAAACAAACCAATTCACCAATCACACGTAGTTCCATCAAACCGTTGAAAAGTGTCACGTTTCATGATTATGCAACTCTTTGGCAACTTTTGCTGCATTAACACCCATCCACCAATGCTGTTTCCTGCAAAGAAAAAGCCACAGATTTTGCAGCGTAAAAGTCCCCTTCACGAGACTCTCAAGATGACGACTCTGCAATGATCGAGAACAAGTTTATGCCCCATCGCGGGACGGAACACGACGGTAGCATTGCAAACTGCAATTAAACTTTTCCCTAATTAATTCCCTTGCAAACTCCCCTAGCCAAATAGCGTCTTTTGCTTCTTATTGCGTCGTGGGTGAACTACAGAAGCAACAGCAGCAGAAAATTTGCCTTGCTCTACTTTTGAATCTTTCACCCTCGTCAGATTTTCATCTTTTTGCATTATAACAAACGCTATATGGACTGGCATTTGTGTATATAGCGTTCCGATGCAATTCCCCGTGTTACCATTTCTGGGAGCATGGTGGTTGCTGCAACCCAAGACGACTTCCAAGTTTTTGTGTTGCTGTTTCCTCGAACGGGACTCTTGATTTTTGCTTATGGATACCACTTCGAGGGTGAATAAGGATAACCTCATTCCTCTGCACCCGCAAAGCTCAGAGAAAATGCAAAAGCAGATTGAAGCATCATCACTCTTCACTGGAAAATGTAAACCAACACTCAATCCCACTTCGAATTCGTTGGAGCTTTAAGATCACGTTTAAGGTGACCTAGATTTTCAATTCGAATATGCTTCTGCCCACTCACTCCTGTGTCATGCTGCGCTTCCTGTCCCTAACCTTGTCTATGCACTAAGTATGTCTGAAATCCGCCTGTAACCATTGACTGCTCCCCGCAGACTCTCGGCGGTACATAAGAATCTATATATTGCGCCAGCTTACCGAATTATATAGTATACATATATACACATGCAGCGGTGGAGCAAACTCACACATACTCAGACTGGATCCCCATCGAATCGTCCGCGTCAACTTCCAGTGTGCAGTGCAGCGCTCATTGTCGAAAAACTCTCCGTCACACTAGATGACTACAGCAGAAGTAACATGCATCGACTGCACCTTCCTCCATGCATGTGACTCCACAAACTTATCCCCTAGTAAATGAAAATGGATGGAAATCCTAATCTTTCACATAGGTAACTTCAACTGCGTTGTAGCAGATATATTTCAGCGTCGCGAATGTTAATCCAATCGCTGTTCATCACGTTAGTTGCAAACGAGCGTGAATAATAACTGAGAATTTAATTTCAGATTGCTTGTAGTTCATAACAATTAACAAATTTACTCACAATCAGTTTGTTTCTAATCGTCCTGATGGTGCGTTTGGAATCAGTTCACTTTCACTTCCATACTTTAACATATGACAAAAAAATAATTCTCTAATCAAAGCCTAGTTTCTTACACGATGTTAAAGAAGCTTTAACTTTCTGACTAGGCAACTTTAAGACCAAATCTTACTTACGATATCTCACATTACTACGCTGTTTTTTGTTTTGTGCTTCATTTAGATATGTATCAGGATGACATTTTATGACAATATTCCGCCCGAAACGGAATAAACTACAATGCGCAATTTCGCGAAACCAAGGCAATTGATTTGCAAAATTCCACGAATAGAAGAAACATTGACAATCAAATGAATATTTATATAAATATTGAAAGTTTATAATGTGAAGCTATGAGTTGACACAATTAATTTGAATTTTACGGTTACATTTCCACATCTTGCTGTCGCTGGTGATGTTCTGAAAATGTTCCACCAAGTGATGCTGAACAAGGAAGATTACCAGCGGTTCTAGTTGTAGAAAACAAACAAGATCGATGTCCAGACGTCTATACAAGAAAGGTGATGACGTTCGGGGCAATTTAAGGAACGATGTCTGAGAGCTGTTAAGGCGATAGTCATACAATTCGTGTTGATGATCATTGGTACGATCAGATCAAACCCGAACAGTTGAAGTGATAGCGTAGTACTTCTAGAAGTGGCGAACCATCGTGAAGATTATTCTCACCAAATAAACGTAACGCTTTTAGTTGGCTTAGTTCTTACCATCAGAAATACAGCCAATTCGTTGCTCAGCTAGATAGTTAATGAGTTGGTGGAGTCTAAGAAGACGAACTAATTGAACTGAATGTTACCAAAGATGTCACTAAATGGTATAAGTGAATTGTAACATCTCTGTGAGTGTCGAGTATTAGTACACGACAATGAAGAAGTCTGCACATTATAGACGAAATTCGCGTATCTGTCAAGATAAGCAACAAAGTTGGAATTAAATAAAAATTGCTACTCTTTCTTCTCATTTTCTAGTTATCTTTTTACTGCAAACCGATGGTTTCGGGGAACAGTATTACTATGGCGACAAAAAGCTTCTACGTGTGGTTCACCAATTTGCACTGCCTGCGCTGTTTTAGTGGGAACATTTTCCGAGTTGGGAGGGCCTAAAGTGTCATGTAGCGTTTGTCAAAAGGTTTCCAGTGGACATTCGTAAGAAGCTTGCAAATAGTCCCATAATTACTAGAACTCTAATACAAGAAAATTTACAGGAAACTAAACTGCAACAGGATGCTTTGCTTTCGTTGATACTTTGGCTGCAAAAATCGTATCCTGTTCGATTGAAGAATGCGTAGCTCGTTGTAGGGGCTTAATCCTATCCTGAATTATGAACTATTACGTATGAGTTGCTTTATATACGTCTATAACTTTGTGGAAGTCCTGTCCTTATAATCTTCAGCGTCATCCAGCAGTTCTGCCACACGAACTACTAACTACGATAAGAACAGGCTGTACCCTAGCAAAGGATTATACCAAATTGATAACAAATTCTTATACCAAGTTATCATTGTTTGATAATTAAATATGTTATCATTGAGGCTGAATAAACAGCCAAAATAACACAATGAATAACAAAAAAAAAAAAATACTCGTTGAATATCATAATAATAGCTTATTTTATTATCCCTGCGAACACCTTGATAACAAATCCTGTTTTATAAGCAAATTTATTGAAATATTTTCAAATTATGTTATCAATTTGAAATCAAGTTCTTACGCTGATATCTGAAACAAATCATTTGAAGAAAAAATGCACAATTTTTTGTTTAAATATGCTGGTAAAATAAATAGTTTGGCATTAAACAAGTAACATTCGTCAAAAACTATATCTTGAAAATTACAACCTATAAAAACATAACTAGCCAATGGTGATAACTAAATTTGATATGCGATAACAGCGGACATCAAAATGAAATCTGGGATAGCTGAACTTGTTATTTTCCTTTGCTAGGGTACGTACTTCAGCTTTATTCAACGAACAATCATGTGAAAACAATATGTTAGCAGAGCAAGAACCGTCAGGCTATGTCAGCTGTTTGAAAAATTCCCACCCTTCCACTCACACGATTAAATACTTTTAGCTTTCTTTCTAGTTGTCTAGTGGCTAATTTGGATCGATGAAAATAATTGTTAGACGGTGGATCGAGAAATAATTATTAATCTAATCAATAATTCGCACATCCTTGCGGTATGGAAATTAATTGTCAGAGGAGACCTTATGGTAATTGTTAGCGATCGTGGCAATGAAAGAAGTATTTCAATAAGTTAACCATGAGAAGTCAGTTGAATATTTTGTCACCACTGAGCACATGCCTTATATTTAATCTTCGGTGGAGCTTGGGAATGCCTTGTTAAGTCCGTGAAGACGGTCTTAGAGCATACCTAACTCGCTCGCATATCCACCGAAGAATTACTTTCGTACCAAGCATGTTGACCGTATTCGAACTAAATGTAAACTCCAGACCATTGACGGAAACACCGTTAAATGGCTCTAAGCATCCGATTACATTCAACGAAAGTAGCTACACCCTGAAAAACATATGGAAGATTTCTCAGGTCTATGTACATTTACACCATGTTCGATGATTTCACAAAAGTTATTCGGATTTTATTGGTAATTGTCTTTATTGAAAGGTAATAATATTACATGAATCAATAACAGCATATGCTTCGAAATAACACCGCCTATAACTTTTTTAAACACACAATACAAAAAAAAAAAAGAATGTAAAATTAGGTGCCCTGAGACCGATAAATGCAAGCGTCCCCGATGTCATAAGAATAAGTTCAATGAGACGAAACAATCAATTTTATTTAACTTATGTTTCCTCGAGATGCGTATATTTCGGTTTTGGAAGACATAGTTTTACATGAAATCTTTGTTTACGTTCCTCGATTTCTGTCAATGGAAAATTTCGTCTCATGTAAAAGTAATAATTTCTAACAGTGCAGCTTTAAATGTTTTTCAAACCCATCGCAAGCGGCACGCACGACTTTTAGTAGCATCTCGTTCCAAACCGTAAGAATAACGACTTTGACCTAATTCGCTGTATGAGAATTCTGAGAAAACACATGATAATCCTTCCCGTACATTCTTTCTATGCTTGGCATTACGACACTCTGCAAAACTTTGGGTTTATAATATAAAACGTTGATATTAACGCATTAAAAACAAGCGCTTGCAAACCATAGAAAACTTGAAACTTTAGTACTTGCTAAAGTTGATGCCTCCTTGATGCTTGATAACATCGAAAATTCTGCGGGGCATCGTGTTTACAAGTTTTTTTTCGATGATTTGAGAGTCAATTTGCTCCCGGCACTCCTTGATGCATACTTTCAAGTCCTTCACGGTGTTGATTTGTGGTTCATTCGCATAAACCTTTGAAGCCAAAATACCCCATAGATTCTCAGTGGGGTTACAATCTGGACTACAAGCAAGCTATTCAAGAACAGTGATGTCCTAGTCCACAACCATGCTTTTGTTTGGCGTGATACATGGATTGACGCATTATCCTGCTGAAAAATAGCCGTATTTAATTGCTTCTCCGAATACTTATAACTAAGGAGTGTATCGAATATAAGCTATCCACATACATTTGCGTTGTACGCATGTATTTGTGATGGTTTTTTATGCTCTGAACACTGCATGCTGTGCGTTTGACTGTCAGCTTTCTTTTGTTTACCTGTTTGTGCGGTTCAAATTCTGCATTTTCAAATTGTCGCATATTGAAAAGGAAGTGAAAATTAAGGTTCTGGACACATGGCTAAGTGAGAAGGGTATTACTATGCGAAAATTGGCGAAGCGGTTTGGAATTCATCATGCGAGTGTTAAAACCATCATTAATAAGTTTGGGGAACACTATTATTTGGATGAGCTACCAGGAAGAGGCAGAAAACCCGGTTCTTCCAACCCAAAACTGGAGCAGAAAGTGGCATCTCTAATCATGAAGAACAAATCAATGTCAATACGTGATTTGGCCAAAAAAGCAGGAACGAGTGTCGGAATGATCCAGCGTATCAAGAGACAAAACCACCTGAAGACCTACAAGAAGCAGAACATCTCGAAACAAAGTGCAGAACAGAAGAAGCGAGCAGCAACAAGGGCCCGGAAATTGTATTCGCGTCTTTTGCAGCGTCCGGATGCATGCGTTTTGATGGACGATGAGACCTATGTAAAGGAGGACTCAAAAACCCTTCCAGGTCCACAATACTTTACTGCCGTCGTTGGGGAGGATGTGAGCGATGCGGACTGGTCGATTCAAGTGGAGAAATTCGGTCGAAAGGTACTGGTATGGCAAGCAATATGTTCCTGTGGTTTGAAGTCAACCATTTTTTACACTACCGGAACTATAAATGCGGAAATCTATCGATCTGATTGTCTCCAGAAGAGACTGTTGCCTTTATATAAGAAGCATAGTACACCTCCACTGTTTTGGCCGGATTTAGCGTCAGCTCACTATGCCAAAACCACTCTCAATTGGCTTGCGGAAAAGGGTATAGATTTCGTTGAGAAAAATATCAATCCACCAAATTGCCCTCAGCTTCGACCCATCGAACGTTACTGGGCAATCGTGAAGAGGGTCTTCAAGAAGACTGGTAAGGCAGCTGGGAACATGCAGGAGTTCAAAAAAATTTGGGCTCAAGCGTCCAAAAAATGCGATGCAACACTTGTCCGGAACTTGATGAAGAGCATTCGATGCAAAGTTCGAAAATTCGTGAAGGAATACCTTAAATTTCATCTGGTCTTCATTATGTTCAAGTTTAACCTTGTACAATAAAGGATCAATTTTTTGTATGAATAAAATATCGGTTTTCAACAAAATTTGAAAGAAAGTTTGTGGATAGCTTATTTTCGATGCACTCCTTAAATGCACCCCAAACCGTTACCGTTGCTTCTCTAAAGTTCTTCTTGAATCTTGTGACATCTTTGTCTTTCAGATCGTGTCAGTAGTAGCTGACAATCAGGTCAATTCAAATTAAACTTTTTTCATCGGAAAACATTACTTGGCGCCATTCATCAAGTCCAGTGCATGTGATTCTGTTCAGATTTTAATCGGTTTGCTTTGTGAATGGGCGTCAGCTTGGGTTTTGGCTTTGGTTTTTTTTCCATTTAATGTTTGGAGATGCACTGTGAAAGCGCCTAACGGTGCTTTTATAAATAGAGAGATCAAGTTTGCTGATTATCTACCGACAGGTCAAGTGATTTTTGGTTGCTTCATGCTGAATTCATCCCTTTTGCCTGGTTGTCAATTAAGAATTTCCCTTGGTACGGCGCTTGATGCCGTATTTTTTTACAACTTTCAAATAATTCAGCACCACCTTCCTTAATCTCTTGATTTGCCTGGCGATCCCTCGCATTGAACATTTATTTGCCATCAGAACGATATAAAAGGGGTACACATTCGCAAAATGCTTCATTCGCTCGGCAGCCTCGAGCTGTGAATTGGCAGCTGGCCGTGACAAGTATCCTGCAGGGTGCGCTGGCGAGCAACCATTGGCCAGGTATCTGATGGATCTATCGCCTTTGGTTAGGCAACCATTTCTAGGCAGGAGAAAAGTGTACGAGGGGGAGGTGTGTCTTAAATTTACATACATTTGTGTTAAAATAGTTTATTATTTTTAGTCACAATGATAGCATTATGAATGAACTAAAAATTCTCATCTTTAGGTAGCATAGTTATTGTTAATTATCATTATTATATTTTAAATTGGTCAAATATGAGCGTCTATGTCTTAAACAGTACATCTGAATAATGTAATACGTTTACGCGCCGTCTACTGTAATATTTGTGCCCATTACTGTATAGTCTGTGCACTAGAGATTTCAAGTTTATTCTCATTATTGTTTATTTAAACGTACGAAACCGATTATGAGCGCTAAAAATCGTAAAAAAAATGAAATTTCCCTTGACAAACTTTCTGAAATATTTATTTAATGAAATAAACGCGGCCAAAAAATTCGTGAAATTACAAATATTGTTGGTGTTTCTAAGTATGGAGTTGAAACCACGTTAAAGTGGTTCGCCGAAACCAACTCAAATACTGATCGACACCGCTCAGGCCGACAAAAAAAAAAAAAACAACAACAACTCATGCTGATGATCGAAACATATTATTGATGAGCAATCAAAATCGGTTTAAAACAGCACCAAAAATTTGTGCCATAATTAACGAAACCCTGATGAACTCAATTTCTGTGAATACTGTACAACGAAATGCGAAAGAAGCTAGGAAAGAAGGGATATTTTGGTCACATTGCTGTGGAACAAACACATCTACGACAACAAAGCAAGCGGAAAAGGTGATTGTTTGTTATAAAATACAAAGATGGGTCAGTAGATCAGTGGAAATCTGTTTTATGGACCGATGAATCAAAGTTCGATATTTTTGGAACCAGGCGCCAGTATGTTCGTCGAAGATGGGCGGTATGATCCAGAGGGCTTCAAATGGTGAGTTGACAACTTCGAAGGAGGGTGCGACCGACCTCTCGTCCTCACAAGTTCCTACCTCACGCCTCCACGAGTCATATGATCACAAAAAACTGCCAGCTGAAACATGGAGACGCTGGTTGGCGTAGCCTGGGCAATGTTGTCAATCTGACAATAGCGAAGTGAGGGGGTGCGACCGAAGATCTTATACCTTTAAATCATATTGTATATTATCTATTCTCATTTTATTAATAATTTCAGCACGCTTTGGAATCATCTTTGCATTCCAAAACTATGTAAGAGTCTGGAGCAACATGCCAGGCATCAAAGGCTGAATTTGTATCTCAGCATTTCAGCATACCATTTTATTTAAAATTGCACTTCTGAACTTCAACTATTATATTCATAAAAGGCATGTGCTTATACGTAATGTAGGATTAAATTTTAATGTTGTATTTGTGGTATTATGGTAAGATAAGCCATTTCTTTCAGAAATTATCCAACCGGACTCTTCGTTCACTCCAATTGCTATCTTTGAAATGTTGCTAGAACAGTATAAAGAAAAATATTACAAATATTACAGTGTCCTATAAAATAATATCTCTAATTGAAATTTAATTTTTTATATTTCGAATGATCTATTCTGTTTTCAGCTCTCCCAGGACTAGTAGGATAATGATACATATCTAACTTTTATTCATTTTTCAGTAACAATCCATTCAAGTTTGAAATTTGAATAAATTAGCATTATTGTCTATAATGATATCTTAATTTGTTGTGTACAAAATATATTATATATTAAATAACATATAACGGGGGAAAGGGAGGGACCATCAGGGCACCCAAGTAAAACGATTTGGATAGGGAGCATGGGACTGCCTCCTCCCTATTGTTAACATTTCGTTGAACAAGGGCGGGCTCTTCGACCCCATCTATTGGGTTTATTCTGTCAATCGAGGGCTCGATTCTATTGCTGTGAGTGTGAACTTACTTTTGGAAGGAGATTCTCTGCTTACGGGCCCGCCCAAACGTTTTTGGCCCTTCATACAGGAGCTTGATGATCACAAACAATAATAGAATCCTTATCAAATCGTTTTTCAGATTATTCCACTGCTATGGAATGTTACCTTGCTGCAATAGATGGTAGTATTACATCATCACATCATCATCATCATCATCGAAGATTGGCGGTATGATCCAGAATGCATTGCGCCTACAATTAAATCTGGTGGAGGTTCCGTTATGGTCATGGCGATGGTGTTGGAAAACTGGTCAAAATCGACGAAATAATGTGGAAGGAACACTATCACAATATTATTCAACTAATTACCATTCCATCTAGCATTGGTTTTAACGGTTACGGATTTATCCTTCAACAAGATAATGATCGCAAGCACACCTCTCATCTTTTCATGAGCTATCTACGGTCCAAGGAAGAGGAAGGTGTGCTCAAAATCATGGATTGGTCACCGCAATCCCCTGACGACAACTTGATTGAATTACACTAGTCGGCAGTGTTTCACTCCCTTCAAGTATATATGTTGAATTTTATAGATTTTGCCACGCTGAATTCAAATATGGGCTCAGAAATGCTGTAACACGTCCAGTTTTTGAGAAAAATGTGATTAAAATTCACAAAAACACGTATTTCCGTAGTAATATGATCTACCTCATCAACAACCAGAATATTGGCTCTGCCCTTTGAAAGGGCTGAAAGGAGGCCGGCAACACGTAAGATTAATGAAATAAACCGGGATTTCATTCACAAAATTACATTTTCAGAAAATCAATTCTATTTTAAAAAACTTTGAATGTTGGGTTTGGATTAATGAAATAAACCTCCCTGAATCCATTCGTTATCACAGATTTTCCGTAACACGTAAGATTAATGAAATAAACCGGGATTTCATTCACATAATTACGAATTTTCATAAAAATCAAGATTTTCTATTTTGAAAACAGAATTTCAGCCCCCCTTGAATGCTGGGCTTGGATTTTATGTAATGGGCCTCCCTGAATCCATTCGTGAACACAGATTTTTCGTAACACGTAAGATTGATGAAATAAACCGGGATTTCATTCACAAAATTACGAATTCTCATAAAAATCAAGATTTTCTATTTTGAAAACATGAATTTCAGCTCCGCCCTTTGAATGCTGGGCTTGGATTTTATGAAATGGACCTCCCTGATTTCATTCACAAAATTACGAATTCTCATAAAAATCAAGATTTTCTATTTTGAAAACATGAATTTCAGCCCGAAGCGGGGATAAAAAGCCCAAGGAAATTTTTCGTAACACGTAAGATTGATGAAATACTGAAATTAAAGTATTTGACAGTTTGTACAACGGTCAGCGGTGTATATCTGTCATAAGTATTAGTGTTGGAAATCGAAAATCTTTGACAGTGGTTTGTTAAAACTTCTATAGAGAACAACTGGTGCAAGTTTGATCAAAGTATTCCTATTTTGAAAACATGAATTTTCGCTCCGCCCTTTAAATGTTGGGTTTGGATTTTATGAAATAAACCTCCCTGAATCCATTCGTTATCACAGATTTTTTGTAACACGTAAGGTTGATGAAATAAACCGTGATTTCATTCACAAAATTACGAATTTTCATAAAAATCAAGATTTTCTATTTTGAAAACATGAAATTCAGCTCCGCCCTTTGAATACTGGGCTTGGATTTTATGAAATGGACCTCCCTGAATCCATTCGTGAACACAGATTTTTCGTAACACGTAAGATTGATGAAATACTGAAATTAAAGTATTTGACAGTTTGTACAACGGTCAGCGCTGTATGTCTGTCATAAGTATTAGTGTTGGAAATCGAAAATCTTTGACAGTGGTTTGTTAACACTTCTATAGAGAACAACTGGTGCAAGTTTGATCAAAGTAGTCGATCGCGTTCAGAAATAATGTCAAATGGAAGGATGGAACTCGAAAGATGAAAATAGGGAAGATGTACCTATACTAATCTCATAACTTTGCAATTCATCCTATTTGAAATAAAACGATATGCACGTGACAGGATTAGTTAGTAATGTTTGATGTTGTTATTTAACGTAAGCAAACATTATTAGAAAACGAAACCGATCCTTCAACTGCCCAATTGTTTGATTCATCGTATGATGAATAGAGGAACAATGAGATTGATATGGGGGCAGTTTCCCTATATCTTATCTTATCTAATCTAATCTAATACAAACGCAGCCAGTACGAGAAAGCATTCCGGAAATGATTGGGCTAGATGACGCCCAATTTTTGTTGTTGTCAATATTGATAATTGCAGCATATCAAAGACATTATACAAGCGTCAAAGTGGCCAGGCCTACTGCGTTGCATTAACCGCAAAAGATGATTCTGTAAAATGAGTTGGATTCAAATGAATAGATTTGAACCACAACGCATTTTGTGAATCTACAGGGGAGGAAGGATGCGTGGACATACCGTACCATACGCTTCTAGGTAAGAATAATAAAGTAATATTTAAATAAATGATGAAAATCCGAGTAATGAAAAAAACAGGTGAATTACATGAAAATGTAAGATCAGTATGCAATTTCATATAGAATAGTATGTAAAATATAGTGAAAGGATATTATAATGTGACACCATAATAACTATTACACATGTATGTATATTGTTGTCCTGCTGTAATTGTAGAAAGAATTGCGTTTCCATTATTAAACTTAAAGCTTATACAATGTAGCATAGCCTCGAATAAATTATTTAAGAAAACCTGGGAATCCCAAAGCCAATCTGAAATTATATGTCATATAATGAATATTATATTTAAAATTTCGAAGTGCTCTTCCGTTTCCTTACCGTTTTAGTCATTTGAAGTGGATCTCAAAGGCTCTACACTGATTTTAATTTTATTATTGAATTGCCTAAATAACTATTGAATAATAGTAATGTGAGAACGACAGCTAAATAGTTGAACTTAGCTAAAATTGAAATAGGTGACTTAGCTAACTTAGCTGATCAACCTCTCATCGAATGACTTTAGCCGTTGCAGTATGATTAGAGTTTGTATTCACAATAATAGTCACAGAACACAACATATGTTTGTACAAAATATATCCGACATCCACTGGTTGATCACTGAAATCATAAATTCGGTACGTATCAAAATTTCAACAGTCCCTGAAAAAACTGAAAACAGAGCAGATCACTCCAATCATCAAGGCTAAAATTATACTGCTTATAAGCGCATGTCCGTCTTTTATAAACATAGTAGTTGAAGTTCAGAAGTGCAATTTTAAAGTAAATGTCATACTGGAATGAAACAAATTGAGCCTCTGATGCTTGTCATGTTGCTCCAGGATCTTGAGATGCCTGAGAGTCTTTGAGAATGCAAAGGTGATTCCAAAGCGTGCTAAAATTATGAATAAAATGAGAATGGAAAATAGTCGGATATGATTTACAGGTATGGCTATACAATATGATTTACAGGTACACGATCTTCAGACGCAACCCCTCATTTCGCTAATGTCAAATTGACAACATTGCCCAGGCTACGCCAATCAGCGTCTCCATGTTTCAGCTGACAGTCTTTTGTGATCATATGACTCGTGGGGGCGTGAGGTAGGAACTTGTGAGGACTGGAGGTCGGTCGCACCCTCCTTCGAAGTTGTCAATTCACAATTTGAAGCCCAACTCGAAAGATGAAAGTATATGGTGCACAAACACCTGGAAAATCCGAAGTAGTCCAGTTCCAAGCTGGCTAAACTGCTGAAGATGCTGAAAACAACAGTTTGTCGAGTGCTCAAAACCTACAAGGAAACCCTGAGTGTGGAATGGAATCAGCGGATCTACGAAAAAACTGGAACCAGGAATCGTCAGTTGGCAGCAAGGTGTTGAGGTGCGTTGAAGCCAACCCCGGGCTTTCGATCCCATGTGGCCAGAAGAACGCCAACTTTCAAACGGTGCGGAACATTCTTGCCAGCGAAGCATACAAGTCGTACAAAGCCAGTAAACATCCGAACCGGCACATAAAGCAGAATTTTGTGGCCAAAATACGTGCAAGGCTCTTGTATGACCGTGTTTTGACGTTGATCGATGACGAAACATACGTCAAACTCGATTTTAGGCAGCTTCCCGGTCAAAAGTTTTACATCGCGACTGGACATGGGGATGTGCCGGGAAGATTCAAGCTCGTGTTTGCCGACAAGTTCGCGAAGAAGGCCATGATTTGGCAAGCGATTTGCAGTTGTGGCCTGAAAACGGAACCATTCGTCACATCCGTGACGATGGCATCCCAAGTTTACATTGAAGACTGCCTGAAAAAGCGTGTATTGCCGTTCATCCGCAAGCATAGGGGCAAAGTCAACTTTTGGCCCGATTCGGCCAGCTGCCACTACTCCAAGGTGGTTCTGGAGTGGTATGCTGCTAACATGATCGATTTTGTCTCCAAGCTAATGAATCCTCCAGATTGCAGTGAATTTCGACCAATCGAAAAATACTGGGTAATTTCAAAGCAGCGGCCCCAACGAAGTGGCGGCTCAAATGTGGGCAAAATGGAAGAAATGTACTGATTCCGTGTCCGTTTCCACTGTGCTGATGGGCTCCATCAAGTGGAAGGTTCGAGATTTCATTCGAACTGGAGAAATGTGACCATCTAATGCTATAACTTTGAAGTTTAAATAAAAGTACTGTAAAGCAACCATTAATGGACTTTTAAAACTTATTTAATCACGAATCACAGGTCTGTTTGTGAGTACAAATTTACTTTTAGTCAGCCTTTAATTTTTAAAATTCAAACATTTCACTCAGTATTTACTGACAACCGGAAGTCGTAATGTACATTTATTCATTCTGGCAATTGAAACATCGACCGCCGATCATCCACTTAGTAGATGGTCTGCTAATTGGGATCCCAGGATTTACTATTACTACCACTCTGGTTGGAAAACTAGCAAACGAAGCGTAAATTGCGGCTTGAAGTCCCTTTTTGCACTGCTGCATCTAAGCCGTAAAACTAACAACATTTCCAACCACATTGGACAATCCCAACTGTAAACTCGGAATCTCCGTCAAGGCAAAACATGGATTTACCACTGCACTCAGTATGAGGAGAGGAACCTTTCAATTTATAAAGATTTTCCTCCTTTACTCTAGGACGGGGAGGTGTTGGGCGGGGGATGTTAGTAGGTATTAGACGAATAAGAAACACAAGCACGGGGTGCTTTTTGCAGAGCACTTTTGCTTGGTCTCTATTGAATTTTCATTTCCAATTTGTGTAATGGAAGCCCGGAGAGCAACTGGCTGCTGCTGCTGCACAGCACCTACGAACCACTATTGCGTAGTTTTGCTGCTGTGATGTTGCTGCTCGCAAAAATATAAAATCTTCAGATAACCCAAGGCGATGACTGTAAAGCATTTATTAGAAATTGAATATATATATTTCGTTTTGTTTCATTCAGAGCCCGTTTGAAGTTGTGAGCTGGTGGTTACGGATCATGAGAGGAACCAGCTAGTTTGCATCGAATTTGTGAGGTTCCTACTTCTTCTTATTGGAACCAATTTTACAGTAAGTTGAGAAAGGGGTTACACTTAATTCAATTTGAATATTCAATTAGGTAATGCGTTTTCCTAGCGCAGGATATTGTTGGTATCATAATCCTGATAGTTTTCGTTGCATCATTTGGTTCAATTAGTGGCATTCTTAAGTGATTGTTATTGATGAAATTTATTCGAAGCAATTGGCATCGATACTTGTCATTTGAAATTACTTCGCGAATGCAGTAATGGTATTGAAATAATGGAGTGGTAGAAATATGATCGATAATTTGTGTTCAAATTTAGCTGATTTCGATCCATTTCGTGGTAGGAAAATGAGTTCCTTGGGCACTATAAATTTGATTTTACTCTAACAGTAACAAGTATAGGTATTGTAGAAGTTTACAAACCTGAATGATGAATGAGAAAAGGATTAATAATTTAAATTCAAATCGATTGACACATTTCCTTTTCCTTGACAGAAACTTCCATTTTGTCTTCGAATAAAACTTATTAGGTTAGTAGTGCTTGCAACTTATCAAATAAGTTTCAAACCTAGGCTCAACTCTACTTGAGAGCTAGGTTAACTACAACGACTTCATCTTATTTTCTGTATGATATTGTTAAACATAGGGACTGGATAGGGAAAATGGTCTATAAAATTGAATAAACCAAATTTTGATTGCTTCCCTTTGCTAGACAAAAATACTTCGATTTTACTGAGCTATAGTTTTCACAGATACCTACCTCTAATTGTATTAAGATTATACATCACATGCATACACTCGCCATTCAACATAAAGAATTCAAGCAAGAGAACAAAAGGCATTGCTGGCACCGTAACCTTGATTTAGCTCAAAGTTTGCGATGTGTGCTAATCACATAATATGTTAAACCGCAATAATGCACAAATTTGCTTTGTTCTCCAACAAGAAGGGCAACCTTGAAATTTTCCCAACTAATGTAAATTGGATCCCACTTGGAACAGGTGCACACAGTATTTGCGCTTCATCTTGGGTCGGTTTCATAACCACACCAAAACAAATTACAAACAATGCTTTCCACCAACACTCAGTGGGTGGTTTGATATCCGCTGTCAATAAAGAAAAACAAACCCCTCAGAGAAAGGAATCGCATTCTGGTAGTATTTATTTGACGACAACTTGACACGTCACCATTGCCACCACTGCCACCAGAATGAGAAAAAATTAGTTTCGTTGTGCAAAAAAAAAATCGAGCACCAGCTTGGTATGTATGGAATAGGAACGAAAATGGAATAACCACAAAGCCAAGTAACCGGCAGCAAAGTATGAACGAGACTGGCGCATTCTGGGAGACTGGAGGGGGAGAAACCTTGGCCCAATTGCAGTATCACTTCCACATCAATCGCATGTATTAGGAAATTGAAGGATATAGTTGAAGCTAATACCAATCCCTTAATTCGTCCTCTTTTTTGGCTTACCAGTGCCATTTCAAGGGCAGGTGGACATATCTATAAAAACATTCTAAATATGTTTTTTGTTTTTTTCCATGCGTGAAGTTAAAGATAACAATGTATTGGAGGATATAATTTCTAGTCATTATTTGAAACACTTTTGCGAACCATCAATATAGGGTTAGGGGATGTAATGTTAGCCTAGCTCCTTCATTCGGCCTATGTACCAAATATGTCATTAATTCAGAGATAATCAACAAAATTATATTGCTATCATGATAACCGATCTACTGTTGTACACTTCCGTGTAATTTACGATTTTCTTAACTTTTTAGACAATATGATTTCACTGGTTAAGCTGGACAGATAATCTCCATGATCTTCGAATGATCTAAATTTGGCTAAATTGAACCGATAAACCGAATAATGCAGCCTAGATGTACAGAAAATAGTCACACCTTATAAACTAAAAGTTCACACAGATAAAATAACAATGATTTAACAAGAAAACCGTGGACCCCATGTTAGGGACATATTTTTTTCTTTGTTCCTAATTATGGTCTGTTGCCTGGAAAACTTAGTAAAAATGTTGTTATTGGTAATTGTCAATGGAAATGTATGGGTTTCTGTTGAATATTTTTCAAATGGCTCATCTTAATACAAGCCGAAGGTTCAAAACCTGTGCAGAGTGAATTATAATGTTTTTACTACCAGAGAGCCAATAAATTATATTTGAAAATCTCGTAAGTGTTTAAAAGTAGTTTAAGTTAATTGTCTTTTCATAAATTTTATGTTGGGTAAAGCTTATACAGCTGGCAATGTCTTAAATCATAAAATCAGGGAAAAAAAATCGTACGAAGACTGCATTTAATAAAAAAATCGAACGAATGGGACGAAATTGCATCCATGAATAGACCCAATTTGATGCTTGTAGACCGACATTACATCCATATCCCTCGAAAGTCTCTGACGTTATAAAATGAGTTGTATAGCTTTTCATGATACATACTAGCAAACGTCTTATTAAACGTATCTAAGCAAGTGTATAACTAGCTAAATATCGCTTCAAGCTAAAATAGTTTAGGAGTTATGATAAAATATGTAATCGATCTTTGCTTATTAGGCTGAGTTAAGGGACACAAACCCTATATATTTTTTTATTAGATCAAGTGAAGTGTAAGTTCAAATTTTCCTAGTTTTCCAATTACAATCTTTCTACTCACATTCTCGAAAAAAATTTGTTTGAAAAGTGTTTTTTTTAAAAAGTGAAGTGAAAAAGGAAGTTTATTTACTATAGAAAGATATGATATTTCTGTTAGAGTAAGCCAGTCTGAAATTGAATAGAAGTTCAAATTGAGCAAAGAACCATTTCAACAAATCAAGAGGCATATGCAAGGGAGGAGAAGATTCTCCTCCTTGACGGACAGAAAGTTGGCAACTGAACTTGCTCGTATAAAGCTTGTTCGCGTTAAAAATATAAAATATTTTTTACCGTACTGGTTGTTATGAAACGTTTGCTTGCTTGATCACAGCTGCATATGGCTTGTCAAACTCAGTATTTTTATTTCGAATACGAGGGCTATATGTTACGTATCCGTGTTTAGTGACTGGTGGCATCACTGACGCCTGAATGTGTATGGCATCATTAAACGCCATATTTAAAACAAGAGCTGTCAAAATTTTAGACAGATTTATCGAGTAGTTTTGTTTTGATAGCTGTTGTTAAGTTCGCTTTTGTTTGCAACCATGGAGGAAGAGCCATGTCGATCAGTAATTTGTTTTTTTTTTTTGGGGGGGAGAGAGGGGGGGGAAAAAAAAGGGGGGGTGGTGTTTTAAAGGAAGAGGGAAATGATTGCACTTTGTTAGGGCGATACGGTCAAAATTTGGTCAATATCAACTTGACGTATTTCTTTCAATTTTGCATTTAAAAAACCTGAACACCCCTCATTTTGAAGGTGTGTGTGTGTAGAATGTTGCTCCTATTTTGATTTTGGAATTCACTCTTCAGTTGTCAAAATGCCGTCCAAGCAAGAAGAGCAGCGTATCAAAATTTTGCTCGCGCATCGCGAAAATCCGAGCTACTCGCACGCAAAGTTGGCAAAATCGCTAAAAGTTGCCGAATCAACCGTTACAAATGTAATTAAAGTGTTTGGGGAACGTTTGTCGACAGCCAGGAAGTCTGGATCGGGAGGAAATTGAAAACCGGAAGCCGCTGAGACGACAAAGAGAGTTTCCGGTAGTTTCAAGCGAAACCCTAACCTATCTCTCCGAGATGCCGCAAATAAGCTGGGTGTATCATCTACAACCGTGCATCGAGCCAAAAAACGAGCCGGACTATCGACTTACAAGAAGGTAGTGACTCCAAATCGCGATGATAAACAAAATACGACGGCCAAAGCGCGATCCCGGAGGCTGTACACGACGATGCTGACGAAGTTTGACTGCGTGGTAATGGACGACGAAACCTACGTCAAAGCCGACTACAAGCAGCTTCCGGGACAGGAGTTTTATACGGCAAAAGGAAGGGGAAAGGTAGCAGATATTTTCAAGCACACGAAACTGTCAAAGTTCGCAAAGAAATATCTGGCAAGCCATCTGTACCTGTGGCTTGAAAAGCAGCATTTTCATAGCTTCCGGGACTGTCAACCAAGAAATTTACTTGAAAGAGTGTTTGAATAAACGTCTGCTGCCTTTCCTGAAGAAACACGGTTGTTCCGTACTGTTTTGGCCGGATTTGGCATCTTGCCATTACGGTAAAAAGGCCATGGAGTGGTACGCCGCCAACAACGTGCAGGTGGTTCCCAAGGACAAGAACCCTCCCAACACGCCAGAGCTCCGCCCAATTGAGAAATACTGGGCTATTGTCAAGCGGAACCTAAAGAAGACCAAAAAAACTGCTAAGGACGAGCAGCAGTGCAAGGCAAACTGGCATTCTGCGGCGAAGAAGGTGGACAAGGTGGCTGTACAAAATCTGATGGCAGGGGTCAAGCGTAAGGCCCGGCAATTCGGATTTAGAAAAGCGGAAGCCTAACTGAATATTTTTCCTGAATTTTATACTAATTGAACTTGAAAAAGAAATTTAATTTGATTTTTTAAATAAACGATTTCACCGATTTACACGCGTTTTCCCTTGACCAAATTTTGACCGTATCACCCTTTACTACCATCAGATATTGGTTTACTGAATTTAATTGTGGCCGAACATCCGTTTTTGTTCGATTGTTGTGACTACGGAGGAAATTAACACAATTCATAATATCGTGTTAGCAGATCGCCGGGATGATCAGAGAGATCGCTAACATTGTAGGTGCTGAGAACCGGTTTTCTTTTACTCGTTCGATCCTAAGTGGCTCCGGATAAAATAGTCTATTTACAAGAAACACATAGCTAAACCTTGTACATTTATTTTCTACTTAATCCTTATATTAAGAACAACTAAACTAAACAATTTAACAACTACGGGTCATGCGAAGCCCTTCACTGACGTGCTGACGATTTGTTTATTGGTCGAGTTGGAACTGGTGCGATATGATGATATCAATCACCGTCAAACCGGCGATCGATGTTCGGATACCTCATATCGTAAATAGTAAGAATGAGATCCTTCTCTCTCATCACCTCCGCATTGCTCCCTTGTCTCCGATCGGCATAATCAACTCTGCCATCGTAAGGTAGGTGACGTCATTGATGGTTCTCATGATCTCCCTAAAGCATTCTCGCTCACGGCTCTCGGGATTTATACAGGGTTGTAGTTTGTGAGGGAACGACGATGACGCACCTCAACATCCTCACCCACCCAGCAATGAATCCAGATTGCTGTAAATGAAGAAAGAATCCTCTTCGACAGGAAAGGAAAGGGAAGGTGCATGTTGTAATCATCGTTGACTTCGCGTTGGCTCCCCGAGCAGGAGCGAATAACTTGATAACTGACCTTGGTATTTAAGAGCCCAGATTAAGAGGTAAAATACCTGAGGATAATACCATAAAATTGTTCCCACAATGTTATGCGAATACCAAGTTTAGGTAAGACAATACCAAAATAGTACCTCTCAGGTATTCCCAGGTATCCGAAATAACAAGTTTTTTTTTATTCTAGAGAGATTCTGCCTGCAATTCTTAGGTATTTTGCTTAGGTATTTTACCTCTTAATCTGGGCTCTTAAATACCATGGCCAGTTATCAAGATCAAAATTAGGTATTCATATGTTGTTGTCTCCTGCTCGGGTCCGAGTTCGGTAGATGGCGCAGTTTCTTCACTGCACGTTTTAGAGTCCTTGATTTTATTCTCAATGTGACCACCCTCAACACCCCGACAGCTCCTGAATGGATATCCGTTATGCGGCCCATTTTCCATCGCATCGAAGGTTGATTATCGACAGACTGTTGTTTTCGGTATCTTCAGCACTTTAACCAGCTTGGAACCGGACCGCCTCCGGTTTTTCAAGTGTTTGTGCACAATATTTTTTCTTCTTTCGATTTCTTTTTGACGCTATTTGTGAACGCGATCGACTACTTTGATCAAACTTGTACCAGTTGTTCTCTATAGAAGTGTAAACAAACCATTGCCAAAGATTTTTGATTCCCAACACTAGAGGCGTGCGAACGGCGCGCGAGTGGCGTATCAATTTACTTTTAGTCAGCCTTTAGTAAACATGTGTATTACGCAGCTGAAATTATATTTTTTCACTCGAGTGCAACAATGAAAGGTTTGACAGCGAAATCGAAGTCATTGAGGTACTTCATAACTGTTGTTGTTGTTGTTTATTAATGAGGTACTTCATAATGATAGGCTGTCAAAGCTTCCCACGGTTAGCTACACGATCGATAGCATCTCCCATGGTTCGTCTATTACGATCAGGAACAATAGCGGTGATAGTATACATCCTTGCCTCACACCGGCAACTACCCGTATAGGATCGGACAAGGTTCCGACAGGACTCTACATTTGAAAGCCTCGTACTGCGCCTCGATGAGGTTGATGATTTTATCCGGGACTCCTTTGCCTCTCACGGCACCCCGAAACATTCTTGATTGAGTCTATCAAAAAGTTTTTTTTTTATCCAATGAATACATAATAGAGAGACTCTTCGAATACGTTGACCTACTCAGGGATGATTCGGAACGTGACAACATGGTCCAAATGAGTTCTTCCGGCATGGAGTCCTGCCGCCTGACAGTCGCGTCGATTTTCTCCTGTATCCGATTCATGATAGCTTTGCACAGAACTTTGAGAACATCACACAATAACATGAAGCCTCGCCAATTGTCGCCTTTAGTCAGATCCCCCTTTCTAGAGACCTTCACTAAGATGCCCTACATTACATAATAGTTGATGCAACATTTGTGTGGTTAGGGGGGCATGGTGGTCAATGGTCAATGGTCAGTGGGTCGATTAGTCCCGTCACGTCTTTCACTGGCATTTTATGGTACATCCTTGCCCCATGTAGGCTTTGTGAGATATCGTATAGGAGGCGGATATCGCCAGTTGTTGCGATTTTCTCCCCTTCGTTTGCCAAAGAAACCAACCACGCTCGCTCGCTTGTCCTGTTAGCCGCAGCGTTTTACTTCTTTAGAGCCGAATAACGATGACGGGACTAGTATTTGGCTGCTCAGGCTGTTGCCTGCTGTATCGCGGTTTTTGGTTTCAGGTTTCATCAGTAATCCACTCTTTTCGCTGTGTGCGCAGCTACTCCAGCTTATTTTCGCTTGTCTCGATAGAGGCATTCTTGATGGTCGTCCACTGCTCTTCGCCGCTGCCACCATCCGGAACCTCCGCTGCTCGGGTCTCAACGATCGATCTTTGCGCAGCTGGAACTTATAGTCGGCGTGTGTTAAATCGCCGTCTGAGATTTTTATCCCGTTGCTGAATCCTCACTATGCACAGATGCATATAGTCGATTAGAAGGTGGTGGTCAGAAGACTCCCTTTCCATTTTCTTCTGATGCAGATATGGTCGATTTGATTTTCTATATGTCCATCCACGTGACTTTGTGCACTTGTCTATGAGGTAAGCGTGAACCCTCGATGACCGTGTCGTTGCTGCCATAACAATTCTGCAAACAGCTCACCGTCATCGCTTATTTCTCCAAAACCATGACGTCCCATAACACGCTCATAGTCCGTGTTGTCGGAGTCAATCTTCGCATTGGAGTCACCAGTGTAGATCACCCTTTGGGACTTAATCCATGACGGTTTTCAGTTGACTCAAAAGTTCTAATTGTTTTGTAGCTTGGCACCAACGTTTGGCGCATAATTATGGTATCGGATTATGGTAAGCTTTCGAGCCCGTGTTTTCTGAGTCTTGATTATTCTTTCATTAATTGATTTGTTCTTGATGAGTGCCGCTTTCTAAGAAGAAAACCAACTCCAAGGTACCGGGGAACGTTGTCACCCTGAATACTGGAATATAACAGTACCTGTCTGATGTAATTTGTATTCACCAAAGTTTGGCGAACACACTTCACTTAGCCCAAGGATTTCGAGTGTCGTGCATCGCGCCTCGTTGGCGAGCTGTGCCAACTTACTTGCTGAGCTAATTTTAAAACATTCCATGTTCCAATTCGTTTCCTTTGTTTCGCGCTAAAAGTCGTTGCCATTAAATCAGTTGGGGTAGCTAGTCAAATCTCCCGGTCCGCCTTTAAGTATCTGCATTGAGTTATCTCACATTATAATAATCCGTCGACTATATCATAACACATTGCGATTGGTTGAGCGGATTGAAATCATTGCGGATAGTGAAATCATTGGGTATAAAACCAAGTCTCTCGCGGTTGATGCTTAACCGATGAGCTTGTATATCAATAGAAGCTTAAAGTTACCAGAAGGCACAAAATGCATCTACGGACTCTTATTTTTAACAGGTCCTTCAATCGTAGTTTTGGATGGATTAGCGTGGATTGTTCCTTAGAACGTTCTTCTTGATTAATGCGGATATTAGTTGCCGTAGTGAAGTGGATTGTGGAGTGAAGTTGTAAAAATTGAATGTTTACGAATAAAGAGTTTGTTTCCAGCATCCGCTGCGAACGGTTGTATCGATGCTTTATTGCGCTTTATTTTGCTATCAGGCATGGCGTGTTTTGTATTGTTTTGGTTATCGATTATCCGGCGGCGCGAGTTTACTAACGAATAAAAATCAAAAATATGATCACATCACTTATCATGATAAATCCTGATACATCGAGCCAGGGATTGTCGAAATACACAGAGCAGTGCAAAATAGACAAGTGCTTCACCAAATTTCAAGTGTGCGTCTCCTGTTTTAGAAGAGCGCACATAACAAACGTGTGAGAGATTTCGTAGCACCGCGAGAGACAGAAAGCCGCACATGCACTACTCTTTCAGAGATAAAGAGTAATGCACTGTGCTTTACACTGTGCTTTACTCTGTGCTTTGGCTCGTGCTTTGGTTAATGGTATCAAAATGATTTGTTTTTTATCTTAGTAACAAAAAGGCATTGTAGGGGTCCACAGAGGGAAAATATTATTAAAATCTTAATTCACAAACTAGTCGGGCCATTTAAAACATAGGCACTTAAAAAGATTTTTATATAGAAACTAAGACTTATTTATACACCACAATGCCTTACTCATGAATGGTACATGAAATTTTCAGTCTCGTGAAATGATATGATATGTTTACTACCTGAATAGGAACTCCAATATATTTAGTAGGACTGACAATGTACAATAGCTATTTGTGACTGTAACTTCCTCCCACCTTTCTGACGCATTTCGCTATTTGTTTTGCTTGCCGCATGAATGTCAGTTTTGTTACAATATCAAACGTATTTGATGAAGTATACTGTGCATGGGTAATTGAGGCGAAACAAATCAAATTAATTAATTATTAAGGAATGTTCACATACATGAGACAGCTCCCGTTCCTAAGGAAGTTTAATTTGAAACGCATCTTTGATCCTCTCTGATAGACTTTTGTAGGAAAAGTTATTAACTTCTTCCGCGTTCGTAATCGGTTTTGCACACAGTATACAACGCACAGTGCACATCAATTCTATTCTTAAAATGTGAGCTCAAACTGCTAAACAATCCAAACAGGAGTATAATTGGACGGATTTTTTTGTGGAATCAAGATACAGATTGATGAAACACTTAGAGTAGCTATAAGACAACATGATATCTCTATTTGGGTAGTCCATATACTACATATTCTCTAATGTATTATATAAGATGGTCTTTAATCACCCGTAGCACTTTTTTTACGCCAGTGTCAGTGGTCTAACTGCACTTGGCGCTATGGTCATGGCAAAATAATCTTACAATAAACTTAAGTCAAATATAGCGCATCAGAGATCAAGGTGCATAGGGACGTAGGGGCTCAGGGACAGGAAGATCGTTTTCATATCAAATATCACCTTATTTCTCATGGCATTTTAAAATGTTTTAATAACACATTGCATTTTAATCAATAAATCACTTTATTTTTATTCATATCACTGAATGAATAGTAAACAAATTTGAATTAATAAAAAAAAATCGAGTGCATCACTTCGTGAGAGCTTCCTGTTAAAGCATTTTAGATAAAAATCAAACGGTAATTTGCTGGAATAGCTCAGCGTTCAGTCTTATCATCAAAATGTTTGCCAATGTTGTTTCACCGAGACGAGTTTTTAACTTTGTAAGGATGAAAGACAAGGTACTGAATGCTCGTTCAGTTGAAACTTGTGTTGCTGGTGTTGCAAGTGCTACCACTGCCATGCAGTACAATTCTGGCTTCGCTTGCTTTTGGCCGTACCAATAGTCCAAAATTGACTGACCCTTTTCAAGTTTCAGACGAGGAGAACGGCTCAAATCTTCCAGCTGTTCGAACAAATTTGTTGAGATGCTAGAGACCTGTGATAGCTCATGCGAGCGAAAAAAAATCCTCCAAAACGTCATCATAATTTACGATGTGACCTTCGACCGGATCATCTGTTGATACATTCGATAGCCCACCTAGCGATACATGCTGATTACTCTTGCATGTGTTTATCAGATGCGACTAAGACAAAAATAATAATATTACTACCCAAATTTTCTGATGGAACATAATGTGCTTACCAATGCAGTCTGGCGTTGATCTTCAGTGAAAAGTGAACTGTATCGATAATTGATACGCTGGTCCAGATAAATCGCAGCTAAGAAGGCTTTGTTACTTGTTAAGGCTGATTCGCGAGCTTCCATATTCGCAAGCAACTGTTTGGATAGCGTACTTTCTTTCTTACCCAAGAGAATCTTACATCGAAGCCAAGCTAAGTAAAAATCTCCGATGGTGAGCTGCGATGTTTGTAGAACTATCGTCAGCTGCGCTACGAGTTCAAACCCCTCGATAAAATTGTCAATAAATGTCCATGTTTCATTGGTAAGAGCAACTTCCTTGTCATTCTTGGTGATTGAACAGATAAACTTTTTGTTGGACTTGACTGAGGAAGCACTGTCATACCACGAATTCCATCGAGTTGATAGTTGAGTTCAAGCATTTATTAAAAAATTAAGAAAGATTCCATACAAGAATCTGTTTAAGCTGAACCACATAGAGGCGCCGAAGCTCAGTTTTGATCAACTGAGCTTCGGCGCCTCTATGTGGTTCAACTTAAACAGATTCTTGTATGGAATCTTTCTTAATTTTTTAATAAATGCTTGAATTGCAGTCAGGTGCTTCCTTAATTTGGCCTCTTTTATGGTATCAGATACTGCCAGTTGTGCAGTATGAGCAGCACATTGAACACCAGAAAATATTGGTGTAATTTTCTCCAAAAGGTGTTTTTCGCGCTCATCCATGGAATCGACATCATCAGTTTCTTCTTTCTGCGCATCGTCCATTTCATCATCGCTGTCACTATCTGAATCATCAGTGGATTTATTGGCTCTAAAATTAAAATGATTAATATTTGAAAGAGTTACTATTGAATTCAAAGGTTTACTCCTCCAAATCATCTTCGTTGTTGTCATCTATAAGACCATACATTGCCATCTCCTGTTGTTTAAGGATTCGTATGTTGGTTGCCAACATATTGGAACCATTATCTGTAGTGCAGCTGTAGATTTGTGAAACATCGATTTTGTAGGATGCTAAGATATTTAGCACTACTTTTTCGAGGTGCTCCGATGTGTGCCGCTGCTTAAGTTCAACCATGGCCAATGTTTGAATTTTTATCACATTTTTTGCGATAAATTGAATGTTTACGCAGAGAATATCTCGACTTAATCGTGTAGCAGTATCCAGCTTCAAACAAATCAATTTTCCACAAATTTCTTCCGTAATTTTTGCTTTGATTTTTTCGGCAGTTGTTTCAATAATTGGTTTGATCGATCGAAAATCTATTCTTCGGGTTCCTTCTCCAGGTTTCCCGTTCAAACCTTTCTCGATTGCATCAAATATTTTTCGAAGTGGTGCACAATTTAAAAGTTTCAGAGGAGCACCTACAAGGGTTACTGTTTCAACCATAGCTTTGACGTAAACCTGCCTATTCATCTTCACAGTAATTTTCATCCGATTGATTTCAGAACCGTCGTCTACAACCGTTCCATCATTGTAATCCGTCGTTTTTAGTAGTCCATTTTCCGTAGCGATTTCCTTATGCTGCAACACATAATGTCTGACGTAAGTAAAATTTCGCAAGCATTTCACCACTTTCCCACAAATTTTACACGATGCCACTTTCTCTTCTTCATTAATATTAAATAAATCTAGTTCTAATTTACGCTTGGAGTTTGCTAGGTTTTTTTTTCTTGGGGGGGGGGGGAAATTAAAAAAAAAAACGAAAGGATGAGTTATGTCAGTGACATAACTGCAAAGTTGACGTAGGACTGCCTGTTGATGTGAAGAAATTGATGTCATCGAATTCATGAATTTCTACTATATTTTATTCAGTCTAAAGAACCATGAAACCCTGTGCTGATGGTGTGTGAGGCTCCGGTTCTTCTTCCACTATTGATTCTTCACGAAAATTTATAGAAACTGCAGTTCGCCTGGAATTGACTGTTAATGATATTTTGTTTGTTAAATCATCGCCAACATTAGATTGGCTTTCATAGTCATTTGCTCTTGAACAAAAGGTCACAAATACAAATTAAGCACTCTTTAAGGAAGAAGAGCTTTATTTCTATCCGCTGATATATTCAATTTGAAGGAATTGTATACAACTTCCGATAAATTAGCAGACAAAGTGTTTGTTTACAGAAGCAGATTCTTCCTAATCAAATGTTGGAACTAAAATGTCCAACGTGCTTGTAAGTGTGAAATGGATCCTGTGTTTACGGAGGGAACATGGTTCGCGATTGAAATGTTCTTATCACTTTTCTTGGCTGCAGGACAGCCTGAGTGTTTGGCGGCACGTGATACTACGATAAAAATAGGCATTTACACTGTTTCTAACTCGAGATTGTATAGACTGATGATTGAACATATACCCAAAAGTTGAAAAGGAGGTAAAAAATGCAATTGCAGTTTATACTATGATATCTTGAGAAATCCGCATGATTCAGAAAAGGCAATTTCGCCCATTTTGATTCACAAAGCGTTTTATGGTACAAATGAAGCCATGCAAATGTGTGCAAGCGACTGGCAAGCAAAAATAGCTCGAAACAATTTTATCGCTGTAGGCTCCATATTCAATCATCACCAACATACACCAACAATATACAATATGGATGAGTCGATATCACAAAATGCCGCAACGCCATTGGCCACTGTTTTATTGCCGCCGTCAAGTGTTCTATGTTTGTTCTCACTGATCATCGACAAAGCGTTTTATGAAATAAACAATGCCATGCCATGCAAGTTTGTTAGCGACAGGTTCTACATAGCTTGGTGGAAAATATGTCCATTTGCTTCATTGCTGCACCCTGAATTCCTCGCCAAGTGAACTAACTGTTGGGTTTCTATTCCCACATTCTTACCTTGTCAAAGTGGCTAATTGGTTGCCATCAAGAGCCGCCGAGCTAGCGGTCCTGGTCTGTATCTCGATCTTGATATGTAGATTTTATTTTTGTTAGCCATCTGACTTTCGAACACTCATCTCTTACTCATCAACTAAATATCACTGCGAACAATCTCACGCACACGTTCAATTTTTCATTGCGAATTGCTGTTGCTGTTCTGCCCACAACTAATGTTAGATTTTTCATCCAACTTACGATCAATAGCAAAAATGGAACAAAATCAAGCGAAATTGTATAACAATCTTACTTTATTAGTTTGAGTGTAGAGCGAATTACGAAGAACTTAACCTAACACCAAGTAGACCAGTTTAGACATTTTCGTTTTGCAAAAAGTTCCACCGGCTGGAGCGGGAATCGAACCCTCAACTTCAGGACAACAACCGCTTGAACGACGGGCGACGCCGCTAACCACTTGACCACGAAGATGATGTGGGCGATTGATTTGGCCATTTTCTCCGGGACGCGGCAGTTTAAGCAACGCCATGTTTAGCCGGTGCGTGGTAATGAACATTTCGATGAGCTCAAGAGAAATTTCAATCAAACATACTCTTTAATCGGTAAATTGATTTGGTCGTCCTGAAAAGGACAGATTTTAGTTGTTTACGGAGGGATGATTTACGTCAGCGTCGACGTCGGGCTTCTTCCGCTTGCCTCGTCTAGCGGACGTGCCAGCCACGTCAGGCGCCACATCAGCGTCTACTCGATTTCCAGCATCAGGGCCAAAAACTCGGAACGTCTCGGAAAAGCGCTTTTTTATCACGAGAGCGGGATACACACGTCTGAACGTGTCGATGATCCAATAACGAATGATTACTATTCTTCTTCTTTATTGTTTTAACGGGAATGCCAGGCCTGTTTTTCATAATGGCATATATCATAACATGACAAGAAGGGGTTCTCAACGAAGGCAATGCAAATCAAATTTTACAAAAGGGGACGGGCCTCAGTTGTTACGCCAGACAGCAGCGTGGAAATAAAATCATTAGTTTTCTTTAGAGCGACAGGGGTTTCAGAGGTTAAATTCGCATCTTTTCTACTCAGGCAACAGAAAACCGGCCCTTGTCAGGGCCTTAGAACCCTATCCCAAGAGAGTTGAGATTTAGACAAACTTGCTTCTGAAACTGCATAACAATAGTAACAATACAAACAATAGTTTGTAAATATTGGCCAGAAAAATTATAACTCACATTTTAAAACTACCTGCAACTAACCTAATCTAATATCTGCACCTAATCCACTATGAACCTATGTATAACAAGAACTACAATGAAGCTAACCTACCCCCTACACTGAATATGTGAAACACATAATTGGTCTGCCGTGCTGCAGTTCCGTTCAAATTAACTGTTAATATTTCGTTTGTTGAATGTACAACGTGCTTGCTAGTTTTAACATGGCAAATAGAGATTTATATATGGATACTAATAAAAAATGTTGCTCATTTTCTCCAGAACATGGCTTTTCAAGCAACGCCATGTTGAGCCGGTGCGTGGTAATGAACATTTCAATGAGCTCAAGAGAAATTTCAATCAAACATACTCTTTAGTTGGCAAATTTATTTGTTCGTCCTGAAAATACAGGGTTTTAGTTGTTAACGGAGAGAACATGGTTCGCGATTGAAATTTTTTCTCGGTCTTCCTGGGCAGCAGGATGGCCTGAGTGTTTGGCAGCACGTAATACTACGATAAAAATTGACATTTGCAACGTCTTTCACTCGAGATTGTACAGACTGAACATTGACCATAGAGCGAATTACAACGAACAACTTAACCTAACACCCAGTGGATTAAACTGGACATTTTCGCTTTGCAAAAAAGTTCCACTGGCTGGAGCGGGAATCGAACCCTCACTCCATGGCAATGAACGACGGGCGACGCCGCTAACCACTTGACCACGAAGATGGTGTGGGCGATTGATTTGGCCATTTTCTCCGAGACGCGGCTTTTTCAACGCCATATTGAGCCGGTGCGTGTTAATGAAAATTTCGATGAGCTCAAGAGAAATTTCTATCAAACATACTCTTTAGTTGGCAACTTGATTTGATCGTCCTGAAAAGGACGGATTTTAGTTGATAACATGGTTCGCTATTGAAATTTTCTTCAGTCTTCTTGGGCTGCAGGACACCACTCTGTGAAATGGTCACACCGGAGAAAAGTTTGTTCAGCTCCTCGTCGTTGCGGCTGCAGGTGACGTGGGATGATTATGCTCTTCTTGTGTTCACGGGCGGCGTTTTCTACCAACGTGCTCCGCAAACACGTCTATCGCATACGGATGCACAGCGAGAACTGATGATTGGTCGGTCGTCCCCACATGTTTGAAATTCGCTGGCACGGTAACTGTGGCAGTATGAACCAATCAGAGCGAGGCGCAAACATGATGTCATTTTCGACCAATAGCGTTGTGCGTTTAGACATTTTTCTTTTAAGTACATTTTAATTAGTTTAAACAAACATTATGAATTAAGTTTGCAACAGGGATTCAGCGTTGATGTTCTACCTTGCGAATGAAATACTTATCGTAAAATGTCTGTGGGCCAGAGAGGTGATATTATCGTTCAAAGTCTCCAAACCCGCGTAACGCTTGCGATTTCAGAAATTTTAGAACGGCGCCCCTATACAGGAATAGAAAAGAGAGACGTAAGTCCTACGTCAAAAAACTGTGTAACCCATTTTTGTATTGTGATCTCGACGTAGCCTACTTAGTAACATCAAACATACTTCCACTTTCAAAGCCTACGGTTGATATGAGATTTTTCATATTATTATAATAAATTGGTTGGTACAGTACCGAGCCTCGTTTTTTTTACGCTCAGAAATTTAAAAGAATTGTAATCTTTTCAAATGTTCTCGTTTGCTGATTGATCATGTCTTGTATATAGGGTTACTGCCCCCATATTAATCTCATTGTTCCTTTATTCATCCTACGATGAATCAAACAATTGGGCAGTTGAAGGATCGGTTTCGTTTTCTAATAAAGTTTGCTTACGTTAAATAACTACAACAAACATTACTAACTAATTCTGTCACGTGTATATCGTTTTATTTCAAGTAGGATGAATTGCAAAGTGATGAGATTAATATAGGTACATCTTCCTTATATCGATATAATTATGATTATTCAATTGAAACGGAAATTTCGCAAACAACATCACTGTTTGTAAAAACCGTTGCTATCAAATTTCGTTCATTGAACATTAGACTGATGCAGATTTAAATGCTTAAAGAATTTGAAAAGGATGGTCTTTATAAGCTTCCCAAAATTATAATCTCATTTAGTTTGAAACTTGATTTAAAGTAAACAGTCCTGCTTGAACTTGTATAAGAAATACGAGAGGAAAACTTCAAATTTGTGCTTGCATCACTATAAAAAAAAACGAAGCACCATTTGTTTTCAACATTTTTGCTAAACAAATATTAAATCTCCTTTGACTACAATTTTAATGAACATTACTTTGTAAAGTGAAAAATAGTAAGGGATAAACAGGTGAAAATAATTGGAAATGCTAGTGTCCTATTATTAGGTTTGAACAACTGCTGAGTAGAAGTTTTAACGGCTGGGAATAGAGCAGAGAAACATCGTCCTCTTGTCCGTCACCATTGCAAAAGATAGTGTTGCTTTTTTTTTTTAAATTCATTTCATTTTGTATTATGGCTCAATGGCTAATCAACTTTTATAGCGCCAAATTTTCATGTTTTTATACATCAGTTATAAATATAGTGTTGATGCTGACCGGTCAGATGTGTGACCATAGAAAAGAATTATCAACCTTTTACATAATCAATAAATTCATTTCATTTGACGTTTCTTTTTTTAGGAATAACTTCTAAAACTTTGCATTCAAAGGTCTATGAAATGGCTAGTAAATGTGTTAAACTGAAAAGATTGCTTTCTCTATAGTACTTTCCATGTAAACTTAAAATATCGTGTGCAGTATCAGTTTCTTATCCAACAGCAACGAATTTCAGGAGTCTCTAGGGAACGCAATTGGGATTTGTTTTTTACTTAGGACAGTAAACATTTTAAAATTTGCATCAAAACTATTGAACATCTGTGAGTTCTCGTGTGCATTTTTCACGCCTCCCCATTCATTCTCCCAGCCATAATAATCATTCCTGTCTCAAACTCATGCGAACCGTTCAATTGTCAATTTATAGCATGCTTAGACTTGCCGTGTGCCTGCCGCAAAAAAAAAAAAAAAATGAACAGACGCCTAAGGACAAAGCAATTATTTTTTGCACTGATTGGTAAATTTTTCCGTCTCTGAATTTGGCGGAAAGGTAAAACTTATGGGCGCATAATCTCATGGGTATTGAGGAAATGAGTTTTCCCAAACACGGGATTGCTTACTGGATGATGTAACGGAATTAGACACATTTGGATTGCTCATGAGAAGCTTTTGGGAATAAATTACAGTCCAATCAGAGTTCAGGATAGAAAAGCATAAAAACTTCCGTTGCCACTAACACCCATATACTCTTTTTCGAGGAAAAGTTAAGGATATAACAACATATGACATCTAATTAAGGAGCGCCCAGTGACTCGCTCGTAGATAACGATAGAATGTACAAGAATTCATTATTAAAATGTGATAGGTTTAGGTTCAAATTTGATTTGCATTGTTATACGATGCTTCGTTATGGAGTTTTGAATATTTGATGTCCAGGAAAATTGGAAAATTCCAATTGAGATTTCTAGAAAAACTGACGACCTTGATTAAAAAAAAATTATTCATACTAATTTTTGTTTTAATCAAACAAATTAACGAATTCTTTATTGGTGTGAGAAGTTAGGTGATGAATTTTTACATAAACTGACTAACAAGGAATACCCAGTGGAACAATGTTCCTTTTAAGGGATCCATCAAATTTCGATTTTAAATTTTCATTGTGGCAGTTCGTTATTGCCAAACTTTCGTTTTTTTTCGAACCAAAACTAAGGTATTTTGGTTATTGACAAAACAATAGCATAGTGAAGGTGAACAAGGTTTTGCTGCACCCAAAGGAACGATTTGGTTTTAAATTTCATTTTTCTGCTGCCTATGGGGGAGGTTAATGATCTGTATTATGCCTGTACGTATGCCATGTATGCCATATTTAAGACACGAAGTAATATCGTCGCAGTTGAAAAAGAGTTCTCACTCTTTACTCAAAACACATATCAAAATTTTCGAAATTTTCCAGAAGGCAACTCATCGTTTTTTGGTCTTCTCATGATTTATCCTCGGGCCGGTCATTCCGGAACAGTTCTCGTTTGGTTTTTGAGAGGACATGAACATATTTAGAAGGAAACCACGGTAATATGGAGTATCAAAATTCATGAAATTTATCCAGAAAGCTTTTTCTTAACGTGGGCGACCCCGGCAGTAGTGCTCAGAACCCATACCTCTCATACCAAAGTCACGAGTTTGAATCTCAACCCACGGACAAGTTACAAAAATACTCAAAAGTATTTGCTTGACTACGACGGGAGATGAGCCAGAGCATGGCTGGAAAATCTCGATAATCAAGGAACTAAAAACTAAACTAAATTTTTTCTCAAAGTTTTGTGGCCATCTGATAATTTGTCCTTGGAACGGTCATCATGGAACAGGTTCCTGTGAGGTCTCGAGTGGCTATGAACAAAACTAGCCACAAAACGTTGAGAAATACCATACTGAAGCAATTTGTTTTTTTGGGGGGGAAATTGATTTGGGCATTTTTACATGAAGTAGAGTGCAAGTGAGAGTAATATTACTGGCGCCAATCTTTAAACCACATGGTGTATGAGTTAATTGAAGTATGAGGAGAAATCGGGTAAAATGGACCACTTTCTGGCATCCGATCAAAGTAAAGAAAAGTAGAATTGTATTCTCCAGCTTTTTTGCTAATTTACAGTATACTTTAGTTCAATATTAGAGCCCCAAGTTAAATTTTTGGGTAATAATTCTAGTTTGCATCCAAAATGAGGGGAGAAACGGGCAAAATGGGACACTAACTGTGATTTGTCCCAAATGAGATCAACACCATTCGATTTCCCGCATTTTTCCATAAGGCGAGCTATTGTTTAGGACTCCTACCCTGCGCCGTCATAATTAATGGGAATTTGGGTCCGTTTTTGCCCATAGTGCATTGGTTGATTTTGACTCTTTTAACTTTTTTCGCAAATTTGCGATGTGCGAGCAAAATTTTGATGCATTGCTCCTTTTACGTGGACGCCATTTAAATAAATGGGGAACATTGTCAAACTAAAAATAGAGACGTTAGTTGGCACACTTTCCCCCAAAAAAATCTCTCAGTTCGTTTTTTGGAATGCACGACTAATAGTTTAAGTCGACCAAATTTTGATCGTAACACCCTTTACATGCCAGTAAATTATCTCAACTCCATTCAAAATAGTAAAATTTCGCGAGATTGTTTCAGTTACAAAAAGAAATCTGCACGAGATGTTTAGATGTTTGCCATATTATAAGCATTTATCATCTTTTTCAATTTATTTCGCCCTGCAGTCTAAACTCATATAAGGGCTCAAAAAATGAGATAAGCGAACTAACCACTAACTTCACACACTAGTGAAAGCAGGCTATGCGTTTTTTTTAAAGTGATTTAAACCAAATGAGCTTCATCAAAGAAATATGTTTTTTTAAAATGTTTATTCATCTTTATTACATCGTATAATAAATATTTCCTACTCAATTACATCCTCAATAGAGTCTCGACTGTCGGGAAATAAGCAAAATGACGCAGTTACACCCAGTCAGGTATTAATTTCCTGCTCGACGACAGCACAACAAAGGACCAACCGGCACGGATCGGGAAAAGAAACCCTTATTTAATAATTCACTATTCATCCACACCCAGAAACTTAAATTTAGCACACTACCCAATCCTCCGCCACCACGAAAACCTCCAACGCCACCGATGACCGACTGGTCCGATCGATGCGAGTTTCGTCAAGGACAAACGGAAAACATTCCCAAGGACATCTGGCACGTCCTCGCGTGCGCCGTCCGTCCGGTGTCAGATACCTAAACCATCGTTGTGCTCATTTCTTTCTTCTTCCACCTAGGAGGGACGATGAGATGGGGTGTGGATGTGATCGCTGCTGCAGGTGCCACTTGGGTGGAAGACAAAAAAAGTTGCCTTTTCATGTTCAAGTTGCTCCACTCCCTTAGCGGTAGGATGGAAGTTGGTCCTTCTCACGGTTCGAGTGATGGCCGCTGGTGCGGCGGAAGATGCATTTTTGCATTAACTTTGTGTGGGGTTGATTCTCACTCTCTTTCGACGGATGCCGGTACTCCCCTCCGCGGTGACCCCGGATCGGTCGTCAAGGGAATCAAGAAATGGGTGTTTCTTTATTCACGGGCACTCAGCATGCAAGAAATTTCCCAACAACGTAGTCGTTGTATACATGATCACATTTTATGTACAGGACGCAAGGGTATATATATCTTTTGTAATGATATTAAAAATTATATTTTTGCTTTTTTTCATGCTGCAGGCCACCAGACTGACGCGAGATGGAGTTAACGGGCTTCACCCGGTTTTCAGGTGTGTAGGTGGACAGAGAGTGGGAGGCGAATGAATTGCAGTGGGTGGGTGTCAGTTTTACTTATGAACGGGAAACGAATAAGTGATGTGGAGGAACTTGAAGAAATAAAATAAAACAAATTAAATAACTATGTACATGAAAATGGCTGCTACAGTGCACGAGAGAGAGACTGCAAAACGTGAAGATGTATTTATGTTCCGCGCTTTTGAACATGTGTGTTTGGGATTTTTCAGGTGGCGAGAGGTGAATATGAGGAGGTTAGCCTGAGGGTGGTATGATGCATCTCTACTTATAGAGTAAATACAAGAAATGTACGTCAAAAAAGTCAATTAGATGGAATGTATGTCTATAGCAGCGCTGAATTAAACATATTTTATTATTTCAAGTATTGCAATATACTTCTCTTTTGTGTCGTTTTTTTTATTTCTAGTCCTTTGTTTATTAGAATTTAGCGGGTCATAATGCGGGTACCTTACTAAGTGTTCTAGTTGCGCTCCCATAGTTTTTCATACAAAAGGTTTAATTCCTCCACCATTATTGTTTAAATTCCTTTTTTAGAAGTTTTTAATTCCTGCACCATTAGTTTAATTCTGTGGCAAGTAAAATCATAATTTTAAGGAGTGTATCTAGAAAAGTAGTTACTAACATTCGACTCGCTATTAAGTTGAAACTAGTTCATGTTATTTCAGCGTGTATAGGTATTCCTTTTTGTATACATATCTTAAATCTCGTTTCATTTAATTATCACCGTTTTTTTTTGTCGTGGAATTAACTTGAAGTACGAAAACAAAATTCTGCACACTTGGTGTACTAAAAAGGATGTAACATACAATCAGATTACCGTGAAGCTTAAAATTGCATCCAGCAAATGTCAAACAAGTGATTGAAAATAATGGTCAGCTGTACACCCAGCACTGAAAATTTGTTTTCGTAAATTACCTTTCACTTGTTTCGTAAACACGGATTTTGTACATAGAACAAATGTCTCGTTTATTATAAGAAACATTCATATTGCTTTGTATCTGGTGAAATGCTATTATTACACCTTTTTGTGTAATGCACGAAGTGAATTTCACGAAAACCATCTACCATTTGTATTGTCTTCGTACAATGCACGAATGTTCATTCTGTGTCAACAAATGCTTCGTGCTTTTGACAATTACGCATGTGCCAAAAATTACGAAGGAAGCATTATATAAAGTACAAAATCGTTTCGATGCAGAAAACAACGAATAGATTCGTTAGTTTTACCTTCGATTCCGTAATATAAACTAAAATTAATTTTCAGACCGAGAACTGAACGAATAACCGGTTCCCGAATTGGACCAAAAAGTCGTCGATTATGTTCTGGAGAACAAATCAGCCTCTCTTCGTTATTTGGCCGAGAAATACATGATCAGCATCGGGATGATGAGACAAAAAAAAAATTTGAAGACATTTGAAGAAGCAGAAAGTAGTCACAGGAGCAGAAGTGTATTGCCAAAACGAGGACCCGAAAGCTGTACAACCGTATTTTGGCAATCCATCCTAGTGTTTTTTGATGGACGACGAAACGTACGTGAATAAGGAATCCAGAACACTACCGGGACTTCAATTCTACACCAAATCGGTTGCGTGAAATTCTCCAATTGCGATGAAATTCGGTGAGAAGATGCTCGTTTGGCTAGCAATTTGCACATGTGGCTTGTGGTCTCCCATTTTCACACAAAAGAAAAAATAAGTACTGAAATTTACCCAAACCAAAAAGAGTTTGCTTTCACTTTATCGGAAGCATCTCCTAGCTGGATCTGGTCTTTGCCCATTATTCCAGATCAACTCTGCGGTGTTTTTCTTAAAACAAGGTTGATATACATAGTTGAAAAAGATATCAATCCACCAAACTGTCCAAAACTGCGATCAACCGAACGCTACTGGGTAATCATCAAGCGGGGCCTCAAAAAGTAAGGCGTAGTAACCTACATCATGTCAGCAGCGTCCAGGAAGTGCACAAAAAAACGGTAGATGAAGACAAGGATTAGTTCGTTCAAGCGTATGGATAGAGCCGTAAAGTAAAAATACAATTACCGTTTCAGACTTGTCTTGTGTGTAATGTTAAGTGTTCAGTCTGTATTTGTTGAAGACTTTATCAACTGCTTTTATTGTACTTATTTAGAAAGTTGGCCGACAGTTTGAAGTATCCGCTCAGAAACATGGATTCCATTCGTAAGTGGTTTAAATGTTTCCAGAAAGATTTTGGTTTCGTTTTTCTTACCACGACCTTCAAAAACTTCAAAGTAATGTTAATAATCTTTTATATTTTGCTGCCGTTACAGAACTGTTCCAAATTCTGAACCGGTGGAGTTCCTGAAAAATAAAGACAGGGCTGTTTTTGTTGGCATTTAAAATATTAGTGATGCTTCAAACTATAGAAAAGCTCTGTAGACATGTGATTTTCCTTCCAAAGATATTATAGGGATATTATTTAACATGGTCCCTTCCATATCCCGATTATATGAATTCATATGTAAGAGAATATAATATATGTATGTAAAATATATATTTGACATCCACTGGTTTGTTACTGGAAAGAAAAATTAGGTTCATATGAATATCTTAATGAGCCTGGAAAAGACGAAAAGTATAATTTAAAGATAAAATTTCAATTAGATGATTTTTTTTTCTGAAAGCAAGATGAAAATTTTTGTTTTCAAATGCTTTTATAACAGAGTCTGGTTTGATAATCTCTGAAATAAATGAAATATGTAATCATTAAACAACTGAATTTTTTTCTTACATTATGCAGTAAATGCATATCAGTGAAGACCAGTTTTCTGTGGAAATAGTAGCTGAAGTTCAGAAAGTATTATAAGTGAATTCAGAAATTAAAAGAAACTTATGTTTTCATGCTTCAGTGCTTGTGATGCTGCTTCATACTATCAAGATAACCGGTTTTGGAAGGCAAAGATGAACTTGAAGTTTGCTGTAATTGTTAATGAAATAAAAATGGAATATATACATTATGATTGTCAGGTACACGATCGTCAGTTTCACCCTCACACTTCGCTATTGTCGAATTGACAACATTTTCCATGCTTCGCCAACTAGCGTCACAATGTTTCCGCATTCAGTTTTTTGTGATCATAGGTTCTTATGAGGTCCGGAGGTCGGTCACACTTTTCTTTCCAGGTTGTCAACTCGCTATTTGAAGCCCAACCATATCTTTTAGCTGTTTCCTAGTAGGACACAACGGCCGAAAACAGTTCCAGAAACTTCATTGTGACCTAATGTAGTCATATAGCAGTTACACCGACCAGTTCGTAACATGGATGCTACTAGAGTTAGGTTCAAAACTCGACTTTGTAGATATTTAACCTTCTTGAAGTCATCGAAGTAGATCACAAGACTTCCAGGTTCGAGTGGTTTAGCCTGTTTAGTCTACTTTGATCGTCGGGTCAATGGAGCGTCACTCATTTTGAATAAATTTCATAATATGACGAATCATGAACATGTGAATAATGCTACAACGATGTCTAACTCTTCATTGCTCTAACTCTAAACTCTCCGGCGTGAGGGCATATGTTTATAATAAATACGAGTATTTGCCTCGAATATATCTGCAAATATAAGCTGGGTTTAAATGGTGAGTTGACAACTTCGAAGGAGGGTGTGACCAACCTTCCTCACAAGTTGCTACCTCACGCCTCCACGAGTCATATGATCACACAAGACTACCAGCTGAAACACGGAGACGCTAGTTGGCGTAGCCTAGGCAATATTGTCAATCTGACAATAGCGAAGTGAGGGGGTGCGACTGAAGATCGTGTACCTGTAAATTAATTTGTAGACCCAAACCTGAAAATAATATCATATTATTTTCCATTCTCATTGAATTATTAATTTCAGCACGCTTTGGAATCATCCTTGCATTCCAAAACCATTTAAGAGCCTGGAGTTAGATGACAAGCATCAAAGGCTCGATTTCTTTTTCAGGATTTCAACATAACATTAATTTCGAGTGATAAAATGAATATAGGAACATCAGCCCTATCTAATTTTTATTAATTCATTTTTTTTCAGTAACAATCCAGTGGATGTCAGATATTTGTATATACGCATATTATGTGATATTTTCTTTTTTTGTGTACAAATTATATTAAATATTAAATAACATAACGGGGAAAGGGAGGGACCATCAGGGTACCCAAGTGAAACGATTCGGATAGGGAGTATGGGACTGCCTCCCTTATTGTTAACATTTCGCGGTATTCGTGTAAGTTATTCTGTTTACGGGCCTGCCCAAACGTTTTTGGCCTTCATACAGGAGCTTGTAGATGTAGATTACAACCGTTGAATGCTTTCGATAATCTCTCTGGAATCACGGAGATTTCTACTTCGAACACCGGCAAAATGATGACTAAAAATTTCTTACTGAAATAATTGCCGAAGAAACAAATTTTGAAGTTACAAGAAACATCGTTCAAAAATGTTATTGCCACAATTTGTACATTGAATATCTAATAATCAAAACATTAAAAGAGATTTCAATGCAGCATCGAAACAGAAAGAACAGATGGTTGTGGAATTGTCGATGAAAACCTACAAGCGGACATCCCAAGGGGGTTGTACGCAAAGGTGACATAGGACTACGTAGCATTGTGTAATGAATGTTATTATTTTGAAACAGCTTGTATTAGATAAGAGCCGACAGTGATTGACTATCTGCCAAAGCCTTGTAAATAAGCCATTTCAATAGAGCATGGAACCTGTCAAATGGATGGGATGTCGCCTTTTCCGTAATACAGGCTCTTTAATTATTTTGTGCAGAAAAATTGACTCTTGTCTTGAAATTGTGGTGGCCCTGAAAAGGGCCGGTGGTCGTCTGCGAAGGAACATCATGGTTAACGGTGTTATACGCAGGAAAATCGAACTAAGATATCCGGCAGAAACACTGAGCCACTGTCTGTAACAACTACCTTACTACCAATATTATCGGAGCAGCAGCTGCAATCCGAGTCTTGAGCTATTTTTTAATCAAATCGAACACTTTGGGGAGGTAATCCATCTGCAGGCTGGTAGAATTAGGAAGTTGTCCAAGGTTCTTCACATTTTTCTGAAAATACTCACGCAGTTTTAGTTGATCCAACTTTTTAAGAGACTTATTAGCGGAACTGACCAGCTCAAAATGTGACACGTTTCGCGCATCGCGGGCCACAGTTTGTCCTTGAAAAGCACCGACGATGCTTCCTTGCTTTTTTGCCTTTTACACCTTCATCTTCCTGCTGCTAACATTTTTTAGACTGACTTTGAGAAATTAGATGTTTATCGACCATACTTTTCCGCGATTTTTTAAGGGCTACATTGCAACATGAACAAAACAACTGACCATCGTTCGCATGCAAAACTCCCTTCGGATACTGTTTTAAACGATCTCAACACGATATCTACACTGCTTTCTTTATTTATCAAAATTAGCCGTCTCCGCACTTTTAAGAACGTTCGCTTTGCAAATTGGAGGATCAAATGAGAACTTGTCATAACGGCGTGAACCTAACTTCTGACAGATGCGAGCAATAAATAACGGCAGCCCTAAGTTTGCTGAGCTTCGCGACTTCCCGTGGAAATTAGTAAATTTCACGGCTAACATCATTTTTTTGGATTTAACGGCTTTCACGAAATCGCGAATTTCCACTACTCCTATTCATCATGCTGGAGTAACCGAAGAGTCGACCACAAGATCAAGAACTGTAAAATGCTTCGCGAACTTCGATTGGCTAAACTGTGGGCATCCAATGTAAGTTCAATTTCCATTTCAACATTGGTAATTATTGTATCGAATTATGACACAGTAGTGCCGTGGTGTCTGAGTACGAGGCACTGAGGAAGTCTACAAGTTGTAGACGATAAAGGCGTATCTGGTAAAGGATATGCATAGATGCAAATGCAAATGTTGAAATTTTAGATCCATATAAGTCTAAACAAATCTTAACTCATTTAGTTTGAAACTCACTGCACGCAGCCAGTTTAAAATTTGTAAAGGATTAACTATGAAAAACCTCAAATTTATGTTTGCATCACTCTGAAAAGTTATCAAAACAATCTCCTGTTCAGTTTATCAAAAATACAACTCTCTGCTTCAACTTTGCACAACATCTCTTCTGGGGGGAAAAATGTAAGAAACAAAAACTGTTAATCATTGGGCTAGTGTCTTTTCACTAAGCTAAATTAAATTCTTGACTGGCAACAGTGGTATTTATAGATCGGCAAAGTTGTTTCCCAGTTGAAAATTCCTAACAATAATAGTTATAGACAATATTGTCTGTATAAAATTCTATCTAACTTTAAATCGTGTGTAGTATCAGAGTCCAATAATTGGAAGAAGTGATTGATTAATTCGTCATATCACTTTTCAGGTTAACTGTCAGATATCAAAACAATACAATCCATGAATGTGCTACTACTTACAGTAATAAAAACTTTGAATGCAAGGACATTGAGAGGATTGAAAAACTAACCTAGTTTCCACTCATTCCAATACTTTCCAGCATTTCAGTTTCAGTCTTTGCAATATTTTTTGTGTGCACGTGCGTGACTTACATATAACATCATCCATTCCATATGTACATGTACATATGCTATGCAGTGCACATATATGTATGTACTTAAGGAAAACCCGACTGGGTGCATGCTGAAAAGTAGCAAGGTTAATTTAATGTCACATCATTTATAACCTTCTCGTCCCGACGACGACGACGACGACGACGATGCCGTGCAGCAATGGTTCCCCAAGGGGATGGGAAGTAGCTCTCCTCTGTCGTAGCCATTTTCGCCCACACTGCATAGTACCGATCTGCTGCTGCCAACGCTGCTCTCTTCCACGGATCCGGCTACCTTATCCTTCCCTGCTAAGCATGCCAGATTGCCATATCGCCATGGCAATGAAAATTCGTGTCAGACGTAGATATTGAGGAAATGAGAAGAAGAACATGAAGAAGAAAGCGGGGGGTAGAGCGTGAAGTTTTCGTGTCGTTTGTTTGTTTGCTTCCGGCTTTCTTTTGTTTTTGTGTTTAGTCGGGGTTCTGTTCGACGGCGTTCTGTATGGAAGCATAAAATATACAAAATTTGTTAAATGGTAAATTCAGCATGTGCATGTACAATTCATATTGTTTACTTGTTCAGGATAAAATATCCCACGATCAGCTATGTAGAAGATTTATGACACTTGTTCAGAATAATCAAAGACGGTAAAAAAAGAGAATTCATAGGTAGTTGTGAAGAAGGAATGGTAAGTTTTTCGCGAAGAACTTAAAAGTAATTCTAGGGTTTTTATTCATTAGGGCGAATCTACAATTGAGAGACTCTCTTCGGGCTCGCTCTCTTTCATTCATTAACCAATCACCTTTACGTTTTTCATTCTTCTATTTGTATAGTATGCTAGCCAGCACTGTTGTGTTTCGATCTGTACTAAAGAGTCCCTCGAAAGTTTTATAATGGCGCTGTAATGAATGAAAGAGAGCGAGCCCAGAGAGAATCTCTCAAATGTAGATTCGCCCTAATGAAAAAAAAAACCCTAGAATTATATTTCATGCGTTGTAGTATACTATGAGAAAATAATTCTATTCACTACTACTACTACCACTTGGGTTTCCTGCTGTTCAAATTAGTATTCTTTGAAGCATTTCCACAGTTCTTAAAGCTTGTCCGCGTTAAATTTCGGACATCAAAATATTAGCAGCAAAAAAAAAAAAAAAATCATAAACCAACAAAACAGATGGTTTATTTCACAATGATAGAGTTATATCTACATTAGAAACAGTTGATTGAGATTTTAATCCTTCTTTTTGTAAAATTTTCGAACTTTCTGTGAACCCGCCACCAGGTTCCGTACGGTATGCTCAGATACGCCCGCCGTGACCATTCTCCATCTCTCTTGAAATAATCGGTACCATTTGCTTTCTTCTTAGCTCCAAAGAGTTTCCGCTTAACTTGAGCCAAGTACTTCTCTATTGGGCGAAGTTCTGGACAGTTTGGTGGATTGGCACATGTTTTTGGCACATATTTGACCTTTTGTACCGTATAACATTCCAGGACGAATTTCGCATAGTGACAAGAGGCCAATTCAGGCCAAAACAGAGCTGGAGAGTCACGGCTTCTGATAAACGGAAGCAACCGCTTTTGCAGATAATCTTTGGCGTACACATTCTTATTGATAGTGTTGGTAGAGACGAAACTTTTCGACCACAACTACATATGACCTGCCAAATCAAATACTACTTCGGGAATTTGGACACCTTCTTTGTCCGGAAACGGCGTTTCTTTGCATTGCGGTATAAAAAGCCAGACCTGGAAGCTGTTTAAAGTCTGTGAGTACGTATGTTTCGTCGTCCATTATTATACAAGAAAATGTTTGCAAAAAATTGGTGTTAAGCTCCTTAGCACGACTTTTTGCAGTGAAATTTTGCTTGTCATCACGGTTGGTAAGCTTTTCCACTTTGTACGGCTTCAGTCCTTGCCTCTGTTTCAATTTTTGGTACGTATGGTTTTGACTTCCCAACTTGGCGAGCCACATTTCGCACAGAAAGATTTCGGATTTTTCTCAATAGTGGCTTCCACCTTCTTGTCCATTTGTTGAGAGCATACTTTTCGATTTGTTCCACTTCCCACCTTCAGATCCGCAGTCAAGCGCTGGTCAAATGATTTGCAAACACAAAACACTGTACTTCTCGGTAGTTTTAGTTTCTTGGCAAGATCGCGTACCGATAAACTCGGATTTTGCTGCCGTTCGTACAAAATGCGTTTGCGCGCTTTCACCTGATTTGACGCCATTTTACTGAATGTAACAAGAATGTTAACATGTTGTACCACAACATAAAGGGGGGGTTTTAAGTTTTATAAAAGGTGAAACTTTTCGGCGGTCCGTGAAATTATTCAAAATCTACACTAAATGAAAAGTGGCCGGAATTTTGGGGGGGCAGGGTTTTATTGGGGTTTTTTTGTTTTTTTTTTATACTATCTGTGGGGGACAAACACAGTGGGGGGGGGGGGGAGCCAAACGTGTTGCCCGTTGGCCGGTGGTCTCCGTAAAATGTATCCTCCGCGTTTATTGTTTCCGCTCTCCGGCCCTCTATTTAAAAAAATTAAAAAAATAAGGTCTATATCTACATTAATCCGGACACCTTCAAATCATTGTTACTTTTGAAATATTGCACGTAGGAATGAAAAATTTCACTGTGGTATAGCTGAGAGTCTATGATAAAAAAGACTATGATTGATGTTTACGTTTCATGTTTAGAATTAAAGATGGCGACGAAAGAAAAACAAGTGCGCGAGCGAATTTTGTACGGGCGTACGGCAAACCCTGAATTTTCAGTACGGGACCTTGCAAAAATATTGGATTTGCCTAAATCTACTGTTCAAGATGTGCTCAAATCATTTTCAGAACGTTTGATGGTGGAGAGGAAACCGAGAAGTGACAAAAACATTGGACGCGCTGATCCTGTCATGGACCGAAAGGTGAAAAGGATATTAGCGAAAAACCCAAATCTCTCCTTTCGAACGGTGGCTCCTAAAATAGGGATGTCGCCTGGTTTTGCCCAAAAATCAAAACAACGTTTGGGACTTAAGTCGTATAAAGTAAAAACAGTTCCAAATCGTAACGACAAAAAGAACTTGGCAGCAAAATCACGGGCTCGACGTTTGTACTGAGAATATTTGAGGAAGTTTTCATGCGTTGTTATGGACGATGAAACTTATGTCCTGGAGGATTTCAAGCAGCTTCCAGGGCTGGCTTTTTATTCTGCTATGGCCAGAAATGCTACAGCTGACCATTTCAGAACGAAGAAGGCATCGAAATTTCCCAAAAAATACCTTGTGTGGCAAGCAATTTGCACGTGTGGCAAAAAGAGTAAATCTTTCGTCACTACAGGCACAATCAACAAGGAGATCTATCAGAAAGAGTGTCTGCAGAAGCGATTGCTACCCTTCATCAAAAGTCACAAAGAAAAACCTTTGTTCTGGCTCGATTTGGCATCATGCCACTATGCTAAAACTGTGATGGAGTGCTACCAAGCAAATCAAGTGAACATTGTACCAAAAACCTCAAACCCGCCAAATTGCCCAGAGCTACGACCAATCGAGAGATATTGGTCTCTAGTGAAGCGGAAGCTTTCTGGAAAGAAGCAAGGAATCAAAGACATCAAACACTTCCAGCAAATTTGGACAAAGACGGCTTCTACGATTTCTGAAGAGTCTGTACAAACCCTAATGGACGGAATTAAGGACGGAAGTTCTAAAATTTTATGCAAATACCGAATAACTATGTTTTGTCTTCACGAATTGTTAAAACACATCCCATGAATCTGAAATAAACAACTACGACGGAAATATAATGCGAAATTTATGTTTTATTCATGTTTTGAGGTGTCCGGATTATTGCGGATACAGACCTTATCATGCCAATTCAAGTCTACTTGGATGCACATAAAGGAGCGGCCCGTTAGACCGAAACTTGTGCCTGTTCTTAAATTTACAAGATCATAAAAACTCGAAATGATTACTTAAAAGACACGACGTAAAAATAAGTTGAGGTACACAAAATGACATTTTCCAAATGCTGCTACTGTTAATGCAAATACAAATGCTTTCTGATGCCAGGTTAGATCTCAAGAATTTTGTTCTAGTTTTTGTCAAAAAACAATCAAGATACGGTAAAAAAATTTAATAAAAAAAGGTTCTTCAAAGCCATGAATTCTAGTGGTAAAAATTAGTTCAATCTAATTTATCTTATTGGGTTAATTTTGTTCCTTCATCTCCAAATGCTTGTGAAAATTTAAAATAAAATTGTGCCAAGCCCGGTCGTTGGCCTTCCTTAAAAAAAAAGTATGCTAGATGTTGTTGCCATGTTCAGATTAATGAATAGTATAAGCAAATGAACTCCAAGCGTTACGCTTCGTGACCGTATATTACTGACAAAGTTTAAATTGAAATCTTTTCGTTTTTTTTCCAACACCCCAAATTGTATTCATTTTAAGACTGCACCTTTAACTTCCGAGCATTATATTTACAAGCAATGAAATTCGATTACCATGCAGATTAGATTTATTCAACAAGAAGCAAACGTTTTATAATCTATCACGGAAGGGAACGAATTTAAACTTGTGACTTGTCATGACGCGTGAAACCGATTGCCTTAAAATAGGTCTGATGTTGTCATAACTCCAAAGACAAGGATCATGTTAATTTCTGGCTTGAAAATTCCAGTATTCAGTCAAGAGGCTATTTTTCAAAGCTTTACGGACTTAGATTTGAGGTTACCTTAGTGGATTTTGTAAATATAGCATCCGAAACGTTACTTTAGGTGTGTCAGTATTTATTAGATCGGGTTTCAAATTAGGGTTTAACAACACATAAAACAGAACACACAATTAAGTCATGTTTATCTTTTAGTCTCCAAGTATTTATGTGCAGCAAGGATTATATCACTTGTAATATTCATTATTTTTAAGAGTGAATTATTTGATTATTCTATCCAATAATCTGTATCATCTGACATATATCGCTGTAATCATCTAACATTAGTTCAAAATAAGCTGCAAATAAGGAGTGTATCGAATATAAGCTATCCACATACATTTGCGTTGTACGCATGTATTTGTGATGGTTTTTTATGCTCTGAACACTGCATGCTGTGCGTTTGACTGTCAGTTTTCATTTGTTTACTTGTTTGTGCGGTTCAAATTCTGCGTTTTCAAAATGTCGCGTATTGAAAAGGAAGTGAAAATTAAGGTTCTGGACACATGGCTAAGTGAGAAGGGTATTACTATGCGAAAATTGGCGAAGCGGTTTGGAATTCATCATGCGAGTGTTAAAACCATCATTAATAAGTTTGGGGAACACTATTCTTTGGATGAGCTACCAGGAAGAGGCAGAAAACCCGGTTCTTCCAACCCGAAACTGGAGCAGAAAGTGGTATTTCTAATCATAAAGAACAAATCAATGTCAATACGTGATTTGACCAAAAAAGCAGGAACGAGTGTCGGAATGATCCAGCGTATCAAGAGGCGAAACCACCTGAAGACCTACAAGAAGCAGGAAATCTCGAAACAAAGTGCAGAACAGAAGAAGCGAGCAGCAACAAGGGCTCGGAAATTGTATTCGCGTCTTTTGCAGCGTCCGGATGCATGCGTTTTGATGGACGATGAGACCTATGTAAAGGAGGACTCAAAAACCCTTCCAGGTCCACAATACTTTACTGCCGTCGTTGGGGAGGATGTGAGCGATGCGGACAGGTCGATTCAAGTGGAGAAATTCGGTCGAAAGGTACTGGTATGGCAAGCAATATGTTCCTGTGGTTTGAAGTCAACCATTTTTTACACTACCGGAACTATAAATGCGGAAATCTATCGATCTGAGTGTCTCCAGAAGAGATTGTTGCCTTTATATAAGAAGCATAGTACACCTCCACTGTTTTGGCCGGATTTAGCGTCGGCTCACTATGCCAAAACCACTCTCAATTGGCTTGCGGAAAAGGGTATAGATTTCGTTGAGAAAAATATCAATCCACCAAATTGCCCTCAGCTTCGACCCATCGAACGTTACTGGGCAATCGTGAAGAGGGTCTTCAAGAAGACTGGTAAGGCAGCTAGGAAACATGCAGGAGTTCAAAAAAATTTGGGCTCAAGCGTCCAAAAAATGCGATGCAACACTTGTCCGGAACTTGATAAAGAGCATTCGATCCAAAGTTCGAAAATTCGTGAAGGAATAACTTAAATTTCATCCGGTCTTCATTAAGTTTAACCTCGTACAATAAAGGATCAATTTTTTGTATGAATAAAATATCGGTTTTCAACATAATTTGAAAGAAAGTTTGTGGATAGCTTATTTTCGATACACTCCTTAAACTGTACCTACAAAGTTAAAAAAATGAAGCTTATACCACTCGATATGGGTTAATTTTTTTTTGTCATAGTTGCTCAGTTATAACATGTGAGAAGAAAATCCTATATTCTGTTGGCTAGAAAGATAATCGAATCATTAAAACTTGGGGAAGAAGACCTAAGAATCAAATTCTTGCATACGTATGATAGAAACAGCGTCTTTGCTCCCATTTTCATAGCTTCGATTCGCAATCCATCCCATAGTAAAAAACAAAGAATGAAATGATTTGGTTCATTGTTAACCTTAAATATGGTAATCGTTAAAGTTGGAAGGTTAAGAAATAATAGTTGGGTTGGGGGAAAAAGGAAATCAAAAAAAAGGAAAAAAAAGTATGTGAAATGAAAAAGAATGTGAGAATATGACAGATTCCCACTCTTTCTTCCAAAATATGTGTCGTTCCGCGAAATTCAACCTTGCAGTTTTATGTCGTGGAAGAAGCTTTGGTGTTTCTTGTCTTCGTTGATAATAAATGTTGATTTGAAAGACTCTCCTTTTAGATACTGGCAAAGACATTTGAGCCTTGATTTCACCTGCATACATATTTATATCCACAGCCAATCGCCATATTTCCCTCTTGCTTCTAGCGGTCACTTTAGATGGACGACCAGTTCGCTTACAAATTCCTTAGTTTTATGGGTCTTTGAGGTAGTTAAGGATTGTGCTCTTATTCCGGTTCATTTCTTGAGCAATGGTTTGGATTAAACGCCCACATTTTCTTCGAGCCGTAATTTTTGCTCGCTCATCCGATGACAGCTGTTTTCCTCTCGGAATTTTTGCGGTGTTGACTGTTTTTTTTTTGCAGAAAAGGTTATCACAATCAACATACTTAGACTCAAGCTCCAAAACACATCAATCAATACAATAAATGATTTGCTTACAATGACATCTTGACTGGATTTTTAACAATGTACGGTTTATATATTTGCTTCCGTAATTTGATTTTCGTTAGAATAACAACCAATAGCTGTTGATGGAAGCGCACAACCAAACAACTGTTTGCACTATGATCTGACAGAAACACTATTAAATAGAAAACCTCAATTGATGATTTGAATCTACACTATTGCAACACGGTTGAATTCAAACAGTAGTTGTACGATGTAATTATTTCGCGCACTGTATTTTTTAAATGTTTCATAAAGATTTCGTCTATAAAAACAAAGCTGGTCTTTATACTTTTTGAATAAGTAGGTCAATCAGCATGCTTTTGGGTCATGTTGAGTTTTTTGTTTATTCGAATGAAAATTTTATGGTAGTTTTTATGCACGTCAATGTTATATTGATCAGCGGCATAAATGCCTTACATGTGAATTTAAAAATAGCTTTGGAATGAACTTGGGATCTCTGAATCTGAATTTCATGCTCAATTCTCACATGAAATCCAATATCCTACTGAAAGTATGAATAAGATTTGATGAAATGCAAGATAAAGCCTAAATGTTTACAATCACTGATCAAATGTTCACTGACATCTATGCTTCAAAATCACTCTATTGCATTTTGGTGCGGAGCATCCTTGAGTATGCGGCCCCCGTTTGGGCTCCTTATTATGTGGCACCCATCGTTTCCATTGAACGCGTACAGAGGAAGTTCGTTCGTTTCGCACTTCGTTCACTTCCTTGGAATGACCCGAACAATCTCCCGCCTTACTCGGACCGTTGCAAACTAATAAGTTTGGATGTACTGACTGACAGGCGTGTTAAAATGCAGCGTCTGCTGGTCTTTGACATCCTAATCGGCGTTATTGACTGCCCTGCGCTGCTTGAGCAGATTTCACTGAACGTTCCTCCTCGTCGACTTCGAAATTATCCGATGCTTGCTGTTCCTTATCACCGCACTAACTATGGATATAATAATCCGTTTGATTCGTGTCTTCGAACTTTGAATGCTGTATGTGACGAATTCGACTTTGATATATCCAAAAATGTTTTTAAAAATCGAATAAGTACAATTGTTTAGACTTTAAGTTATTGTAAACTAGTGTTAAGTAGTTCAGTCTGTACGATTATTTTTATCGAAGACGGTGATAATAATAAATAAATAAATAAATAGATGTTTACAATCACGTTAAAAATCAATGGACGTTCCACAGAATATCAACGCTGCAAATTCTCTGGAATGGGACTTAATCGAAAAATTAGAAATATTCAATTTATTGGAACTTTACCGAGCAAAACAAAAACATCTACCGAAGTTAATGACACCAGTCAGTAGAACTGCATGACCGATTGTTTGAATGTTTGTTCTGAATGCTACTGAATGCCTGGTTGATAAAGTCAAATTTTTTAGAATGAAATCTACCTTTTTTGTTATCGGAAAAATACGTTTAACCATTCATCGAAATCAGATGTTCAAAACTCATTTGGGATGGGATGGGACCCGTGGGATGAATTTCGGAAGCGTTACCTTATTTAGACTCATCATAGTAGCCAAATTCGTACATTCGTTGATTCGTTGAAGAAATATAAAAATAGTGCTTAATTTGTTTTTACCTTGTAACCTTTAACTATTTTTCAAATTTAGAATAATATCTGCAGTTTTTCTTTGGCACCCATTAACCCCCCCCCCCTCCCAACGAGGACTGGCGCTTGAACCTAGCATTAGACAGTATTTGGAGAAAATGCTAATGCAGAACCCGTAGCTTCCGGAAAGGTAAGCCCTGGTCTTCCGGCAAGTAGGGGGTTGCTGACAGGCTCTGCGAGCCAAACCGTGAAAAAATTTAGCTACGGAAAGCCAACAAGGGAATACGGACCGGCACAATTGGCGAAGACTACAGCGACGAAAAAGGACTTGCGATTGGAAACTCGGTACGTGGATTTGTTAATCTCTCAACTTCATCGTTAGCACCCGCATATTATCCGATGTACTGAAGGTCCGCGGGTTTGGCATCGTTGCAAAGTACAGATTTTTTTTTTTTTTTTTTTTTAACTCTTTATTTATTCCAAATTTTTACATTATTTTACATTCATATATTAACCTAGGTGATCCTGCTAAGTAATAAACATTTCAACCTTATATGCTATCATTTATATCTAATTGTGTTAATATTATTTTTACTTTGTCTATTCAGTATTTTTAACAGGGTTCGTTTTGCCTGCGTGTAAGAATAATTATTGATTTCTTAAAACTAGTTCTTATCTATAGAGAGAATTGATCATTGCAATTGAAGACTGCAATGATTTTTGTCTAAAATTCTATGTAATTCAATAGTACTGAACCAGGGTGGCAGCTTCAAAATCATTTTCAGAACTTTGTTCTGAATCCTTTGAAGTGCTTTTTTCCTAGTAGCACAACAACTAGACCATATTGGCACAGCATAAAGCATGGCCGGTCTAAAGATTTGTTTGAAAATTAGAAGTTTGTTCTTCAAACAAAGTTTGGATTTTCTGTTTATAAGAGGATATAAACATTTTATATATTTATTACATTTGGCTTGAATGCCCTCAATGTGATTTTTAAAAGTTAATTTTTGATCAAGTATCAGTCCAAGATATTTTACTTGATTTGACCAAGAAATTGGAACTCCGTTCATAGTGACCATATGACTATTACTTGGTTTCAAAAATGCAGCTCTAGGCTTGTGTGGGAATATTATAAGTTGAGTTTTGGAAGCATTAGGAGAAATCTTCCATTTTTGAAAATAATCTGTAAAAATGTTCAAGCTTTTTTGTAGCCTCCTGGATATAACACGAAGACTTTTTCCTTTAGCGGAAATGCCTGTGTCATCAGCAAAGCAAGATTTTTGACAGCCCTGAGGTAAATCAGGGAGATCTGAAGTGAAAATGTTATAAAGTATTGGCCCAAGAATGCTACCTTGAGGAACACCAGCTCTGACAGGTAATTGATCAGATTTAGAATTCTGATAATTAACTTGCAAAGTTCTATCAGTTAAGTAGTTTTGAACTAATTTCATGATATAAAGCGGAAAATTGAACTTTTTCAGTTTCGCAATCAAACCTTCATGCCAAACACTGTCGAATGCTTTTTCTATGTCTAGAAGAGCAACTCCAGTGGAGCAGCCTTCAGCTTTGTTTGAACGAATTAAATTTGTAACTCTCAAAAGTTGATGCGTAGTTGAATGCCCATGGCGAAATCCAAACTGTTCATCAGCAAAAATTGAGTTTGTATTGATGTGAAGCATCATTCTGTTCAACATTATTTTTTCAAAAAGCTTACTTATTGAAGAAAGCAAACTGATTGGTCGGTAGCTAGAAGCTTCAGCCGGATTTTTGTCTGGCTTCAAAATAGGTACGACTTTTGCATTTTTCCATTTATCTGGAAAGTATGCCAGATGAAAACATCTGTTAAATAGTTTTACCAAGAAAGACAAAGTACTCTCAGGGAGTTTTTTGATGAGGATATAGAAAATTCCATCATCACCTGGTGCTTTCATATTTTGAAATTTTTTAGTTATAGTTTTTACTTCATCCAAATCAGTTCCCCAAGAATCATCAAAAATATTTTCTTGTGAGAAAATATTCAGATACTCCCTGGAAACTTGATCCTCAATAGGACTTGTAAGACCCAAACTGAAATTATGGGAGCTCTCAAACTGCTTAACAAGTTTTTGAGTTTTTTCCGCATTTGTGAGCAAAATTTTATCACCTTCCTTAAGCGCTGGTATAGGCTTTTGAGGTTTTTTCAAGATTTTAGAGAGCTTCCAGAAAGGTTTGGAACTCGGATCTAATTTTGACACATTATTTTCAAAATGTTTGTTCCTCAGGGCAGAGAAGCGTTTTTTAATTTGTTTTTGTAAATCTCGCCATATGACTTTCATAGCGGGATCACGTGTTCTTTGATATTGACGCCTACGTACATTTTTCAGACGAATCAAGAGCTGAAGATCGTCATCAATTATAACTGAATCGAATTTAACCTCGCATTTTGGCACTGAAGCAGCTCTTGCTATATTTATTGAGAAAGCCAGAGATTCAAGAGCATTATTAATTTCATTTTTTGTTTGCAATGGAACATTAGGATCAAAGTTGTGTTCCATAGATGTTCGATATTGATCCCAATTAGCTCTATGGTAGTTGAAAGTAGAACTGATGGAATTAGAAATGATTTCTTGAGATATTTCAAATGTAACTGGAAGGTGATCAGAACCAAAGTCAGCATGGGTAATCAATTGACTACAAAGTTGACATGAATCAGTTAGGACCAAATCAATAGTTGAGGGATTTCTGGCTGAAGAAAAGCAAGTTGGACTGTTTGGGTATTGAATAGTGTAGTAGCCTGCGGAACAATGATCAAAAAGTGTATTACCATTGGCATTGCTTTGCGAATTATTCCATGAGCGGTGTTTTGCATTGAAATCACCAATAACGAAGAATTTAGACCTATGACGGGTAAGTTTCTGGAGGTCACCCTTGAGCCAGTTCTTTTGCTGACCAGTGCATTGGAAAGGCAAGTAGGCAGCTATAAAAGTAAATTGGCCAAATTTTGTTTCAACTGAAACCCCCAAAGTTTCAAAAACTTTGGTTTCAAATGAAGAAAGAATGTGATGTTTGATACGCCTATGGACAATGATGGCAACGCCACCACCAGCTCCATTGAGACGATCATTTCGATAAACAAAATAATTTGGATCTCTTTTGACCTTATGGGCAGGTTTGAGATAAGTCTCAGTTATAACAGCAATATGCACGTTATGAACTCTTAAAAAATTAAATAGCTCATCCTCGTTATCTCTGATGGATCGAGCATTCCAATTCAAAATATTTAATGACTTAAAATCCATTACTGAACTTCAATGTCATGACAATATTATTGGCAAATTTAATACCAGTTTGGATAGGTTCAAAAATGGGATTTTTTTTTGGAAATTGGGTTTTATGGGGGGTAAAAATTGTAAAAATTCTAATTTAGGAGCGGATATGTTACCTAAATCAAATTCATCAGAAGTCCCGTGGGAATTTTGGTTTTGGTTTCTACCCGCTGCAACGGCAGCGTAGGTAGGTCCATTTACATCTTGAACATTGTTAACAACACGGTTGGGTAGGAATGTAGGGTTTGAAGATTGAACCCTGTTGGTACCTGCAGGTATCGAAATAGTATTTACTCCTCGTTGAGCGTTTGATTGCAAAGTACAGATGATAACAACGACGCATTCTATGTGCAGCTTGAATGCGAGTATGGCCGCTGCCCAAGCCACGACGTGAAGATTATCATAGTAGACTTGAATACTCGGGTTGGCCAGGAGGAGGAGTTCGGACCGACAATTGGAAAGTTCAGCGCTCACCAGCTGATGAACGACAACGGCCTACGACTCATTGATTGCGCCGCCTCCGAGAGCATGGCCATTCGGAGCACCTACTTCCAACAAAGTGAGATATTCTGTGACTTACTCGGTGGTTGGTATACAAATGAATTTGTGTGCATAAGTTTATCGCTCGAGCTGGGGTACAGTGCGTTCACGCTTTGTCAGCATAAACAAACTGGTGCCTCGCGGACGATCAACTGTATGTTGGACGCATAGGCGTTGCTAGTGGGGGCATCCACCATCCCTCATCGCTGCACATAAAGATCACCACAACAGACGGAATCGCAAATTGACCACGTTCTCATTGATGGACGGCACTTCTCCGATATTAACGACGTCAGAACCTATGGTGGTACTAACATCGACTCTGATCACTACCTGGTGATGGTTAAACTGCGCCCAAAACTCTACGTCATCAACAATGTACGGTATCGACGGCCGCCTCAGTACGACCTAGAGCGACTGAAATAATCGAATGTCGTCACTGCGTACGCGCAGCATCTCGAGACAGCATTGCCGGATGAGGGAGAGCTCGATTTGGAGGAGAAGAACGTAGCGCTGTCGGTTATGCTGCAGCAAAGGACTTGGCAGAACGTAGAACGCTAAACACGGAAGCGAAAACAGCAGACCCTCCTCCATCATGTGAGGAGACGGACCAGCTGTGCCGTTCTCAAGAAAAACGATAGTTCTACCAGAAGCTCAACGCATCTCGCAAAGGCTTTGTGCCGCGAGCCGAAATTTGCAAAGATAATGATGGAAGCATCTGGACGGACGGATGTGTGGTGATTGAAAGGTGGTGGCAGTACTTCAACGAACTGAGGATCAAGACAGCGGAAGCGGTGGCTACATCAGTTGAGGGTTATGAACCCGCAAAGGGAAGTTAGGGATGCCATCCAACAGCTAAGAACAATAAGGCAGCTGGTAAGGATGGTATCAACTCGTAACGCTGGTAGATGACCTTTTCGTGGTGCGTTACGGGGTATCAGATCTACCACCGAGCCCTAGTCTTAATTAATTCAAACTAGGGAACATATTTGTTTTTGTAGTCAAAGGACCATATGTATATTAGTTCTTACTACATTTTTTGTCTTGTGAAAAGTGTCAATACACCGAGGATGAGCTTGGAATAAGTAAAACATGGTTAGTATTCATTTATGTGAATTCTCATTTTCTATTTGATGTTCTATAGTTTTAATTGGTTATGTCAAGGGTTCTAATGCATGGTCAGTATCGGATTCATTGTTTGTTTTCTTTGCAATGAACCCGGTTTTGACTGATAAAGGAGCGTGCCTTTGAAGAGTGCTCTCACTCCTCAAAGGGTTTAAATAGCACCCTTTCAGGCAACTTTCAATAAAACTCGATTAATTGCCAACCGAACAAACAATGAGAACTGTAACAACACCGAATACTTCATCATTTCTCAATAGTGATGAAATAACTGGACATGCACTAAACAAAGGATACGGGATATACTACAATAGGTCAAATTACTATTCGCAGTGGTTTATGTCCCGAACAGAGAAAAAAAAAAGGATGGTATCGGAGGAAGGAAGGGGTCATATGCCCCATCTACAAGAAAAAAAAGACAGGTTGGACTGTGAGAACTTCCGAGCTATCACCATTCTAAATGCCACCTACAAATTCCTATCCTAGATCGTCTCCCGTCGTCTTTCACCCATAACGAATGAATTCGAGGGAAGTTATCAAGCCGGCTTCGTCAACGGCCGCTCGACAACGGACCCGATCTTTACCGTACTGCAAATTGTCCAAACGTGCTGTGAATTTCAGGTCCGTACCCACCCCCTGTGCATGGATTTTAAGGCGACGTATGACAGTATCGACTGCATAGAGCTATGGAAAATCATGGACGAGACGCAAGAAGAGTGGTGAATGCGTCGAAAACAAAGTACATGCTAATAGGCGGCAGCGAGCGCGACAGGGATGGCTTACTTGGCCCTGTTACGAAAGCCGGGGTTACTTTAGAGGAGGTGAATGAATTCGTCTTCCTTGGATCCGGTGTGTGGCGGCGAATAATGAATCACGAGCTCAACTCTATGGCGAGCGAAGTATTCTGAAGGTGGCAAAAGCTCGGCAGGGCATGCTGCGTGAATGCCGGAGAATAACCATGGAAAGATGGTGTTCGCTTCAAATCCAGTTGGTACAAGAAGGCGTGGAGTGCAGCGGACTAGATGGGCAGACCTTGTACTCAACGATCTGGCGAGTGTGAGGCGCAGCCAAGGATGGAGAGGTTAAGCTGCGAATCGAGTGTTGTACCTTGAAATAATTGACTCAGTGTTATCTGTATGGATGTTAATCAAATAAATAAATAATAATCTACAGGGTTCCAAAGCATGGCTGTGTTTTTCTTTCTCTCAGTGTACAGTGTGCTCTCAAAAAAAAAAGCGAGCTAAACATGTAAAATCTTAATAATTTAATGAACGTTTATAGGATATAAAGCAATTGTTAATTTTAAGCCAACCGTTGTGTTGTTATGAACATTTATTTTACTGACAAGCAACCATTGCCACCCTGTAAACTGAAAGGCAAAGTATAGTGCATGAGGTGTTTCTTGAATTCCTCTCATGAGTTTGGTTCAAAATAAAGCAAACACTCTGTACTCTTTTCCTATGTCTTTATTTCTATATTCATTAAAGTGAAAAAAGTAACAAAAATGTACATATTAACATCACCCAAACTTTCAAATAAACATCCACCAAGTAGAGTACCGACTTACCTACCGGAGCAAAACCTTGTTTTTCGAAGAGATGAGTGCGTGAATGGATTCCATTATCGAAATTTGTTCATTTGAATATTTTAATCAAGTCCTGCAACCAAAGCTGCAAACATCACAGTTGGCCATACTCGTTCTCCTCTGCGGTGGAGTTAAAAACAAGACCTGCAACAAATCCACACGTGGTTCTAGCTGTTGGCTGTGCATGGGAACAAAGCAAACTGAAATTTATGGGCTTATGGGAAAGCTTCCACTTGATCATGGCCCGGTGTCACAGCAAAGGCTTTGTGAGAATAGGTGAGAATGATTGAAGAGAAAATTCCTTATTGAAGTATTTGATTGATAACGGTGTTATGATAAATGGAACGTAAAGATTTTTTTTTCTTCGAATTGAAAGCCATAGGTTCAGGTTTGATAAAATCTTTTAAGATTTTACTTTACACTCCAGTAGGCGTAACCAGCTTTCACTTCGGTAATTCGCCATTATTTTTACTAAACCTGCTGTGTGCTTCCATCGAAGTCCTTCTTCCGCTAACTTTTCCTTAGAAGTGCAAAGCATGCTTCTAAGGGTAGCTCCTGGCTGAGTCGTCGATGCACAATTTTCTAGGACAGACATGAGCAAACGACGTGGCAAACATACATAACTGTAGGAAAGAAAAACTTTCGTGGAGAAAAGCAAGGAAACCCGGGCTACATGGGAGCAAGTGAAATACCGCCCGGGTTGTGTGGGGAGCTAGAGTTTGTCTTTTGTTCTGGGAAATCTATTTCTCATTCTCGCTAGTGGTTTATTTCGGTGCATGGATCACCACGCGATGGTATAGCGCCATTTACCTAGCACTACCTAGTCTAGTGCAGAACCGGGTATAGGACATGGAAATCCTTGTTGTTTGTTTACATAATAATATTCAAAACGAATAAAGTTAGACTTGCGGGATTGCAAAGTGAATTGCGAGCGAGCAGTCTCGCGCTGTTGGCTGGTTTCGGTGCAAAAGAGCGGATCAGGATCGCTGGTTGGCATGATGAAGTGCACTGGAATGCTCACGGAGCTGTGTCCGGAACCATTTTTCGGAAAGGGGAAGGAAGTCGTACAAGTACTCTGAACATTTTAAAGCTGATAGGTACTTTATTTCCGCTGTTTATGCCCGGCTCCGTAATAGGGGATGCAAATGAGCGTAATATTTCAAAATGATTGAAAGATGCATCGCGCCACTTGGCTAATGGAGTTTAGAAGCTCAAGCAATTTCACGAGGACTTGCAATAGCAGCTTTATGGCTTCTGAACAATTGTTGAATTGCAATCATCGGTATCAAAGCAATGCAGTTTTAATAAATTTGTTCATGATTGAAGTGTAGCGATTAGTATCAGAGAAAATCATATGTATTTCGTCAAGCATTCCTTTGCAATGCATTGGTTAGCTCATTGTTCACCTGAGCGTGTTTTGATCGATTAAGCGGGATTCGCAGTGAAAAAAGATATTTTTGTAACTTGATTCGTCCTAGGACAGCTTGGAGTAATTTGGACACCCTAAGGGAACGCCAATTATTTTTTAAAACAGTGCCTTTTTAGTCACAAATGAGTCACCATAAATTGATGCCTAATTGTTTTCTGAGAATCAGTAGTAACGATTGATTTTTGTAGCTTATATTAACTCAGTATAGAACTTTGATTCTTTAAATGTCAAACAAATGCTTTGAACAATGTTCAGGGGAGTATGGAAAATATTTAAAAAAATGAATATTGAATAATAAAAAGACAGTTATCCTGTCCGGCGCCAGTGGAGTAGTGTTAAGCGTGGTTGCACCTGGTTGGGCTGTTATCAATTCCAGTCGGTGCCGTTGTGATTTTCTGAGACGAAATATTGTTGATCACGTCGTCCTCCTGAAGGGAAGTAAATCAGGTGGTTCGGGCATAGTGTTGATGAGTTGCAGGTCGTCTCCCTAACATGATGAACCAGCATCAGGCTGTTAGTCACGTAAATAAGAAACAACAACAATTCTCAGGGTTGTCAAGTGCATTGAAACAAAAGCGTTCTAAAAAAACAGGAATGGGATTTTTACTAACAGTTTTTTTCATTTGCGAAACAATTGAAGACTCTCTCTTGCCTCGTTCTCTTTAATTAGTTACAGCGCCATTATAAAACTACGGATTGATTTTTACACAGATCGCAGATAAGAGTGCTGGCTAGCATATTAGCAACACCAAACAAAATGTAAAAAGAGCTAGGTGAAGAGAAAGTAACAAAAGCGTGAACAAGAATTTTCCAATTACGTGATTCAGTTCACGGTGTATTTTTGCTTGTTCTCGACTGCCATTCACGAATGGGGACGATTTTTTCATTGTGCCTAATATCGACCTCACACTGTGATATTGGCAAAACAACTTTGGTCAATGATTTGGGCTAAAGGTAATAGTCAAAGCAAACCATGATCAATGGTCAGTGACAAGGCAGTCATTGACTTACTTGTGCAGCTACAGTCGTTGACACAAGTTATTAACCATAAGTATCTTTCACTATCTCTTACTATCTCTTGGTATTACGTATTTTTTATGCATATTCAGTGCAATTTTTGCATTCCCTAGTTTGGTTTTTATATCTTACTGAACGAGGTGTAATAATGTTTTTAGAAAACCTAGCCATATCATGGTTTTAAACCACTTTAATTCTGAAAAATAAAGCCACACATACTATTAATACTTTGTAGCACCTCCTCACGTCTCAATGACTGCAGAAAGATGTCTTAGCATGCTGTCTACTAAGCGCTTAGTAGTATCTATGCGTCTCCACTCTGCTTTGATTTCCTCAAAGAATGTTTTCTTGCTACTTCTATGCTCAAAACTCACCGGATTCTCCAAAATTGCCTAAAGATTCTCAATCGGGTTGAGATCAGCCTCTGGGGTGGCCATTACAGCATGTTGATCTTCTTTGCCTTGATATAGTCCTTTGCAAGTTTGCTGGCATGCTTGGGATCGTTATCCTGTTGGAAGATAAAACAACGGCTAAGGCCGTTTCATAACAATAGAACCACTCAAAAAACGTTTAAATTGTTTTGAGAGTTTATTTGTCTTCTTTAATAATTATTTCGTAATGACCGTGTAGGAGAGCTGACTAACACCATTACACATCTGCATCAATAAACACTGTTTATGAATAGTTAAAGACAAATTTAGAAAATTTTCAGTTTCACAACTATAGAACCAACACCTGAATAAGGCCATTCGCTTCAACTGCAGCTTAATTTTCTTTCACCAATTAACTTGTTATGTCGTGTTTTGTATACGCTCTAAAATGCCGCGTCGAACGTATTTGTCAGAACAGGAAAAAGGGAAGAATTTGGCTTATCGTGATTGTCATATCAGTATTCGCGAAATCCTCGTCGTTTGAACAGATCTCATCACGTTGTTTTGATTTTTTTTTGAAAAATCTTGATGGATATTAAAAAAAAAATAAGAAAAGTGAACCCAGAAAAAAAGTTAATTAACGCAGAATAATCAACGCTGCAAAAAGCAACTCACTCAAAAGTCTAAACCAGATAAAGGCTTGACGTTTCGCGTACCGAAGTTTAAAAGACTCTCCAAACATTCGGCGACAAAAACTGAAGCAAGCAACTCGACTTTTGCCCCGTCATAGAGAAAACCGACGAATTCGCCCGTGGCAACATGCGTAGAGATTGGAGTAAAGTGTGTAATCAAGTTGATTCTTGATTGACGTTTTTTTTTAAATAGTTTAATGTTCCAGGTTATCTTCTCTGATGAGAAGAAATTTAATCTAGATGGACCAGATGGAATCTTTTCGTACTGGAGAGATTTACGGAAAAAGACACCTTACTTTTCATCTCGCAACTTTGGAGGGGGCTGTTTGATGTGGGGGGCATTTTTTCAAAACGGGGTGGTGTAGATTGCTTTTCCGTCAACAAGAATGATCAGCCAGGAGTACATCGAGATGCTTTAAAACCATTTGCTACCATTCTTGCAGTAAAACCATCGTGGTGATTGGGTATTCCAACAAGATAACGCATCAGTTCATAAAAGCCGAGCGACCATGGCGTGGTTATCTGAACATAAAATGGAGTGGCCAGCTTGTTCTCCAGATCAGAATCCGATCGAAAACTTGTGGAGACTGATGGTACGTACAGTGTATGCAGCAGAGATCGAAATTCTCACTCAGCTGGGTGAAAACCATGCTCTCTCTCAAGCAAGTTGTCGATGAGTAGCGAACCGTTCAAATTTTCATCTCTCCTTTTACGCCGATAATTCATTATACTCTCTCTTGCATATGCCAAAAATATCTCTCTCCAAAATTCAACGAAAATATTTTCTCATGTCACATTTTTCACTGAAAACACGCTACCTAGATCGTATACGAGGAGCAAAAACCGAAAACAAGGCCAAGCCGGTGCACACTGGTACCGCCATGAACCATCAATGAAAAACTGGTGCATGGACCATAAATGATAAATGAAGACTGCTGCATTTCAGGTGTCAAAAAGTAAGTGAAAACTAATTATCGGCATCTAGGATTCACCGAAAATTATAAATCGCCGTTGCTTTTCTCGTGAAAACTGCTGTGAGCGTATAATAGTTTCTCGCTTCTCACATTCTCATCTGTTTCTCCAAGCGGGTGAAAAAGTACGTTTCTCTTCTCAAGTAGGCGAAAATTTTGGTCTCTGGTATGCAGACAACAAGCAGTACGGGAATGTTCAAGAGCTCGAAGAAGCAATCTCATCAGGGTAAGAACGAGATACAAGTATCTACATGTCGCCGCCTGGTTGAAAGTATGCCGAATAGGTTGTTTGAACTGATTGAGAACAAAGGAGGTCCTACACATTACTATCATGCTGCAATCAATGCAAAATCAATGTAAGCTTTTGGAGAAAATTAATTTTACGTCTGGTTCTATAGTTATGAAACACAGATTTTTTGTTTACTTACCAGAAAAATCCAAGATATAAAAACATTCTTATAAAGATAGATAAAGACTATATCCAATCCTTTGCACTTCATTTCCAATATGTATTCTCTATTATTACTTAAAAACCTCAATAAAATGACTGATTCTATAGTTGTGACACGGAGTTTAGTACGTGCGGCATTATTTTTCAAAATTCTGTTGAATTTATTTGATAATTTTTTTACCGTTACTTTCGTTTGTCTCAGTACATTTAGAAGCTATACAATAAAATGGTTTCAAACCAAAATATGACTAGATTTTCTAAAAAATTGATTAATCCCCGTTCAGTTAGATATATAACCTTACTAGGGAAAGCAAAAATTGCACTGAACATGCATAAAAAAATACTTAATACCAAAGAGATGGTAAAAAATACTTATGGTTACTAACTTTTGTCACTGACTGTACATATAGCCTGCCACATTATATACTTTTTAGCTAACTTAGGCAACTTTTTGGCGTTAACAATTATGATAACTGTGTTACGGTATAAAACTCAAGACCAGGAAGCTGCTAGTAGTCTGCTTTGGCAAATTGATCAGATGAAAAAATCCTTTTTTTTTGTGAAAAAATCTATATGCGTTTGGTCAAGTGATTTAAAAAAACCGTTATGCTTACATCGACACAAAATGTGAAGTATGCCATTTGCATTCACATACCATCTATCGTCTGCATTTGAATCAATGATTATTATTATGATGGACCATGTTTGATAGGCACATGTGTTCAGCTTACACGACGCCCATTATGTTTGTAATTGCACGTACATTTTTTTTCCATAATCAAAACATAGAAAAACATACTTGCTGATTCTAATTTGCACAAATGTTGCTGACAGTATCTAGAATTGATTGTATGGTCTCGGATGACATCAATTACCGCGCTCATTCGTACCATTATGCGATACGAGTTTATTGAAAAATTGAAAATGTAGTTAGCAGTCCTATCATGCTCTAGCAAAAAATAAAAGCATTGCCATGTATCATTTCGATTTATTAATTAACATGACTAGCACATATGTTGACGAAAACTACAAGTAGAGGAACAGTTGGTGGTTTGAATTAAACAAACTGCACTTTAATTCAGCATCTATCTTCAGTTTGTTCCATAGAAAACTTGCATGTTTTTTTTTCAATATTTTCAATATTCAAAATTACTGCTCTCATGAGAGACACGTTTGTTTTTTGGCTGTATGTTTGTAGCGATGTATAGATAATTTCCGATAATTTTCTTGATGATTTTTAAGTTTAATTAGATTTGTACAAACTATAGTGAAGTCTTTTATAAGTGCGGTAATCTAGCAGAGCTAGGTTGCAATAGGCTTCTACCCTTGATAAGATTTGCATTGTTCTGTTTATTGAGATAAAAAAAATTAAGAATGTTTTTGAATGGAAAGATGTTTGTGTTTTCATGCCATCACTCGCAATTAGTTCTATTCAAAATCAAAGACTGATGCGTGAGTGGGTGTGTTTCTGATGTTTGCATTTGCTACTAAACGTAAGAAAACAGCATTATGAAATGAAATCAATCGATTTCAGTTTGAGTTCCACAAGAGCGAAGGCGCACATAAGGAACCACTAGTCTCAGTATTCCTGGACATTAAGGTGATTTTTGATACAGTCCCCATTGAAATCTTGTCAGATTATCTGCAGAGTACATGCACTGGCAGAACAATGCACTGCATATTTTTTGACAACTTCAGTTCGATTGAAGTTTTTCGGTCGATCATATCATAGAAACTCTCTTAATCTTTTATTAAGTAAGGGAGCAGATAAATGTGCTGGTCAAAAAATCATGTTTTATTACCTTTGTATGGGTTTCATTATATTACTCAATCCCAGGCTTACGGATCAAAGCAAAGCAGACTCGCTTACAGGGGTGGGCAGAAAGTGAATTATTTGAAAGAAAAATTTTACTTGATGACTTTTACTACTTAGCACGTCAGATAACCCTTTGGAGTAGGCAAACTGATTGTTCGGTGTGAAATAATTGTTGCTGTTGTTATTGTCGTGCAAACTCGTTGGTAATCCTTAGGATCTGTAAATATTTTAAGATTTAAATTGAGGAATGGCTGATTTTGCCAACAATAATGCACATAAAGGGAACGCGGTAAATGATGTAAAATAATGTTAGAAACTAATATTGCATGACTCACATTGATTACGCAGTAACTTTACATGTCGTAGCTGAATTTTTTACTGTCATGTGCACGATCTTGCGGAACAGTCGAACATGTAAAGTTCGTTCAAACTAACGCATAAAGAGAAATATGGTTCTAGATCAGCTCAGAAAAAAGTAATAAAAGCATTTGCAAACAATGCTTTTCATCTTTTAGCTTATACTGATGCCGATTTGGATGGGTCACCTATTTGAGCTTCTAAAGAGCGAATGTTTGCAAAGCTTCCTACCGCTTTTTCTAGTACTGATAAAGTACCCCTTTTTGTTTTTATTTATTATCATCTTAGAGGAAGACTTTTCGTGCCTTCTAGTCGTGTACTGGTATACAATTGTTGAGTTGTTTGGAGGCGTACACAGAAATTTCTGCGTTATCTAATGCACATAAAGGGAATGCTAGATTTGGCAGATAATAATGGGATATTTCATGTAAATTTAAGCCAGATAACGCCTGAATCTAGCCTTTTTTATGAAAGATTGCAAACATTGTTGTATGGCGCTTTTTTTTAATTTAATTTATTCATTCATTATTGTATTCTGAGTAGATATTTTTCAAATTCAATTACCAGGAACACGCAAGCAACGATCTAATATGGCGTCCGATTTGTTTCGTTTAATAGATATACATCTGTGTGCCTTGATTTTTGAAAGCAGACCAATGCGCATTTCATTGCCACGTGGTATTCAAATCATTAATCTTTCGTTGCCTATCAATGGCCTTAGACAGCGCCATTTAAAAAATAGAGGATTTTTTTGTCACTGTCCGATTCCTGCTCTTAAGCCACTCACCTCTTTTGATCTGATAAGTTGAGTAGCTTAGAATAATTTAAGAAGCGCTCCACTATCATTATATAAATAATAAAACACACTCTTAAAAATAATGAATATTACAAGTGATATAATCCTTGCTGCACGTAAATACTTGGAGACTAAAAGGTAAACATGACTTAATTGTGTGTTCTGTTTTATGTGTTGATAAACCCTAATTTGAAACCCGATCTAATAAATACCGACACACCTAAAGTAACGTTTCGGATGCTATATTTACAAAATCCACTAAGGTAACCTCAAATCTAAGTCCGTAAAGCTTTGAAAAATAGCCTCTTGACTGAATACTGGGATTTTCAAGCCTGAAATTTACATGATCCTTGTCTTTAGAGTTATGACAACATCAGACCTATTTTTAAGGCAATCGGTTTCACGCGTCATGACAAGTCACAAGTTCAAATTCGTTCTCTTCCGTGATAGATTATAAAACGTTTGCTTCTTGTTGAATGATCTGCATGGCAATCGAATGTCATTGCTTGTGCTTATGATGCCCGAAAGTTAAAGGTGCAGTCTGAAAATGAATAATATTAGGGGTACAGGAAAAAAAAACGATATGTTTTCAATTTAAACTGTCTCAGTGATATCCGGTCACGCAGCATGAAACTCGGAGTTAATTTGCTATGTACTGTTCATTAATATGAACATGGCAACAACATCTAGCATCCTTTTTTTTTTAACGAAGGCCAACGACCGGGTTTGGCACAATTTTATTTTAAAGTTTTACTAGCATTTGGAGATGACGGAACAACATTAACCCTACAAGATAAGATTGAACTAATTTTTACCACTAGAATTCATGGCCTTGAAGAAACTTTTTTATTAAATTTCTCTACCGGATCTTGATTTCTTTTTTGACGGTAACTAGAACAAGATTCTTGAGATCTAAACTGGCATCAAGGAGCATTTGTATTTGCATTAACAGTAGCAGCATTTAGAAAATGTCATTTTATGTACCTCAACTTATATTAACGTCATGTCATTGAAGTCATCATTTCGAGTTTTTATAATCTTGTAAATTTAAGAACAGGCGTAAATTTCGGTCTAACGGGCCGCTCTTTTTATGTGCATCCAAGTAGACATGAATTGGCATGATATTTTCTAAGAGTGCAGCAAAACAGCAGAGCCGAAGGTTTTGTTAGTTGTCATCTTAAATTTAGCACCCAAATAATCATTGCCCGATGAGAATACTTCAATTGCATACTTTCATCTGAGAATTGACCTATTTTGCGCTTTGCATTGCAGGGCATTTTGTATCTTTTTCCTCCGCAAAGGCATCCACAAAGCCACTTGAAGATTACCAGATCAACGAACAGAGAATCAAATCCACCATCTCAGAAAAAAATGAACATAGCGTATTCCAAAATACCATACAAAACTATATCGTGTAATTATATATCTCGCATAAATTGGCCATGCACATATATGGAACACTAAACAACGTTGAACTGTAAATAGTTTTTCGGAAATGTACATCATTTGTCACTGCAGTTCTGCGAAGTCAAATTATTTTACACGATCCTATGTGAAACTACTTTGACTTGTCGAAACGGCAAGTTTCATTTGAAACAAATCGAACGCCATATTAGATCGTTGCTTGAGTGTTCCCGGTCGTTGAATTTGAAAAATATCTACGTTTCCAAGCAACTAAACATTTGTTTACCAGTACACGACTAGCAGGTACGAAAACATACGCTCTTTAGAAGCTCAATTAACCATTAGCTAAAAGATGAAAAACTTTGTTTGCCAATGCTGTTATTACTTTTACCTGTGCTGATACAGAACCATATTTCTATTTATGCGTGGGTTTGAATGAATTTTACATGTTCAACTGTTCTGCAAAACTTTGCATAACATTTCACGACAGTATAAAATTCAGCCTGTAAAGTTACTGTGAAATCAAAGTGAGTCATTAGTTTCTAACATAATTTTACATCATTTACCGCGTTCCCTTTATGTGCATTGTTGGCAAAATTTTACAAGTTTATTTTTATCTGTCCGGTTCAATCGTTTTCAACAGTGTGTTTCATAATGCGTGTAGTTTCAGCGGAACGTCGAAATATTTTGCACATGTGGAATGTCATCGAGAAAGTTGGCAAACATGGAAGGAGAAAGTGAGAGAGCTGTGCGATCAGCGATCAGGAAGTTCAGTGAGGATAATTTACCGCTCGAAAAAGTAGTGTGAATTTCTGTTCAATATCATGCCCATAAATGGAGCGTCACAAAACTTACAAATTAACATTATAGATCGTGTAAAGTTCTGGGGCATTCCATTCATTGCGGATAATGTTGTATACAAAAGCTCGTCTTTATTTCTTTATACAATTTTACATGCTCTAATATTCACATCACAATAAATATTCAGAATTTTTTTCTGTGTACGTTTGAGGTTAAACAGAAATCGGGTCGAAAAATGGTCCTGCTGGCCCTCGTTTAGATAAAGGGGAGGATGGTACAAAACGCACCGTTTAAGCAACACCATTAATTACTAGGGAATGGAAGCTGAAATTTAGAAAGAAGTTATTGAGTATGGTGCATTGTTTCCGTTGTAGATCATATGTGATTTAAATTCAAAACGATTTTTTTTTCATTTGCTATTCCAATTTGATCCCATGACGACACGGGTAAAACGCCTGTTTCACTACTCAATATACACCCCAAAATTGGGGTAAGACCCCAGTGTTGTGGTGTTGTGGTGCACTGGGATATGATGCACCACAATATTGGGATAGCATGCACCGCTTGTAAAAGGTAAAAACACGGCTATGAAAAAATACTTATTAGAGTTGTAAAATGAGGAGGCTGCAACACATCGCCACTTCCTTTTAGCTCTGTTTGGTCATCAAGCAGCCAATGAGTATAGAATGAAAATAGCAAAACGTTGCGATATGTTGCCAACTCCTCATTATATACACACTTCGGAAAAAGTACCCAACGGCCAGTTAAGTGTGGGAAACCAACATTTGGTATAATTATGTTTACCTACCATTGGGTTCAACTTACTAACTTTTGGGTAGAATTTTACCAGAAGTAAGTTATTTATACCCAACATGATTAGACCCAACGTTGGCTTCCCACACTTAACCGCTCCACTGGGTACTTTTTTCTAAGCGTGTACACATATATAACGCCACGGTGCGTTCTGCCCCAGTTTTAGTTTTGCAATAGTTTTGTCTAAATATTCTGAAAATACGTGGAATTGTAGTGAAGTTTTGATACTATCTTGAAGTTTTGTTGTGTGCGATATATGTGAAGTGAATTTATTTTAAACCATGGTAAAAGCTAATTTTAATAACACTATTATTTACTTGTGAGGTTCAATCATGACAATTTCTTCAATTTTGATCATATTTTGGTGTATTTATTGTCTTATTGTACTACCAAATTATGAGTTATGCTGTTTTATGTAAAAATTGATAAAGTATCATTCCATTAAAGCTATAGTTTTGAAGATTTGAGCATATTTATTGAGTGGGTCATTCTACCCCACCGGTTCATTTTGTACTGTTCTCCCCAACGTATAATGAAGGCATTCAAGCACAAGAATGACGTTTCAGAGCGGGATGTCATGTAAAAGTTGGCAAAGTGAAGTTCAATGTTCATCGTGCCAAAGAACGTTTGAATTTTTGAACTCGTAAGAAGCAGAAGCAGTCGAAACGGAGTCCAAAACAAGAAGCATCGATCAAGCCCGGAGTGAGAAAGTTTCAACCTCATATTTTCCTCGGGGGGGGGGGCCTGAGGGGGCCAGAGGGGGGCCAGAGAGTGCAGTCCCGCGGGGGGGGCGGGCTCAATGAACAGTTGGCATTTTCAAACCGTTGGATGCCACCAAGCTAAAAGTCATGACACCAGGAGATGTTTGGTATGGAACTTAAACTTCATTTTCTCCGGAAGATCCTCAAGTTTCTTCGGTGAAATGCACAGGTCTGTGCGGCTGTTGGACTCAGTATCGATGCTGATAAGCTATTCGTCGGAGAACAGGATTATCATTTTTTCCTTGTTTACAAAAAATGGCTACTTTGCTTGCTTCGTAATTAAGTGGCGTTTCACTCTAGCTCTGGAAGATGCGTGCAAGTCTTCTTTGATGAATTTTCGTATGGATTTTTCAGAAATGATGGCTTCCTTGGCGAGTTTCCTGATGGAATGTACTGGTTTGTGAGCAATCTTTACACGAGCTGATTTGACCACTTTTGGCGTAAGTGCAAACCGCGAATCTCCAGTTTCCGTCTTTTGCAGCTTAGTACTATCATGTAGAGTCTTTTTGATGCATTAAATTGTGGCCCAATGATATTTTACTACTTTGGCAATCTCCATTGGCGTCTTCTGGGCAAGCAGCAAACTCGTAATCACTTCTTCGGGGTACAATTTCACAAATTTGCAATGAAACAATTCTGCTGTTCTGATGCACCACTTGAGAGAAAACATTAACAAATAAACTTTCAACAGAAATAAGTCATTAGTTACATAAGTTAACCTAATATTGATGTTTTATCATGTTCGCATTGTTTCCTGCCGCACCCTGTAATCAAGAATTTTGGAACCAAATTAACCAAAATGTAATTATGCTCCTGAATTGCTTCTAATTTTGACGTAAACGTATTTAAATGATGTCTTCTTCTCTTCTTCCTGGCTGCGAGCTTCGTGGCCAAGCGGTTAGCGGCGTCACCCGTCATTCAGGCGATTGACATGAAGTAAGGGTTTGCTTCCCATTCCAGCCTGTGGAACTTTTCGCAAAAACAAAAAATGTCCATACTGCTCCACTGGGTGTTAGGTTAAGTTGTCCGTTGTAATTCGCTTTATGTTCATTATTCATGTACAACCTCGAGTTGAAGACGGTGTAAATGTCTTTTTATGTATATTTTTGACGTTCATTAGACGAGTTTTTGCCTGCTTCTCAACTTAGTGTTCTAAGCGCACCTCCACAGTTATTAATTGAGAGCTTTCTTTGCCAACACCAATGCATGAATTTTTATATTGTCTGGCCAGCATAATTTTACTCTATGCCCAGGGAAGCCGAAAAATTTCCCAACCCGAAAAAATCCTAGACCAGTCGGGAATTGAACCCACCACCTCCGGCTTGATAGACCATGCGTTTACCGACTACGCTATCCGAGGATGTTGTTTTTTAAATCAAAAATATACATAAAGATTAATATCAAAGTTGATTTTTTAGGTTTTGGTCGGATTCCAACCACTGGGCGAGGAGACGTCTGAATCGAAATTGAAACCTCAGCTTGACCAATTGTTTGTAATTCGTCCGCCTGTTGCAAGATATCATGGTTTTATTTATCAATATTTATTTGTTTTTGAATCGTTTATACAGTTTAAGAAATATGGATAAAATAAGTTGTATTTTATGGAAATTGGTGATTTAATTTGGGTGCGTATAAATTGAAGGTATTATGATGATTTTTTTGGAAGAAGAAGTTGAAGTAGGCTGCGCTTAAAATCTGACGTGTGGAGCAATTTCAAGCATTTGACTGTTTCCCCCTTCTCATGTTCCTTCTTCTTCTCCTCCTTTTTCTTGTTATAGATTGCATGTTAATTCAACGATGGGTCAATAGGCCGAATGTCATTAGGCCGAATGCCACTTGGCCGAATGGGTCATTTGACCAAAACGGTCACAAAGCTGACTGAGTGCCTGATAATTCAATAATATTTTTTTATGTTTTCTTGGAACCGCTTTCTGTTCTAATTTCGAAGATGGAACAACATCAACGAGGCATGTTAACGGATTTAAAGTTTTGAAATAAAAAGCCTTTCGGTTCAAAAAGAGATATGGGTGCGTTCTGTCAACGTGGTTGTGGTAGATTTCAGACTTTATTCACAGGCTGCCATATCAACGTTCAAAAGTGCCTGAACCAAATAAACAGCTTGTAATGATCACTTGAAGATACGATCATTGCCCTGATATTCCCAAATGTAGCCCGTAGTAAAACGTCTCTTGTCTTCTATTAATATAATATATCAAGTACGTCGTGGGACTAGATGTGCATCACTGATTTTAGCTCCTCAGAAGCAGAAATACCAGCATAAACACCCCGCGATCGTGAAAGAGTGTGCATGTGGACCGGGTGGATCCCACAAAAGGTTTTCAGACACTTGAGAGGTGATAAGTGCTCTCAAAAACGCGAAGAAAAACAGGTAATTGCTATCTGTACCAAAGTAAGATTTAATTTATAAATTAAGGATGGTACATAGCCCTAATCAATGTAACTTTCAGCAAAACTTTCTTACACAAGGTAAGCAATCCAATGACTACGGCAAATTTACTTAATATCCATTACATAACATATAACGGGGAAAGGGAGGGACCATCAGGGCACCCAAGTGAAACGATTTGGATAGAGAGCATGGGACTGCCTCCTCCCTATTGTAACATTTTGCAGAACGAGGGTGGGTTTGGTTTATTCTGTCAATCGAGGGCTCGATTCTAGTGCTGTGAGTGTGAACTTGCTTTTGTGAGAGGCTCTCTTCCCTATATTCACGGGGTTTGCGTAAGTGCTTCTGCTTACGGGCGAGCCCAAACGTTTTTGGCTCTAAATACAGAAGCATGACGATCACAAACATCAATAGAATCCTGATCAAATCGTTTTTTTTTAGATTATTTCACTGCTATGGAATGTTTCCTTGCTACAATAGATGGTAGTATTACATCATTATTATCGTCGCCATCATCATCATCATGAAAGAAGTTCCGATGATTGAAAGAAATAAAAAGTTCTTGTGACAATTCAATGTTGTTATGTCCCAAGAATTACGAAGGAACCTTAGTTCAACCTTCAAAAAGACATGTTAGAAAATTGAAAATTTTGAAATTTGAAAGAACCGGTCATGATTCAAAGAAAAAAAAACCTCCCATGGAAATTCGATTGTTTTGTATCCTAAAGATATCAAGTAAAATTATCACATGAGAGTTTTTAAATTAGAAATCACTGCTCATGATTGAAAGAAGAAAAAAAATCCCTTAATGTTTTATAGTTTCAAAGTTTAAAAAAAAATATTCAAAAATACTTAGTTCTAATTTCAACTGTTAGCAGATGACGAGATTTTAATTAGAAAGAACAGCTTATGATTTGAAGAAGAAGAAATCTCCAATAAAAAATCGTTGGTGTCATGATTTTCAAGAAATTTCAAATTTAATCATCCAGATTAAATTCCAGGCAGATTGAAAGTTTTAAAGCAAGAAAGATCTGCTAGATGCTACATGATTGAAATGAGGAATGAAAGTTCATTGATCTCCTGTCTAGAAAATTTCATGAAACGAAAATTTCAATCTTCCATATGACATGTCAGCAGATTGAAAGTATTGCAATTAGAAAGAACTGCTCGTGGTTTAAAGAAGGAATAGTTTTTCCATTAAAATGCATTACCAGAGGTTTCATGAAATATTACGTTAAATCTTCTGATTTACTGAATTTGTCCTAATGACATTCGGCATAACGGCTTTCGACCTTCTGATCCATTTGGTCTATTGACCTTGGATCTTATGGCCCTACACCATTAACTCATAGCATCAACTCATCTTGCATTGTTATGTAGAAGGAGATGTTCGCTCATCACCATGAGACCCCAAGAGTGGACGGTAATGTTTGCTAGAATGAAAAATATGAAGAGAGAAAGTGTAGATAGTTCAGTCAGTTTACGGTAGGCTGTGAAATTTGAATAGAAGTATTGAAAATTGAGCGAAGGGCTTGGATATAGCACGCATTCCTTTGCCTTACATCCCCAATGCGGGGTAGGTCAAGACACGAACGAATCCGCCACCTTGACAGGGTGTCAAGGAAATCAAACCCAGTCACTTACACCATGGATTTGCTGGCAGCTGCACCTCTACCGACGGAGTTACAGTGACGGACTATACAGTAAGACCAAAGCCCGACTTTCATAACAAAGCATTTTCCTCTGGAAGTAATTTAGCTTGAATTTTGAATATTGCCTAGCAATAACCTAGGTGTTTGACTGTTACAAATTAATATTTTTTTAGTCTACACTTTAGAAGTTATAGACACCACTTGATGATGATGATGATGATATAAAACTACCATCTTTTGTAGCAAGGTAACTTCCCATAGCAGTGGAATAATCTGAAAAACGATTTGATCAGGATTCTAATATTGTTTGTGATCTTCAAGCTCCTGTATGAAGGAGTCGAAGAGCCCGCCCTCGTTCAGCGAAATGGTAACAATAGGGAGGAGGCAGTCCCATGCTCCCTATCCAAATCGTTTTACTTGGGTGCCCTGATGGTCCCTCCCTTTCCCCGTTATATGTTATTTTATATTTAGTATATTTTTTACACACAATATTAGGATATCATTATAGACAAACATGCCAATTTATTCAAATTTCAAACTTCAATGATACTACCAATGGATTGTTACTGAAAAATAAATAAAAATTAGATATGAATTAATATCCTTCTTGTCCTGGAAAAGCTGAAAACAAAATAGATCATTCCAAATATCAGAGATAAAATTTCAATAAAAGATATTGTTTTAAAAGACATGTAGTAATTTTTTTTTATACTGTTCTAGTAACATTTCAAAGATAGCAATTGGAGTGAACGAAGAGTCCGGTTTGATGATTCCTGAAATAAATGGCTTATCTTACCATAATGCCACTAAACACAATATTAAAATATAATCTTACATTGCTTATAAGCACATGCCAGTCTTCTAGTAGTTGAAATTCAGAAGTGCAATTTTAAATTAAGTGTAATGCTGAAATGCTGAAAAACAAACTGAGCTTTTGATGCCCGTCGTGTTTCTCCCGGCTCTTACATGGTTTTGGAATGCAAAAATGATTCCAAAGCGTGCTGAAATTATTGATAAAATGAGAATGGGAAATATACAATATGATTTAAAGGTACGCGATCTTCAGTCGCACCCCCTCACTTCGCTATTGTCAGATTGACAACATTGCCCAGGCTACGCCAACCAGCGTCTCCATGTTTCAGCTGGCAGTCTTTTGTGATCATATGACTCGTGGAGGCGTGAGGTAGGAACTTGTGAGGACGAGAGGTCGGCCGCATCCTCCTTCGAAGTTGTCAACTCACCATTTGAAGCCCTAGAAGTTATAAACACCACTTACGACAAAACAATAAGACCACTTTTTGATTTCCATAGTTTGGGCCATATTGATGAATTTGAATTACGATCCTCAAATTTGAGCATTATTTATGGAAATCGACAAGTGGTCTTACTGTTTTGTCATAAGCGATGTCTGTAAGTGGTGTATGAAAAATTATGGATTTAATACAGATGAAAACTCAGGTTACATCTAGACAACAGCCGAAATTTTAGCTCAAGATAAGCCTCCAAACATTAACATATTGTATGAAAATCGGGCTTTGGTCTTATCCGATTGTCCGTCACTGTAAGTGAGGCCCTATCATGCCGGTGCATATCTTAATTATTCATTCGGTTAAACTTCAATTATCAGCCGCGTGAAGGAACAACCAATATGCGGTATCTTCATTAATTTAAACTAAATCAATCCACTTTCGTCTCTAGCTTCCCTGTACGTCACCAACCAACCAACCAACCAACCAACCAACCAACCATTTTACCGATAGGCTTCATCTATCTTCAACCATCCCTTACCATTCTCTTTCACACGCATTCAAATAGCCCATTGAAGGCGTGAAATTACCTATTCGATTTGGACCCGAGACCCGGAGCACTCCCGGCACATAATTAAGAGAGCGCCAATTGATAAACACCATTAAATCCAATTCACCGACACCGACGCGATACCCATCAATCTACTAGGTGGGGTTTTCTTGAGATATTGAATATACTCTGAACGGAGCTACCTACTTGTTTCATGAGCAGACGGACGGAAGAGCATTTCGGACACGGATGCCAGCACCATACGCCAAGGAAGTTGAATTGTGCATCTCCCTGAGAAGAAAAGGGCCTTCAAAATCCATACAAGTTCACACCGACCTCAGTATCACACGGCGTCTAGTCCGGACAGAAGGAAATCAAATAAAACAAAATCGAGTTTCTGTTCGGCACCATCATCAGCCAACGGCAGCAGGTCTTTTAAGATGAATCACGTCGTCGGTCGGTAAGCGCGCGCAAAGATTGAACAATTTAACATGCTTTTCGGCATTCGGTCTGTTTGATATTGCTTCCTTTTTATAGCCTCCTCACGGATCTACGTGGAACATACCCGTGAAATGGAGCATCTACAAGTCGGGGGCCTTTGGCGGTATTTCAAGGGCTTGTATCTGCACACTTGCCTCAAGATGCACATTTCCCGCGATGGGTCACTCAGAAAAAACGTCTGGCGGATATTTGTTTTTCGGGGAATTTAATGAACTCAATTCAAATATGTTGCGGTATATATTCTACATCAGGATCCAGCAAATTTTGGAGGCAATATATTGAGCTGATAATTGTTAAGAATTCGTTGCGCATAAAGCTTCATTGTACTTGCCAAACGATAATCAAATCCATGCAAAGATGATCGCATGACGTTGGTAAAACATTTACCAAAGAAGGTGAGAAAACCTAAAAGCAGACGAACAAATTACGGCATTTGTGTATAGCCTTCGTTCTTTACATCAACTGCGAAGAAACATTTTAATCATCCAACATCCCTAACCACAGAGCATCTTCACAGGTCAATCAACCGTGATGTAGAAACAGCAGCAGTGTGAGTTCGACAGATGGCTCGTCGTCGTCAGAAATTATGCGGTGGTTGACTATGGGTCGTATCATTGAAGTCCTTTACGATGTGACTATGGCTATGATGCCTTCAAAGACATTCCGAATTCCAATGCCTCCTGATTCTGCCGGTGCATTCCAAACATTGATTGAATTGCATAGCTTTTATGTGCGTATGCATGTGGTTATGCACAACGAGTTGGTGCTCTCTTTTCTCGGGCGTCACCGTCGTCGTCATTCCGGTCAACGAGCGATGGAATGACAGAAATGTGACTGTCGGGTAGAAGGCCTCCAGTCATGCGGAATGATAATCCTTTTGGCTGCCAACACTCGTCTAGTGACAAGTGCTGGCTTCTTTTTTGAAATGTTTGAAATTCCATTCTAAGCATACACTCTTTGGTATGTTTTTATCTTGTTCGCAATCAATGATGCTGATTTGCTCAAAAAATGGTGCATACGCAGCTGATAATTGCATTCCATCGAAAAGCCAGGTGTAATGGCTCATTGGCATTTTTACATTCCTCTTGGTTCGGTTATTGCTCACAGCAAGGAATGCTTGTCTAGTGCAGACATATTTAATATTCACGACATAGTCTTTCTCATTATAAGTTTTGCTCTTGTGTTTGATTTCTATCGAGTTATTTCTCAAAAATAAATTGTGAGATTCTGCAACTCATTGTTTTATGTTTATTCATCAGCTGTATTTGTATTTATTCGGCTCTCTTATAAGCTTGCTCTATTAAGATGTATAAAATAATAAAGAAAAAGTGGGAAACAAATGAAATTCCAGAACAATGGAAATAGTCAATTCAGATACCAATCCTAAAATGTAAAGGAAGGATAAGTCTATGTAATCTAGAGTACAAAATTGGATAGACTTAGGGAGTTTACAGGAGATCTTGGCTATCATCAAGCAGCGTTCATTAAAAATAGGTCTACAGATGATCAAATATTTTACGCCATATTCCACCTTTCTTCTAAACATTTCAGAAGAAAAATGGAATGGTGGAGAAACAACAATTGTAGTATCGATAGATTTAAATAAGCCTTTGATAATGTAAGATTAGACTCGATCCCTAAAGTGCTTCAGAAACTGTCAGTACCAGAACACGTAAATAGAGTAATGAAAACACTTTATGTCGAAAATACATGTATATTATGGGTTGGAATTTTCACAAAGCAAATAACCATAAATATAGGTATAAAACAAGGATGGTCAGTATATACTTGCATATTTAGACTAATTCAAAACAAAATATCCCAGAGTAAATTTGTTAGAAGAACATAATGATAATCTGATGACATTTTAATCGAAGCACAATCACTAAAGGAGGTCAAAATTATTATAAGGATACTTAAAATAGTATTAGAGAAAATAGACCAACAGATAAAAAATGAAAAAAGCCAAGTAATGATAAGATTGGCGATTCAAAGAGGACCTCATTCCACTAAACAAAGAAAGAAACGAGAAACGATTAACAGCACTTACAATGTTTTAAATTCACTCACTAACTTTACCTACAGATTGTAGTTGAAACAAATAAAACGTAATTAACTTTAATCGTGCACTGAAATGATTGAAAGGAAGAAATGTCTGAGCCAAGAAACTGTGCCTCTTTTCAAATCTGAGCCCTATTCAATTATTCAAAATGACTACTCTTAACTATTCCTTAGAAGCGTTATTTAAAAACCATGTCCAAGTCGTATTGCGACGGAAAGCATGGCGAATTTAAACCGCCTATTACAGATTCAGCACCTTGCAATAAAAGTGAAACTTTTATATCATAACCCTATAAACGCGAATTGGGCACAATTATTTATTCTACAAATCAATAATAAACAAAACAAACAAAGCAATAATTAACAACAACAAAAAACGCAAAACGTTACAATATTAACGCTCACATGATTAATAATGAACAGAGCAGGGAACAAAAAAAAACAAAAGAGTGATCTGACTATTTCTCCATAAACCATAATATGAAGCAATTGGGTATATGAAACATCACCCCAATTCTATTACTGGAATTCCAACAGAACCAAAAGAATAACTTTTTTAAGGTGTAACTACTCACATAATTTTGTTTTAATCGTTTTAGGTAATATAACGAAAAGGAGAAGAAACAAAAGAGAACGTCCAAATAAACACTCCCAACAAGGGGAGAAAATTCAAGAAACAATGATGACGAGTCTATAGCACAGAAAAACAGGCAATTCCGGAAGAGTGAGTCTTATAACGGACCAGCGAAATATGGTGAGACCTGACCAGTTATTACATTTATATACAATATATATACGCCAGTTTTGACTTTTACAATATATATACCTCGGAATGGGCATGACTTTCCAGATATTCAGAAATGGGTTACTGGATCTGCTATAGAGCTAGCACTTTCTTACTCCCAGATTAAAGCTGCTTTCAATGGTGACTTAAAATACTATTGCAAACTGATTTCTTCCATAATACCACTGCCAGCCGGTGGTTGTTAGATTGGAAACACACTCACTTTAAGTTTGTTCCTTTAAGACAAAGTGAAGATCCATAAAAAATAAGAGGTGGGTTATATCAGGGATACAACCGCCATGTTCACGAAGGAGCGCGTTGGTGTATAGTATTAATGGTATCATCTTATATCATTGACTAACTCTTAAAATTCAACCATTTCTTTTATTTTGGGGTTCAGAAAAGTACTGTTTGGTGATTTGTGACTCTGAAAAGAACCTTTTGTATCAGTTAATGCCCCTGCGGGGGGAAGGGGTTGATTCAGAGCCTACTATCATCAAGTTCCAGATGTCTTTTTCCTCCTTGCACTACTTATTGATGTCAAACTTTTACAGCATGACCAAACATTGTATACAGGTATATGTTTCAGGAACCAGGCACAGGATGGCATTAATATTGGTAGAGATACTACTCTACGGAAAAAAAGTACTTTAGTTATTTGGGCCAACCTTATAGTGACATCCCCGTCGCTATCCAGATAAGGAATGTATCGAAAATAAGCTATCCAGGTACATTTGCGTTGTACGTTTGCATTTGTGAAGGTGTTAATGTGTTCATCATAGAATGTTGTTTGACTGTCATCATTTGTTTGTTTACTTGTTTGCACGGTTTAAATTCTTCGTTTTCAAAATGTCGCGCATTGAAAAAGACGTGAAAATTAAGGTTTTGGACACATGGCTACGTGAAAAGGGTGTAACTATACGACAACTGGCAAAGCGCTTTGGAATTCATCACGCGAGTGTAAAATCCATCATAACCAAGTTTGGGGAACACTGTGTTTTTGGATGAACTGCCAGGAATAGGCAGAAAACCTGGATCTTTCAACCCTAAGCTGGATAAGAAAGTGGTAGCTTATTTGTATTTGTATTTGTATTTGTCTTTGATTCATCGGACTTTGTGGTCTACATGAAATACTTAAATCTAATAAAAGTCAACGTTAAAAACGGTTCAGCAAGCGGTGACGAAATCTTGAGGCGGACATGTTGAAATCAAATTCGTCGGATACTACGTTGAACCGACGAATCATGGCGACAATGGAACTATTTACAGCATGATTAGTTGCTTGTACTTCCTCGTGAAGCAACGCTCTCGGTTGAAGGGTTCGGGCAGCAGCATATAGTCTGATTCTCGACAGCAACTCCGGAACATCGTATTCAGATAAGAGAAGTTTGGCAACGAATACAGATTGCGCGACATTCCTTCGATTAGCCAGAGTATCCAGCCCTAGCAGGCGACAGCGATCGGCGTAAGCAGGCAAGTTTAACGGGTCACTCCATGGAAGGTGGCGCAAAGCATATCTTACGAATCTGCGTTGGACAGCTTCAAACCGCGCATTCCATACAGCCTGGTAGGGGTTCCATACAGCAGATGCAAACTCAAGAATAGAGCGTACCAGCGAGCAGTAAAGAGCTTTGAAACACAGCGGATCACGAAACTCATTGGAGATTTTGAACATGAACCCAAGCTGGCGATTGGCTTTATCAATGGTACCTGAGAAGTGGCGATTAAAGGTTAGCTTTTCGTCCAATACAACTCCGAGGTCTTTAACATGATCAACCCGTTGAAGTGGAGATCCAGCAATAGTATAATCAAACTGGATAGCATTATTCGTTCGACCAAAACTTATTACACAGCATTTTGAGATGCTCAGAACCATCATATTTCGCACGCACCAATTACTGAAGATATCAAGAAGTTTCTGTAGTTCATAGCAGTCTACTGTCTAGAAAGACATCAATCTGCCAAATTGCCCTCAGCTTCGTCCCATTGAACGTTATTGGGCGATTGTGAAGTGGGTCTTCAAAAAGAATGGTGACGCAGCTGAAAATATGTATGAGTTCAAAAAATTTGGGGTAAGGCGTCCAAAAAATGTGATGAAACACTTGTCCGGAACTTGATGAAAAGTGTTCGATCAAAAATTCGCAAATTCGTGAAAGAGTAATATTGATTTCATCCGGTTTTCACAATGACCAAGTTCAATCCTGACAATGAAGAATCGTTTATTTGAATTTGAAAGAATCGATTCGCAAGAAAAATATGTGGAAAACTTATTTTCGATACAGTCCTTTTGATGCGTGACAGATTGAACTGGCAGAGGAAGGAAGCAAAAGACTACAACCAGCAGCGATCGTCGACTTTCTCTAGAATCGACTAAAAACTTGCTCGTTACCAGTCGTGTAATTCGAAAAAATATTAACTTATATAGTTCCAAAAGTACTGTGCTTAGAGGACCAGATATAGGCTTTAAAAGGGGTTTCTCACTGCGGCCCTCTTTTTTTTAAAGGTGTGAGATGTTTTTTTTCTTTTTTTCTTTCCTTTTATTTTTTTTTTTTTTTATTTTTATCACATAAAATGTCTCAAATTTGCCTAAAAATATATCGAACAACCATTGGAATTCTGGAAAACGTTGCTCTTGAGTGATAAAAATTGAGCTCTTTGGGAGTAAACATCGTGCACTAGTTCGGACAAAATCTGGAGAAAAACTTGAAAAAAAAAAAATAAAGAAGATAAAGATACGCGTGGAGGTGGGTGTTTTGGTGTGGGTTTTATTGTTTTTGGTTTTTTGGTTGAGTACTAAAATTTTTATTTTTTTTTTTCTCCTTTTCTCCCAAGCGCGGTGTAAAGATTATGACGAAATTTATCAGAAGCAGATAATTTCCCATCAACATGAGAGGCTCTAGGAGTGGACAGTAATTATTGCTAGAACTACGAGAAAATCAAGAGAAGGTATTGATAGTTCCGTTTAGCGTAAAGGGAGGCTTTGAAAATTGAAAGGTACAAGTTGAAAACAAGCGGAGGGCATATGAAGGTAGTATACAATCGGGCGCATAATATTTTACCAAGCTACCCCAGATGCAGGGTAGGCAAGGGGGAGGATACCCCCTTGACTGGTAAAAGAATATGCGACCGATCGTGCTCTTCTACTACCTACTGCTTTGTTCTGGTTCTAGCGATTTGTTTGTTTCGCTCTCCCAATGCCTAACATGGGTGAGAAATCATCTCTTGCTGTTGGGTTTATTTTTGGCATGCTCCGACTATTTCACACATATTAGTTAGAAAAGAAGTTTATTTCTCTGGAGGATAACCCAAGAACCGCTCAAAATAAATGCATATTAGGGGGGAAAGACCAAGAAATGGTGGTTTATTAAGGATCAGAATATTGACAAAGGAGAATCACTAATCGCGGTAAAATTTTTGGTAGCTTTGGGAAAGGCCTGAATGAAAATATACCCTCAACATATCAAAAACTTTGTTGAAAATATGCCACGACGCTTGCGTAATGAAAGCTAAAGGTGGCCACACTAAACACTAAAGTTAAGAATAAGCAATGAGAATGATTTGTTATACGTACTCTATTTTTCCCATCAAAATAATGGACAGTTTCCTAAGAAACCCTGTTTGAAAATTATTTATCACTCTCAAGTGTCAAAAAAAAACAAAATATTTCGGAACTCAGCTACAGTGCTTACCTTTGTTCAAGTGCTTCAAAAAACGGTCAATTATAGAAATTGAGAATATCAAGAAAGTTTGAAAATATTAGTTGTGCGTACTTAAATTTGACCAGTAAAATAAATTATGTACTCTTCATACACATTTTTAATTTTTTCATTCAACTGCTCACATTAAAATAAAATATGAGCTAAGCATCATTACTATCTTTTGTGTAAGCGTTAAAAGCTTTTTGTTTCCTATTTTTAGATTAATTATTGTTCTACAGTACCATGGTGGAGTTTTAGACTGTCTTTTTGTAATACGTGAAAGAAAATTGGGTAAAAATTCCCCACTTTTTCTTCTTGTTCCAAATTAAAATTAAATATTGGGTGGTTTTTTTTTTTTTTTTTTTTTGTTTTTGGTGTGTTTGGCTTGTGTGGGGTTAAAGTACGATTAGAAAAAATGTTAATTCTTAATGGGGTGTTATCTTGTATAAATATGGAATCTTTAAATGCAGTGTGTAATACCTCGTTTTTTCATAAAACTCATAGAACATATTTGTAAATAATAAATCTGAATAACAATTTTGATTTGTGTCGTTTTTGTCATCAACAATAAGATTGGCTGTTCGTTGATTAAAATCATCATTAATTTCAACATTTGTTTTAGATCGAAATTTTTTTATAATGTCTTCAGCAAAAAAAATCATATGAATCTTTATTTCTACTTTTGGAAGGAAAATTCATTGCCGCCAAAATTTGAGCTTGATTTCCAATGAAGGTTTTGACCCAAACTTGATCAAACTCCTTGTACTTACTTGATGCAATTTGTTCCGACTCATAACCGGACAAACTGCGATAAGCACTCCTCCACTAGATTTTTTTGTGAAAAAATAATTTGTCACGACCATCTCTCATAACGTTGAACTGATCCCCAAAGACTTTATTAATATTACTAGCGTCCCAATTCGTTTCAGTGCCTGAAATGACGAGAAAACTACAAGTGGCTAGCTGTCTATAAACTTCATTTACCTTTACTACGCTCTACATTCTATTGACGTTTTGACAGTTGATTTCCTTATTGTCATTGATTTTATTTCTGTTTCTAACTTCTTATAAGTCTAGCATTGTTAGTACAGAAAACTCGCATTGTGACTCGCGCTGGGTTGAACTAGTTCTCTCCTTCTACGGTTAGGTACGATCGGTATGTTTCCAAATTTGTTGTAACCTCCTCGCAGGTTCACTCGTTGTCTAGTTGAATTTTAATGAAATCCACTTCCCGATCGTCGACAGTTGTTGGAAGTCCTTTAGAGACCAAATGCATTCTAGGACTAGTCTTCGTCCATCCACTATGACAGACTGATCACGAAGATACGACTTTATGAACACAACGTTCAGAATACACATAGGTCTCTTGGATAATTTTGTCTTAAGATTTTAGCTCCAGTGCAATTGAATTGCCTTTCACGAAAGCTTTGCAACTTCTGAGACTCGTCCCCATAAAAATGCACAGTGGGAATGCCAAAAATAAATAAACAAACAAACAAACAAAGCGACCATTGCTGGATTAAAGCAAGTTGTATCTTAAACATTAATTTCTCACAGGTCATGGTATTCTGGAACACAAATAACTCAATTTTACGCTGATTTAAACACGCCTACGTTGTAACATGTCATCCACTTTGCGTTCTCATAATGATGTCCACAACCATTTTAAACTACATGAATATTCCAAAACCTTAATCTGCGGTACACAAACAATTATAGCTGGGTGGCGTTTGTCTACGCATAAATTCCTGGAATTAACAATCCGCTACTTTCCATCCATTTACGCTACGAGCATTGTCCCGCAGTCACAGAGTCTCCCCCATCCCAACTGTCACACATCGGTTGATAGGATGTGAAATTCCATGTCACTGCTTTTTTTTTGCTCCACTGCAACCAACTCTGGTTGTCCGGCTCTATTCACGCACCTAACCGCATAGAAGCATTTAAATGTTGCCTTCGGTCCACCCCTTCCGTACGCGGTCATTGAGCTTTAATTTTATTTTAATTTTAATGACTAGAAGAAAACAAAAACCACTGACTGCGGCCACAGCCAGTTCAGGTAACCAAGCACCTCACGCGCTAATAAATAGAAAACTTTGCCCTTATCTGCCACTATATCACTACTAATTAAGGCTACTATACTATAAGTTGTGTCTCTCTGCTTCTTTACCTCTAGCCTCCTAAGGGAGTGTTTCTTGGCCGTTTTTCTTTCTCACCTTTTAACACATTTATTTTGATTAAACGGGAGAAAAAAGACACAACAGTACTATTAGAGGGACTCTCCTCCTGCATTTCGTCGCCATATTGAAGAAAAATGATGGTATTTGCGATAATGTTTTGAAACCCGCGATGCGCTCTGGCATATGTGCATGAATTACCCTCGTCCGAAAGTTTGACATGGAGGCAAGACCCATCCAAGGAACCAAAGGCTATTTCCATGTCAAGAGACGGATGTTCTTTCATCTGTTAAATAATTAACACTTTTTCTACGCTAAGTTTAAGTGTGTTATTGTTGTGAATGATTGCTGAGCCGTCGTCCGGTTCTGGTTGGTGCTGGTTGCTGGCCGAGGCCAGGTTCTTACAGCTATTAATTTCTTTGCTCGTTTTAGGTTGAACGAAGTGAGTGCTGCTGGAGACTGGTGAGTGGTTTGTTCTTTTACTCCCCTCGTAATTTGAATATTTTTAATTTAAATTCTTTTAGTTTTCCTCAAACGTCTCATGTAACATAAGATTGGCTTTGAAGTTGGGGAAACGGGACATCTTTCTGGTTGCAGTCTTGATAATCGCACACTGCATACTGGGTAAATGTGGTTTCAATTTAAACAAGTTTATTTCAATTATTTGAAACTGGAATAAGCTAAAGACCTCTGAAAATTTTGGTGAGAAGCTTATGTAATTTATAAATATTCCCAAAACATTCTAATTTTTTTCTAGTTTATTATGAGCGAGCATTTAGCAAAAAAAATCATTTTCTATCCAATATTTATAAAGAGAAGGCAAACAACAATGAAGTGAATAAAGTGCTTTTGGGTGGCTTGAGTTATTTCCTTTAAAATTCCGTTATAATTTTTTACCAGATACGTATGTTTCATATAAGGTCCGTACGATCGTAATTTTGTCTTCCCCAACTTGACATACTTTATTTGATCATGAATTTAAAAAAAATCTGACCACACCCCATTTTGTAGGTTTGTGCGTGAGAATGATCTGCTTTGATTTTACATTAGCTCTTCAGTTAGTGCCAAAATAAAAGGAGCAACGAATCAAAATTTACTCGCGCATCTCGAAACCCTGGACAACTCACACCCCGAGTTAGCAAAATCGTTAACAGTGGACATTCCAACTGTCATAAATAACCATAAAAGTGTTCGGAAAACGTTTGACGACAATCAGGATCGGTAAAAAATTGTACATCGGAAACCGCAGTGACGACAAAAATAGTGGAGTGGTGTAATGTCTACAACCGTGCATCGAGAAAAGTTACATGATGGACTATCCACTTATAAGAAAGAAGTGACTCTAAAACGTGCAGAGAAATAAAACCAGATGTCCAAAACACAATTCCTGGAGCTGTAAATGATGATGAACTTCGGTTTAGTGGCAACTGGTAAAACGTCAAGGTCTACTGTATTTTCTGAACCAACAACAAGATTGTTCCGTGCTGAATTGGCTGCATTTGGCATAAAGGCCATGCCGTCAATAATGTGTAGATGTTACCTAAGGACAAGAACTGTCCCAATACTTCAGAGTTCCGTCAAATCGTTAAACATTAGGCCATCGTTGAGTGGAAACTGGAAAAGACCCAAAAAAAAAATGTGGTAAGCAAGAAGCAGTTTAAAGGGACACGGGACAGGTCTCACTATGGTAGTCATAACATCGTTATTTTGAGGATACAAATGTCAGTTCTTACACTAGATTTGCCTCTTAATATAATTTCAATAAGTGTGCATATATGCAATAAGTACTGGGTTATAGTTTTCAACAATGTCAAAGTCCAATGGAATTGTTAGAAAGAGATAAACAATAGCAAAAACTACTCAACCTTCTAGATAGGCCAATTTTGTCTGTGACTTACAGAATACTTCTGTGTCGAGTGCTTGACTTGATGCTGAGTGCTCAAAAATAGGCCTATCTTGTCAAAATAAAGTTTTTTCTAATGGATCTTAAAAAAGTTTGCTCGCGTTTTCTAAAGATAGTTTGATAAAACGTTTCAGTTTTTTTTAAATAAGTCATCAACTGAAGTGTGAAGTGAAACGCTTCAAAGACTAATACACTTGAAAAAGTGTTCTTTTTTTTAATTGAAATTTTTATATTAAGGTTTTAGAAAATATTTGAATATGGCCACATTTCCGGAGGAACTTGGAGCCCGCAAGGGCCTCCCTTAGTAGCAAGTGTGGTCAGAAATCCTCAAAACGTCTTTTCATTGCCTAGTTTTGCAAAACCATGAAGTTTAATATGTCGCAAGCCAGATTTTGGCAACGATTTGATTATGGCCACTTTCCCGCAAGAACTCGGATACCGGAGGGTCCCCCAAAGTGGTTGGTATGGTAAGAAATCCTCAGAATGTTCTCCGAAGACCTATTTTTGTGAATTCTTAAAGTTTGATATGTCGCAAGCCAGGTTTTGGTAAAAATCTGATGATGGCCACTTTCTCGGAGGAACTCAAAATCCCGCAGGGCCACTCTAAATGGCCAGTATGGTCAGACACCCTCAGAATGTCCTCCGAAGACTTAGTTTTGTAAAATCATATAGTTTGATGTGTCGCAAGCCAAGTTTTGGAAAATATTTGATTATGGCCACTTTTCCGAAAGAATTCGGATTCCGCATGGCCTCCCTAAGTGGCCAGCATGGTCAGACACCCTCAGAATGTCCTTCGAAGACAAAGTTTTGCAAAATCATGAAGTTTGATAGCTCGCAAGCCAGGTTTTGGAAAAAAAATTGAGCATGGCCACTTTTCCGGACGAACTCGGAGCCCGCAGTATATCTTTAGTGGTCAGTATGGTCAGAAATCCTCAAAATGTCTAGTAAGTTTTTTTTTAGTTCCGTTATTATCGAGATTTTAAGCCCTGGGCTTATTCATCTCCCGTCGTAGTCACTCAAATACCTTTTGAGTATTTTCGTAACTTGTCCGAGGGTGAGATTCGTACTCGTGACTTTGGCGTGAGAGGTATGGACGTTAACTCAAAATGTCTTTTGATGACCTATTTTTGCAAAATTATGATGTTTGATATGCCGCATGCCATGTTTCGCGTCTAAAAATATTTACTAACATCCAAGTACTCCCACGTTGGCATAAAAAACTAGGGCCATTTTCAAATAAACAGTGTAGATCAACAAACTAGGATAATTTTGTGATCTATTGCAAAAAATCACATCAAAATTCGATTGCTAACGATGGAGTATCATTAATTTTAAATTTGAATTTTTCTTTCTCAGAGGGATTGGGGACGTACGTTTTAAAGAAAGGCCAGCGATTCACCGACGGCCTCATAGATGACAGTGAGTAGGATGACTGAGAAGATAATGGGCTATAATTCACCATAGTTAAGTGATATATCCTCTATCAATGTTGATTTTTGTGGTGGATGTATAATGCATTGCAATTGCAGATGTTGCAATCATATCTTGAGAAATTCGCATGATTCATATATATATACATATTATCAGATTTCTGTCGGTACAATATAAAGATAATTGGAAATAATTATGGCAACGCTGGCAGCTTAAGCTTGAATAAGCTTCGTCGCAGCTGTCGTTCTTTTTTTATGTTTTTCGTTCCTGTCATTTGCCTCAATCGGCAATGGTGTTTCGACGGTGTTTGAATCTGCAAACAGCGGGTTATGATGCTGCTTAAAAAAAGGTTAGTAATCAAAGTTCTATGGTCGTTTGTTTGCACTCGCCTAACGGGGTCTAAACACCCGGATTAAATTACGCCTAACGTTAGTCTAACGTTAGAAAAACTGATTAGCTATGTACTCTAGCAACGTCTAACATCATGTTTCAGATGTGTCAAACAGACGTCTAAGGCTTGCTTCATTTAGAATTGGAACAAACTTTTGCCGATATTGTGGCGCTCCTGGTGGACGGATTTGGAAGTTCTTGGCGCCCACGTGTCGGGAATTTTGTCAGCTTTACTTATGTATTTTTGACATTCCGCAAATCGACTGTACTTTGTAATCAATCAACATGGAAGCCGAAAGAAGGGAAAAAATTGTGCACAGTTATTTGGAAAATCCATTGTGGTCTGCATCTCGGCTAGCTAAACAGCTGAAATTGCCCAGAAATACCGTATGGCGCGTTATCAAACGGTATAAGGAAACATTGACGACGATTCGGAAGCCTCAAGCCAATCGTCAAAGTGGAACTGTCGACCGGAAACTGCGTGGTAAGATTTTGAAGACGATTAAGAGGAATCCCAATCTATCGGACCGTGATTTGGCCAGAAAATTCGGTGCTGCCCATAGTACCGTGAGGAGAACTCGACTCCGGGAAGGAATCAAGTCGTATCGAGCTAGCAAACAGCCAAATCAGACCATAAAACAGAATAGTGTGGCCAAAATCCGTGCTCGGAAGCTATACGACCAGGTGCTGACCAAGTTCGACGGGTGTCTTCTGATGGACGATGAAACCTATGTCAAGGCTGACTTCGGGCAAATCCCAGGTCAAAAATTTTACTTGGCAACGGCTCGGGGGGATATTCCAGCCAAATTTAAATTTGTTTTTGCCGACAAATTTGCACGAAAATTCATGATTTGGCAGGGCATTTGCAGCTGTGGCAAAAAAAACGAAAGTTTTCGTTACAAATAAGACAATGACGTCGGAACTATACCAAAAAGAGTGTCTCCAAAAACGAATTTTGCCGTTCATTCGATCCCACAACCATCCCGTAATGTTTTGGCCAGATTTGGCAAGCTGTCATTACAGCAAAGTCGTTCAAGAATGGTATGCAGAGAAAGGGGTCCAGGTTGTTCCGAAAAACCTTAACCCACCCAACTGCCCCCAGTTCCGCCCTATTGAGAAATACTGGGCAATCATGAAGAGGAGACTCAAGGCAAAGGGAAAGGTTGTCAAAGACATCAATCAGATGAAGACCTGGTGGAATAAGATAGCTAAAACGATGGACGAAGAAGGTGTGCGCCGCCTAATGAGCCGTGTTACAGGAAAAATTCGAGAATTCCTTCGAAACCGTGACGAATAATTTTATCCGTATTTTTTCTCAAAAGTATAAAGAAAACGCTACATTTGAATGAAAAAAGATCTTGAATTCAATAATAAATAACTGAAATACAGGCAATTGTTTTTGTTCCAATTCTATCTGAAGCAAGCTTTAACATTAGACGAAAGTTCGAGGAACAGTCTAACGTGTTCGATTAGCGTTAGAGTCTAGTTAGACTAACTTTCCTTACTGGGAGATTTGGTCATCGGAGCAGATGGTCAAAATTCTGCCGAATCAGTATAGTGTCTGAATACCCTTGTAAACTCATCCAACGAAGCGCCTGCGTTCCTACAGCGTTCCATTAATGCTTCCGAACGCTTCCCGAAAGCTTGTTCCGGAAGCTCAACTCAACTCGTTCGAACGTTCGAAAGCACGTCGAAAAGATCGTTCGCGAGTGCATCCGTTGTGTGCAGTCGTCGTCGGTAATTACCCGGGAGCACGTACTGGCCATGGCCGTCATTAAGGATCTATTGGTTTACAAGTGCATGGACATTCGACATGTCGTAGCTCCTTGGCGATATGGCGAGCTTGTTATTCTTCTTCTTCTTCAGCATTACAAGCTTATTGCTTTCACAATTAGCTTATTGATTGCTATCAACTTAGTGTTCTAGATGCACTTTAACAGTTATTAATTAAGAGCTTTCGATGCCAGGTACCATTTTTGCATTAGTATGATTGTGTGGCAAGTACAATCATACCCTATGCCCAGGGAGTCGAGAAATTTTCTTTTACGAAAAATTCCTAGACCAGACCGGGAATCGAACCCAGCCACCTCCAGCACGGTGTTGCTTTGTAGCTGCACCTTTAAGGACTGAGCTAAGGGAGGACCCAAGCAGCTTGTTCGATCAGCGAAAGCCAACCAACCGCTTCCAGGCAGAGCCTGTTCGAGCTGATCGGACTAACAGCCAAGGAATTCCCGGAATGCGTGAACGGTTCGCACCAGCGTCCGTTTCTGGACACCGTGTCGAGTGTTGCCGAGGATCATCAGCAAGAGGTGAAGCTACCGCTCGTTGATGTTGCAGGAAGGTGCCGTGCAGGGATTGAGGAACTATTTGGTCAACTGGTTTTATTTTTATTTTTTTAGACGGGATGGAAAATCTGTTTACCACAGACACCTGATGAACTCAAGATAGGGATGAGGGTGCTGACTCCTCCAAACCCACCCGTGCCTTGAGCCCCGGCTCTCCCCGGAACCAACTCTCGGTACTACATCGGCATTACGCAATCACTATGTCTAACTGCATAGGTTTTAATAAGTTAGATCCAGCGACCTGACGCTGATTCGATCGAGATGATCCTGGATCCAAACCGGGTTCGGGATCTCCCTGTCCGCTTGCAGGAATGGCTTCCCCAGGATCGTCCCTGTTCCCTCATGCCACGACCGCTTATGGCTGCCTTTCGAACCTCACGCCGTATGGCGCTTTCTCCGTAGTTCGTTAAGCCGTTGCGGGGAGCTCAACGTTTCCAGGGTGCACCGCAGGGAGGTGAACTACTTTTACACCCGGGAATTTTTTTATACTATCGTACTTTGTTATCGCGTAGGGTTCATGGATATATGAAAAAAAAAAACAATATTAAAAAATTCAGGGTTGCCAGTGAATGATAATGAAATTTTCACAAAAATTTTGAAAAAAATATAATCTAAAAAATTTCCTACAAAATTTTCCACAGTGAAGGAAAATTGCTTGAAAAAGCCAGAAAAACCATTTTTTTGAGTTATGAAAAATTTTGAAAAAATATTTTCTTGTTTTTTAATTCATATGCTAACACTGGTGAAATTTTGGCGATGGGTTTTATTTTTGTTTTTGAGTTGTGCTCGAAAAACTATGGGCCCGTCACTCGTCTTCACACCAAAATAATACAAAATCCGAAAAGTGCCGTCTTCCAATTTGCTTATAGGTTCCTTACGTATGCCTTAAAGGTAAGTATTTGGTTTGTTAATATGGTTCAAGGTAGCTGCAAGGTAGAGAGTTTATTAAATTATAGGTACAAAACAAATTCCTATTTTGATGCGTTTGTTAACAAACGATTCATTAATTAACCTCGAATATCAGCAAGTGGTTCATCCGTGCGTGAAACGATTTCGACGAATAGGCTTCATCGTACTTCAAGAGTGCAGTGCATAGCTACATCGAAAAGTTTTCCAAGGACACTACATCACTATCGATCATGGAGAAGGTGAAAGCTCAACGCGCTCATTTGCGTTGAATTACTCAGTGTTATTTATGTAGATAAGCTTCTCTAAAGCAATCGCAAAAGATCGAGCCGGTAAACTTTTGCCTGTCAAGGGGGCTCCCTTCCCCCTTGCCTAGCATGCATTGTGGTAGCTAGGTAAAAGTCTATCTGTTCGATCAAATACCGCCTTCCATACATGCCCTATGATCAATTTCAACTACTTCTATTCAATCTCACAACCTGCCGTGCTCTTACGGACCTATCTATTCTAGCGGACCTATGTTCTAGCAGAAATTGCTGTCCTTTTCTAGAGTTGCATATTGATAAGAATGATATTTCCAATTCTCAAACATTATAATATTTTTTTATTTTTTTACACTCTTTGAAATTTCTTTATCCAATTTTTCATGAAGATTGGATGAAAATTGCGCTCTCCACAATTTTTCAAAGTATAGGTTCTACAGGGTCGTGATTTTTTACTCCCATATAAAATCTATGGAGAATCGGAAAAAAAAACTTCAACTAAGTTTCCAAATATGAGCACACACGCGCTTATACTCCACAATAGGCTTATTTTGAAGATTTTTTTGCCAGCTTTCCAAAAATCTGAGTTTTATCTTGAGCAAATTTGCGCAAATACGGTTCTGGGGGGCCAGAGTTCTGGAATGTCTGGGAAACCTGTAAATTTTGTAAATTAATAATTTTTTTACAAGATTACCACGGATTTACCCTTCTTACACTGAAGTGTATTTATATTTACCTTAGAAAACCGACTTTTGATCCAAGGCATGGAAGGCCGAGTGTTATATACAACGAACTCAGTGCGATGAGCTGAACACATGGCTGTGTGTGAATGTGTATGTGTAGTGTATGTGTGTTACGAAATTTCTAACTCAGTTTCTCAAGCCACTACTGAACCGATTAGAATGAAACAACCGCCAAATGGAAGGTACTGAAGCTCTATTTGTCGCTTTTGAATTTATTGGAATCGGTTAACTGGTTCCGGAGATATACCCGGGGAAGTGGCCAATTTCTGACTTAGATCAAAACCCATTATTGGACACCTCAATTACATGAGAATTCAAAAATAAGTCCAATGATATCAAAAGTCCACAACCACATTCGCTACATCCGGATTGAAGTTTCGGCTACTCCCGGGAAAGTTTTTTTTTTTGTTTCTTGATTATCGAGATTTTCAGCCTTGGGCTGGTTCATCTACTCCCGGGAAAGTGGTCAGATTCGGAATTGGATCAAAACCTATCATGTGACACATCAAATAACATGAGAACTCAAAAATAAGTGCAATGGTGATGAGTTTCCAGGACCAAAACGACCACATCCGGATTCGTATTCCTATTACTCCCAGGGAAGTGTGAAAAGGGTCAGATCTCACGATTGGTTCATAAATTTAGGTTGTTATTTTCAAATGAATTTACATGTTATATGAAGAAACTTAAACAAGTTAAACTTTTCAGCTAGTCTTATGCTCCAATTACTATGCCTTAAGATTCAGCGGATGATATGAAATGTTTTAGGAAAGTCATCATGCAGCAAAAAGAGAACTTACCAAATATTTTTTGCTGAATAAAGGGTTAATAAAGAAACCAAAATAACAGAAGCCTCGACACAACGTGCAACACATTAAGAGTCATAAATTATGTCACACAAAATTGAGGAAAAATATAAGTCAATTCCCCCCCCCCCCCCACTCCATTTTCATCTCGTTTTTTTTTCTGTACTTTGGTTATTACAAAACATCAAATTCCATCCCTTTAGAGCGTAAATTGTACATGGTCCAATGACAAGCTTATTGTTTTGCTGAAACAAAAATTGCCATCAGAGATCAAACTTCCACTCAGTGCTTCGATTGCATTAGTATGTGAGATCACGTTGCATTGCATTAATATGTGTAATAATTCAGAAAAATGTACAGTCAAAGAGTGAAAGTGCAGACTTTAAGCTGATTAGCCGGAATTGATAATAGAATAATTTAAAATTGTAGTCGCCACCAAAATAATAAAAACCACAAAGATATAAACTATAACATTTTATCCTTTTATATTCCTACTTTTTCATAAAACTTTAACTCATTAATTTTCATTTTCTTTCATCATAAAAATTGGAAATCGTTCCAAAAATGGGTTTAAAAGTTATAATTTTTTTTACGTTTAATTCCAACTACCTTTATTGCTTATCTTGACAGATACGCGTATTTCGTCTACAATGTGTAGACTTCTTCAGTGTCGTGTACTAATACTCACTGAAGAAGTCTGCACATTGTAGACGAAATACGCGTATCTTTCAAGATAAGGATTAAAGGTGGTTGGAATTAATAGTAATTTTTTTTTTTTTTTTTTTTTTTTTTAGTTTTGGTTTCTCCTAAACACTCTCCATAATTTTTTTACGTGTTTTGGACCACCCTATCTCGAAATGTGTCACCCTAATGACAAAATGAAAAATTCAAGTCATAAAGTTTCCGAAAAGAAGCAAACCTAACAAATATTGTGAAATTCTAAAATCCACCTCATCTTTTTGGTATGGAATTGCTGAATTATCAAATGTTACGGATGTTCCGGAACTTCCGGAGGACCATGCAATGGTTTCCACGTCGCTTTAATTTTTACATTTTATGTTCAAATGGTTTTGATAGAAATCGTATTGCTTCAGGACGAGACTAATGAATTTACCATTTTATCGGATGTTCCGGATATTCCAGGGGACCATGAAGTGGCCATATCTCGATAGTGTGACCCAATACGTTAATTTAGATAGCATATTTGAAATAAGCGGCCCAAAATTACTTGGAAACACATTACTTAGCTATGTAAAATCCATTTTTAGACTTTTTCTCGGCTTTTGTATGGAATGGAATCACTGTGCGTCGGGCGGGTACTGTCAACCGTCAACTGCGGAACAAAATCATTAAGAACATTAAGGCAAACCCCAACATCTCAGACCGCGATTTGGCCAAAAAGTTTCGCGCCGCACGCAGTACCGTGCAACGGATTCGTCTCCGGGAAGGCTTCAAGTCATACCGTGCCTGTAGATAACCAAATAGGGATCAAAAGCAAAGCAATGTAGCCAGAATCCGTGCCATAAAACTGTATGATCAGGTGTTGACAAAATTCAATGGTTGTCTCCTCAAGGATGATGAAACCTATGTAAAAGCCAATTTCAAACAGCTACCGGGACAAAAATTTTACTTGGCTTCGGCTCGGGGAGATGTTCCAGCCAAATTCAAGTTTGTGTTTACAGATAAATTTGCACGTAAATATTTGATTTGGCTAGGTATCTGTAGCTGCGGTAGGAAGACCAAGGTTTTCATCACTGATAAGACATATAATTCAGAGCTGTACGGAACGGAATGTCTCCAAAAGGGAATATTGCCATTCATTAGATCCCACAATGAACCAGTCATGTTTTGGCTTGATCTTACAAGCTGTCATTACAGTAAAACAGTGCTACAGTGGTATGAAATCAACGAGATTCAGTTTATACCGAAAGAACTCAACCCACCAAACTGTCCCCGGCTCAGACCGATAGAAAGATTTTGGGCTATTATGAAGAGGAAGCTGAAGGCGAATGGCAGTGTCGTCTAAAGCATCAATGAATTGAGAACCAAGTGGAATAAGATTGCCAAAACTTTGGATTATTCTCATAGTGCGCCGGTGATGAAACGTATTCCGGGAAAAGTCCGCAAATTTCTTCGAAATCGAGATGATTAATTTTTTTTTACATAAAGTTCACATAAAGTCGAACATTTGAGCAGAAGAATTCTTTTATGTTAATGTATATCCGAACTATGCGCAATACTCTATGTTCCAATTCTAACTGGGCCACATCGTATTATATTTGAAATCAGCTTTTTTAAAAGCCGAGACAACTAAGAAAAAAGTTGAAGTTCTTAGACTTTTGCCAAGAAACTGGTCATATGTAAAAATAAAATCTTCTTTGAAGCAACTGCTCAACATATGGTTACTGAAAAAGCACGGGAATTCAACCTTTTTCAAAAACTAGACGACCGTCACATAGTTCAGATGTTCAAGAAAAGGTTAATAGCTTTTATCTCAGAGACGACATCAACTTTGCTTAGGTGTTATTTCCTTCATTTAGAAATAAATAAATAATAATTATAAAATTAATAACAAATGTGTGTTTATTTATTTTGACCATAGACGCTTCCAAGTGTCGAACAAGGAGGAGTATAATCGCTATGAAGGAAACACATTTGAATATAATACCTATATAATCAAATTTGGATTGGATATAGGATTCCATGCTAATAGGGGGGCACATGCTGCCCCGCTCCTCATTGCCATCCCCCCACCTCCTCGTCCCCCCTCCAAAGTTACAAGTGTTCATTACAACGGAAGCCTAAAATAATCAAGCACGTAAAAACAATAATACGCCGTTGGATATTGTTAAAGAACAAATTAATTAACCATCGGCTCCTTAAAGGATTCGCCGTTGAGCCTCAAGAAACGAACTAATTTTAAAAGTGAGCTACCTAGCGGCAACCAAACGAACGGGAAACAAACCGAGCAGCCATCTGCGAAACGTACGAGCAAACAAGAAGACGACAGTTTTGGGAACTTTTTCATTTTTCTATGAAGACCATCGCCAAAATTTCACCAATGTAAGCTTAAGAATTAATCAACAAGAAAATATTTCTTTTCCAAATTTTCCATGACTCAGAAAATGGTTTCCGACTTTTGCAAGCAATTTTCCTTCATTTAAACTTTTAATATTTGCATTGATACTACCGTTGTATATTATTTTTTACAATTTCCTATTTGTTACGTGTTTAAGCCGCTTTGAATTTTTGAATCGAGAACATATTAAAATGACGCTTATTCGACAACAACAACAATAACCTCTAGCTCGAAACCCGGAAAAACTTAAACTGTGACTACGAACCAGTTCCCGGTGGTGGGGAAAGGAAATCACTCTTTTACACTATCTTTGTGTTCTCTTAATTGAATGACTTTTAGTGTCAGGTTTTAGCACCATGTGAAACAGGTCTCTTTCGAGCGATGATAAAAATAAAAGGAGGTAGATCGTTGAATGCAGCAGCAGGTGTAAGTTTTTACCGGGAATTTTCCAGCTTATTGCTTTTGGCTGGGTTTTGTGTTTTCCCGTATGCGGTTGGCGTTCGGTGTGGGAGGAAATTAAATGGAAACGTTGTGTGTGGGTTGCAGAGTGGCTGGTAATAAGTTTTTAAGAATGCATTAAAATAATCTGAATAATTAACATAATCAAGGAAGCGCTCGGTCGGGTAGCTGATCTTGGATTTGCAACTGTTTCAACCTTTATAGATAACATTTACTCTGCATACCCTTTAAAAAATATGTCCTCGATTGAGTTCAATGAAACTGGGTAGGTACGCACGTATTACAGCACAAAAATTGTCACAAAAATATAGTTTTAATTGCTCGTTTGTTCACTCTTTTCACAGCAACTTCAACACGAACATAAATGGACGGCTTGCTAATGATCTTGGCCAAAACATGCGGGTTAGTACGAACTGTGGAACCATTCGTGTCAACTAGCTTCCTCTATGCTGCTGATTATACCTTGGTAGAGGTCGTCCTTGGCATTGGTTGACAATAGGAAGTCCATGTGGTTGAATGAAGCATTTGGGAGCTGATTCAAGGAAACTAAGTTGGGAAGTTCTTGGGCAAGTCGACCAACATCTGTTGGATGGGTTAGCTGGTCGCTCAAACCATAGTAAATGGCAACGGGTGCACGTACGTTCGTAAGATTGTAATCCGGTGGATCCAGTGCATGGTAGATCTCAGAGTTTTTCTCCACCCCATAATCGAACTGACGGAAATGGCCGGACATCACTTCTTGACCGTAATGGAAGATCTGTTTGGCTGAAGCTCCAGCGGGAATATGACCAACGAGAACAGGCACAATTTTTGGATGAAGGTTTTTGTATTCCCCTATTGACATTAGAAACATAGCGTTGACACATTGTGGCCCATCAACTGGACAGACAACATTAGCAATTTGACTGATCATTGGTTGAGCAGACATGAATTGGTTTATTCCAAGAATGTCAACTACGTTCTGAAAAGCAAATAATATCAGTAAAATATAACCATCATTCATATAAAAGATCATTTAGATTTCTTACTGAAGCAGTACTCAGATGAGATGATAGGTATCTTAGGACGGGATTACTCATATGCGACAAAAACGCCGCGGGAGCTAATGCGTAAAGCTTTATAATTTTCTCATTGTACTGTGGCATCATCGAAGTCATCACGAAGAATGATGTTGTCCCTTGGGAATGTCCTATGTAGTGCAGCTTACCGACATTTCTCGTGCGCAATACGTAATTAACCATGACGGGGATGTCGTACATACCGATTTCATGCCATGAGAAATCCCAATACTCTTTCATATCCGATGTAAGATAGGCGTGTTCACCGCTGTAACGATTTCCTCGAGCATTCCCCAACCAAACATCGTAGCCAAGGTCAGACAGCAAGTACGGGAGTGCATTCTGGGGGCCAATCAGAATCCAATCACCAGATGAACCTAATAATCCGTGCATTAAAAATACTGGCGGTTTCTCTGAATTGAACTGTCCGGTTACAGGAGAAGCCGTCAAACGGTGCATTTGAAGCACAAATCCATCATAGGTTTCAACTCGGTGAGTTTCCGTTTCGTATCCATATTTGATGGTAATTTGAGGCTGAAATTCGGACAACACGATTGAAATTTCAATTCTTTCTTGGAAATTTTGGATAACTTACAGTAGTGAGGAGGCCGTCTTCGTTGTCAATCAGAAAGTATGATGCAGCTTGAGCTAAAATTGACGTAACAAGTATGAGAAGCGGAATTGGTGTCATCGTGCATACTTGATGCATGTCAATAATTATTTATTGCCTAACTCATAATATATTTATAGCGCAGGGCTCTGCAGGGGTACAAATGCGGGTTTATTGTCACCGGAGCTTAGAAAAAATTAACCCTTTCAGGGCCCTACGAAGTAACGTAAGCCGTGGAACAAAATGTTTACATTCTTGTTACGTTCAGTAAAATGGCGTCCAATCAGGTGGAAGTGCGCAAATGCATTTTGTACGAACGGCAACAAAATCTGTATTTATCGGTACGCGATCTTGCCAGGAAACTAAAACTATCGAAAAGTACCGTGTTTTGTGTTTGCAAATCATTTCATCATTTCATTGTGAATCGGAAGGTTGGAAGTGGAACAAATCGAAAAGTATGCTCCCGAGAAATGGACAAGAAGGTGGTAGCTATTATAGAGAAAAATCCCAATCTGTGTGTGCGAAATGTGGCTCGCAAAAGTGGAAAAGGTGCCCAACTGTGATGACAAGCAAAATTTTACTTCAAAAAGTCGTGCTAAGGAGCTTCACACCAATTTTTTGCAAACATTTTCTTGTATCATAAAGGACGACGAAACAAACGTACTCGAAGACTTTAAACAGCTTCTGGGTATGGCTTTTTTCGGACAAAGAAGATGTACAAATTCCCGAAGAAGTATTTGATTTGTAGTAGTGGTCGAAAATCTAAAAGTTTCATCTCTACCGGCACTATCAATAAGGATGTGTACGAGAAAGAATGTCTGCAAAAGCGGTTGCTGCCGTTTATCAGAAGCCACTGCTCATCAGCTCTGTTTTGACCTGATTTGGCCTCTTGTCACTATGCGGAAGGTACAAGAGGTCAAATACGTGCCAAAAACAGCTAATCCATCAAACTGTCCAGAACTTCACCCAATAGAGAAGTACTGGGCTCTAGTTAAGCGGAAACTTTTAGAAACTAAGAGGAAAGCAAATGGTACCTAGATTTCAAGAGAAGATGGAGAATCGTCACGGCGGGTGTATCTGAGGATACCGTACGGAACCTGATGGCGGGTGTACCACAGAAAGTTCGATAGTTTCATAAAAAGAAGGATTAACATCTTAATCAACTGTTTCTTATGTAGATATAACTCTATTATGGTGAAATAAACAATCGGTTCTACTGAATGTGTAATTTTTTTTGCTGCAATTATTTTGGTGACAGGCTTTATAACTCAATTGTATGCTTTATTTGATGTATTGTTAAAAATCCCTACTTTAAAGCCAAAATAATACATACTGTCACACTCAAAATCATGTTTTGAATGCTGCAAAATCATGTTTTGAATTTACAACTTCTCTTAGAATATATTTGGTTATCTCAAATCTCCATAAAGCGTTGAAAATAAGTCACTGCAATGAATACTGGGATTTGAAAGCCTTAAATTTACATGATCGTTGTAAACCGTCCACGGTTCCACGTGTAACAAGTCACAAGTTTAACTCCACTCTCTTCCGTGGTAGATTATAAAACGATTACTTCATGCTACACAAAATTCATAAACCATCGAACTTCGTAACGTAAAATGTAATGCTTGAAAATTGAAGGTGCAGTCTTCAAACGAAAATTTGGGGTGTAGGGAAAAGAAAAAGACAATAATTTGGAAATAATGGAACAAAATTAATCCTGCACGATAAGAATGAGCATATTTTTACAACGACAATCCTTTGACAATGACACGACATTGAGGAAATTTTTTTATCAATCAAATTTGACTACCGCATCTTAAATTTTTCTGATCTTTAGGATCAAAACTGAATGCACTTGAATTTGCATTTACAGCAGCAACATTTGACAAATGTCATTTTATGTTCCTCAACTTATTTTTACGTCATGTCATGTCAGTTATCATTTTGATTTATATAGTAAATTTAAGAAGGTAAATTTGTACATCCAAGTAGACTTAAATTAACCAGATTTTTTCTAAGCGTGCGCACAAAGATTATTGTTTAATGGGGCAGGATTTTTTCAATGTGAATTTCAAACTGCTAAAAAAGAGAGTATAATATCTTTTGACTCCTCCATTATGCTTGTGTATCAGCCACTTTCATCCAAACTTTCTGTAATTCTAGCATTTTCTTTAAAGTTTAAATTATTACGTTTCTCATGGTAGCTAAACTTTTTCCATTCGGGCGAAGTTTGATAATTGGTCTCGTACCACTTCAACACGTTCCAAGCATAATGGTATGAGGTAAAATAAAGCCAAAATAGAGAAAAGCCCTTGTGATTCTTCAGTAATTTCAAGAGCCACTTTTGAAGACACTCTTGCGTATATATTTCAACATTTACAGTTCCTGATGTGATCACAGGAGTGCTCATTTTGCCGCGAACAGCTGCCACCACTTTTTTCCTTTGTTTTGACAGCCAAAGGCTTATTATCACCCGGGACACGGTAGTATTACCGATACCAGAGATCCTTTTTGATTGGAAGAATATTCTAACCAAGGTTAATCTACCTTGGCACATTCTGAAACGGAGGTAACTTCTGATTATTTTCATCTAGCCTAACGTTTTTACGAAGCTTAATCTCTAGCCATTTCTAGGTTAGAAGTAGACTGCTCAGCAAAAACCATGAAGTTTGAAACGTGGAAAGGCATGTTTCGGTGAAAATCCTCATTTATCTCCTTCTGAAGGGTTCTTCCGTACTATCCGAATTGTCCCGGAATGGCGAATATGGTGATTGGTCCATTTCAAGACTATAAGTAGACTATTAATGAAAAATCATGAAGTTTTAGCCTTCGAAAAGCATGTTTCGGCGAAAATCTGTTTTTGTCCTCTCCTAAAGGGTTCTTCCGGGCATCCGGGTTGTTTCAGAATGGTCTATATGGTCATTACTCCATTTCAAAGCTATACCCAGACTACTCAACACAAATCATGAAGTTTGAGCCGTCGAAAGGCATGTTTCGGTGAAAATATATATTTGTCCCCTCCTAAACGATTCCGGATCCGGATGGTCTTTGAAAGGCCAATATAGTCACTGGGCCATTTGGAGGCTAGAAGTAGACTACTTATAAAACATCATGAATTTTGAGCCGTTAAAGGTATGTTTCGGCAAAATCCGATTTTGTCCCTGAAAGCAATAGCTTTCACAATGAGCATATTGCTTGCAGCTTGAAATGCTAAAGAAGAATAAGATGCTTGTTTAAGAAAGTTATAGCATTTTTAAAATCCGGAATTTTAAAATTTCATTTTAAAATTCCGGATCATATTGACCCCGACCCTAAAGAAGGTTAAAGGAGTTTAAAGTCGAAACGTAAGACATTTCGTAGCACCATTTCGATGTTAAGAAAAGCACCTACGAGAATACATCAATCGATGTTAGAACTTGAAGAAAATGAAAACTACATGAAACCGAATTCGTCCTTGATATATGTACATTGAGGAATAAATACTAAAATGTCAAGTAGAATTATGTCTCCCGGAACAAAAATATATGCGACTCATAGAAAAGTGTGTGTGGATTTATTTTCTAACATTTTTAAAACTAATTCTTTTGTCCCAAACGCCTTCATGTGTCGGTTTCTGAGCACTGAAATTTACATGACATTTTGGTAGTGTTTAGTTCGTAGTATTTTAATAGCTAATGAAATAGCTCTTCCATTAATGTTATGAAAACTTGTCACTCAGGCAAGGACTCAAAGTAGGCTTCTATTCTGTCATCTTAATAATATTTCTGGAAATTTTAAAACTTAGGTGATCAAAACATTTCGGCCAAGTCCAATCTTCACAGATTTTCGTTGCGGTAGGTCAGAGACTGAAAGTTCGAAAGCCCGAACGGTTTGTAAAGACGCTTTGCATTCTTTTTTTCTACGAATTAAAATTGTATCTTAACGAATCATTGAATAATTGAAGATATTATTTTGTCCATCTTGAATCTTGCTCAAGCAACAAGGGTTGTGTGTTGGATGGAAAAGGTTGCACAAGATTGGTTGCAGCAATTTTATTGTGACTTAAATGAATCACATAGAAGGTAATTCAATCGACTCATACAAAGCGTGCTACTAGCGTAAAATCTAAAATTATACCAAATTCAGCGAACCACATGTCAATGCACAAGACGTTTTGATTAATTTTTTTTGTATAATTTATCTGAAAATATAAATCCTAATCAGTTAAGCTTTATTTAGCTGTGGATATTAATCTTCCATGTTCACCTATGCATCGCCAATCGTAGCAACCCTGTTGTTTGCAGAAAAATATTGACAACGTTACCAGTTGATTTGTACCAGCGAAAACAGTCAAGCAACTACGCTCGACAGTTTGTTCGTACTGCCCTCTAGCACTTTTTGTTTGCTGGATACAGCCGATCCGGAATTTACAACATTCTTTCCCTTCTGGAGAAATGCGTCAAACGGAAACCTCGTTCTGGCCTTCCGACAGTGCTGCACGGCCGTAAAGTGCAGCAGTAGCTGAAGAGGAAGATCGAGGGCCAAGTGGCGTCATCGTTTCGCGCCTTGAGCCGAGAGGTTGGAGGAACCAGCCAAAAGACGAAAAAGTGTAGGGGAAAAATTGACATAGTCATGCAGAAGCATTAGTTGAAAGCAGTAGCTGGGTGACAATGGTTGGTAGGGAACCAGGTGTTTAACGTCCCCCATCAAGGAGCTAAACGTTGACATCAAATATATAAGCCACCAAGTTCCCGAATAAGATCCTCCTGTGGCTGACGATCAGCCAGCAAAATGAGAATGCCCAACTTCCTTACTTCGGGGCTTACGGTGAACGAGGAGATATACAGTACGAAGTGCTTGCCGGAGTTTGCTGCCTTCATTCAGAAATATAACGCGATGGCGGATGTGGTTTTTTGGTTGGAACTGGTCTTGCCCCATTATGCCAATAGATTGCTGGAGGACATGTGCCGGCTGAAGATAAACGTTGTACTGAAGACCGCCAACCCACCCAACGTCCCACAGCTGCGACCGATAGAAAATTTTTGGACGTACCTTCTACTCCAATAACTTTGTGGCCAAAACGTAGGAGCAGCTGATCGCCAAGGCCAAGAATGAGCTGAAGTACATGCCAACATCGTTACTGCATATTCTCTGCATTCTTTTAGAGAAGCTCCTTAAATAATAATAGCAGACCACCCACATTTCTGCTATCATCAACTGTGACTGAAATTATCATATACTTCGGCGCGCGTTGTGAATGCCAGCCAATGCAGTGGAAAAATGGACCCAAAATCCAAAGTAAGAGAAGCCGCTGGTTTTTTGAACCAAACCAAATGCATTCCTGAAGCAACATGGGCTACTAAATCGACTGGCAAAGGTTTCGTGTTGTGTAGAGCACGCAAAGCTGCTCGTTTTGCCCCGAATCACTCTAAGTTGATTTGAAATCCCGCAATATATTTTGAATGAAAATCCATATATTTTACACATACATTTAGAAACAACAACATTTAGAAACTTAACAGGGATAATTTCATGTTGTGTCTGCCCCGTTTTCCCCACAGAACATCTGCCCGTACATATCCCACAGAACATTTGCACAGAAGCGACTTTGCTTGTTTAAGGGTCTTGTAGATAGCCCATTTCGCCCCAATGTACCCCTAAAATATTGGGGTTTTTCATTCTGCATACATGTTTCGCAGCTCTACATTGCATTTTGACTGAAAGTGCATAAATCCTAAACATAAGGCATTTTGTAACTAAACTGGCATCAATTCATGCTGCAACTTCATTGCAATGTATGACTGTTCGCTGTTGAAAATACCAAAGCTTGCAATGATTGAGAGAGAGAGAGAGAGAGAGGGGGAGAGACTCTCCTTGTATAAATTGGCCAAGGAAGAGGGTGTAAGCGTCGGAACGGTACGATCTGCGATTCGAAAATATAGAGCACAGTGTAGGGGAGAACAGTACAAAATGCACTGGTGGGGTAGAATGACCCACTCAATAAATGTGCTCAAATCATCAAAACTATAGCTTTAATGGAATGATACTTTATCAATGTTTACATAAAACAGCATAACTCATAATTTTGTAGTACAATAAGGCACCAAATATACCAAAATATGATAAAAATTGAATACATTTTCATAACTGTACCTCACATGTAAATAATAGTGTTATTAAAATAAGCTTTTACCATGCGTTCACATCCGTGGTTTACAATAAATTAACTTCACATGTATCGCTGACAACAAAACTTCAAGATAGTATCAAAACTTCACTATAATTCACCGTATTTTCAGAATATTTAGACAAAACTATGCAAGACTAAAACTGGGGCACAACGCACCGTGGCGTTATTTACGTCTACACGCTTAGAAAAAAATACCCAGTGGAGCGGTTTAGTGTAGAAAACCAACGTTATGTATAATCGTGTTAACCTACCGCTGAGTATAAATAATTTACTTCTGGTAACATTCTATCCAAACGAATGTAATTTGAACCCAATGGTAGGTAAACATAATTATACCCAACGTTGGCTTCCACTTAAATGCTCCGTTGGATACTTATTTCTTAGCGTGTATATAATGAGGAGTTGGCAACATTTCACAACGTTTTGCTATCTATATTTCATACCCATTGGCTGCTTGAGCTAAAAAGGTGTGGCGAGATGTTGCAACCTCACTGTACAACTCTGAGTAACTTATTATAGCCGTGTTTTTACCTTTTACAAGCGGTGCATGCTATCCCAATATTGTGGTGCATCATATCCCAGTATTGGGGTGCGTCTTATCCCAATTTTGGGGTGCATATTGAGCAATGAAACAAGCGTTTTACCCCGGTGTCGTCTTGGCATCAAATTGGAAGAGGTTTAAAAAATCATGAAAAATCATCATTTTGAATTTAAATTACATTGCATTAAATTACGAAAACATAGTACTGCACCATATCCAATTACTTCTTCTTAAGTTTCAGCTTTCATTTACGAGTAATTCACGATGTTGCTTAAACGGTGCGTTTTGTACCATCCTCCCCTACGTTTGAAGATGCGACGAAGAGTGGTCGGAAATCCGGTCCTGTTAATCCGGATATCGATAAAAAAGATCAGGGATGCCTACAAGCGAAAACCAGCGAGTTCCGTTTGGGATGTTGCGAAAAAACTAGGGACCTCGTCGAGTTACGTCATGTGTGCAAAAGAAAGACTTGGGCTAAAAACATACCGGAAGCAGAAAAAACCCAAAAGGAACCCAAAACAGGCCGCGTCCGTGAAATCACGGGCCCGCAAACTCTACGATTCGTTATTTTGCAACGTATGTGAAACTAGATTACAAAACGCTTCCCGGACCACAATTCTATACTCTAAGCGAAGACAGAGACATCTCCGAAATGGAGAAGGCAATTTTTACATAAAAAATTGGTAAGAAGGTTCTGGTTTGGCAGGCAATATGCGAGTGTGGTAAAACATCTAGTTCGTACATCACAACAGAGTCGATGAACACTCAGAAATGTGTTAAGGAATGTCTCCAGAAGCGATTATTGCCGATGATCAGGCAGCACGAAGGTCAAGTAGTGTTTTGGCCTGATTTGGCGTCATGTCATTACGCAAAGGACACTTTAGAATGGTACAAAAGTCAAAATGTATGTTTCGTGCCAAAAGACATGTATCCGCCAAACTGCCCGGAGGCACGGCCAATCGAGACTTTTTGGCTTTAACCAAAGCAAAGCTTCGAAAATTCATAAAATCAGCGGACGACATCCAAAAATTTAAAAAAGATTGGCCAAAAGTGGTTAAAATGGTGGGAAGTACCACTGTGCAGAAGCTAATGGGTCATGTTCGAGGAAAAGTTAGGAGTCTTGGCTATGATTAAAAATTTTAATTAAACGAAAGTAAAATATCATATAAAACACAAATACAAATATGAGAAGAGAGAGAGAGAGAGAGAGAGAGAGAGAGAGAGAGAGAGAGAAAGAAAGAGAAATAATTGGTGAGGAGATGGGTGTGTGGTTTTATTCCTCTTCTCCCTTTATGTTCCACAGATGCTCAATAAAATCTGCTTGCAATGGACGAATCCAGGTTGAAAAAAGAAGAAACACCGAGTGGTGATAAATCTGACAGCGCTCATGTTAAAGTATAGGACGAGCATTTTAAAATGCTTCTAAAACTTTCAAATGATATTTTAATTTAAAGCGGTTTGTTGTATGATGGAAGAAAAATTCACAACTACTCAATAAAGGCATTTTCTGCAAAATAAAAATAAAATTAAAATAATGCCTCTATTTAACAATTTTGGATTTTTCTTCCATCATACAACAAACCGTTTTTAATTAAAATTTAATTTGAATTTATTGGAAGCATTCTAAAATGTTCATCCTATACTTTAACATGGGAGCTGTAAGATTTATCACCACTCGGTGTCTTCTTCTTTCTTCAACCTGGATTCGTCTATTGGTAATGAGCAGCTGTCTTGTGTACTTGCTCGTACCGTTCAAGAAAAGCCTCGAAGTCGGTACATTTTGGACCCACTTGCACTGCTACATAGTCTTTTTCAACGTCGACCGGACCATCTCTCTCATCTTCTGGAATCATGTTGTGCAGAAAAATGCACGAACGCATGATAGTGGCCAGATCATCTTTTTGCCAGAGTCTAGCTGGATTTTTTAGAATGGCGAAACGTGCCATTCCAAAAGCACGTTCGACATCTTTCCGGGGTGCTCCTTGTTGAATTGCAAAATGCAAACGTAAAAACAGTCTAATTATATTTATTTAACTGATTTTGGGATTTTTTTTTAGAATTATTGATATTTAGAAAATCAGCGCTATTCCCGTTTTCGAACGAATCGCAGAATTACATTATCGTTTCCGTACGAATTCTATCTTCTTGTTGAGACTCAAATCGTATTAAAGAATTTCCGAAAAAACTACAAGGTTCAGCCCAATGAGGTTGTACGCAAAGGTAACGTAGGACTATATAGCAATGTGCAATCTAATTTGCCCCCAGTCGCCTAATTGTTTAAAGGGTTTTCGAAATTGGTTTCGCTCAAAAATTAACTGCAATACACTAAACAGGTTACCCTAATAAACATGTAATATACAAGAACGATATTACAGATGGTTTAACCAACAATCAATATGCAATTAGCGATTTGAAATTGATTCACTGTTGTAGAACCCCTTGGTCCGAAGTACACCTTGTAGCCAGCACCTTGCTATACATATTTGCGCCTTTGTTTCGATTTGCTGTGTTATTTTGACAGAATATTTGAGCGTGTGTTCGTGTGAGTTCATTATTGGGGGCGTATTATTATGCTTGGGACCGAGCTTGGGACCGATGTGCTAGTACTGACTGAGCCAAGAAAAAAATCCTATTTGTTCGGGACCTACTGGTCTTAGAGTTAGTCTATGGTTAAACCGTACCGGTTACAGTTGGGATGATAACCCGAATTGGTGGTTAGGTGCTTTTTATGGTAATTGTGTATGCGGGTAGACATTTAGGACATTTTTACCCAAGAGACTGGCTTCATCCACCACCAATTGCATACGATTTCTTCTACGCCTATGTGTGTAAAACACTGCAAAATATGCAAATGTCGAAAACACGATGGCTTCGACATGCGATAATTTTCGCAACCGCCCATTTGGACCAGCCCTCTTTCCGTTTTTTTGGGGGGCAAAGGGGGTCTGGGGGGGGGGCACAAAGCGCCCCCCCCTTCATGATGAAGATAAAAAAAAAATTAGAAAATAAAAAAATAAAGGCAGAAAGCGAATTAATAACATCTTAAAATTATTTGTTTAATAGTGAATGGTAGAAATAGTAGAAAAAAAGAAACAATTATAAATAATATTGATTTATTTATTTGTCGTCGTCAATCAATTGTAGACCATTTTAATTACAATAAGTTCTTAACTTAACTTAAACCTAGCAGGCGCGGAAGTATTTTTTCAATTTTTCTTTCGACATCGTAAAATCTATACTATTGCAATGGTTATTGTAATTAGCCATCATTTGATTAATCGGTCCATATTTTGTATAGTTTGTGCGATAATTATTTGTTGCAAATAACTGTCGATGTCTTAAATGCCTTGTTGGTGTGTAAAAGTTTAATTTTGATAGAATTTCCATTGAATCAACTCTGTGTGAGACTATATTATTTATAAATGACGCCATAGCAAATTCGCGACGCTCTTTTAATGTTTGAATATTGATAAGCATACATCGAGCCTTATAAGATGGTAAAGGAAATACAGTCCATCCTAGCTTTCTTAGTGCGTATAACAAAAATTGCTTTTGTACTGACTCTATTTTTTCTTCATGTGTTATTGTGAATGGAGACCAAACTATGCTACAATATTCTAGTATTGATCTGACATAAGCAATGTATAATGTTTTTATCGTATACGGGTCATGAAAGTTATAGCAGAAACGTTTAATAAATCCTAGCATGTTTTTAGCTCTGTTTATAATTGTGTTATAATGATCAATGAACGTAAGTTTAGAGTCTAAGACAACACCTAAACCCTAATTACAATTTAATTGATGTAAATTTATTTTTAAATTGTGTTTCGTTTTCGACTGAAGGTAATTAAGTTACATTTTTTAACATTCAGTTGTAGCAGACTTTTGTTACACCAAGTATGGAACAACAATATCTCATTCTTATCGCGTTGATGTCCTCTGCATTTTTTATTTCTAAATAAAGTTTCATGTCGTCAGCGTAAATTAAAAATTTTAGTTTCTTAAGAATAAAAGATAAGTCATTTACAAATAGAATGAATAAAAGTGGTCCTAGATGAGACCTTGTGGGACTCCCGAAGTGGCATGAATAGGTGTTGATTGGTTTCCTTTAAATCTTACAACTTGATCACGGTTGGTTAGGTTGAATTAAGCCATTTGAGGAGTTTGGGCTGAATTCCCATTTTTTGCAATTTAAATATAAGCATAGGTATATCGACACGGTCAAATGCTTTACTAAAATCTGTGTACAAAACCTCTACATGGTTTCCGTTATCCATTGCTTCCAGAGAATAATTAACGAATTCTAGTAAATTTGTGGTTGTCGAACGACCTTTAAAAAATCCATGCTGATTAGTAGTTATTCTATTTTTGATTTGGTTAAATAATTTATCATTCACAATTGCCTCAAAAAGTTTTGGAATGCAAGAGATCAGGGCTATACCCCGATAATTACGAATATCAGATTTTTTACCAGACTTAAAAATAGGCACTAGAAATGAGCTCTTCCATAATTTTGGAAAATCTCCGGATTCCAGTGACATATTAAAAAGCCAAAACAATGGAGAAGTAAGCTCAGCTGCTAAAGTCTTCATAAACAAAGGAGGGACTCCATCGGGTCCCGAGCCTTTGGATGCATCTAAATGTTTTAGCCCGTCCAGGATTTCATGCACATAGATTTGATTCACGCTTATGTCACTGGAATTTTCAGATACAATCCAAAGTATTGCCGATCACGATCTGCTTCTGAGTATGTTGTGTATGTTTCTTGAAAAAACTTGGCAAATAAATTGCATACTTCTTCTGTATTATTACTTTCATTATTGTCAAAATACATACGGGATGGAAGATTGTCTGATTTCAATTTGGTATTCACGTAATTAAAAAGTTTTTTGGAGAAGATTTAATTTTACGTTCAATTTTTGAATTATACTCCTAAAGTGCAATATTCATAGCCACGTTAAGTTCATCACAGATGTTCAAATAGCTTTTTAAATTAACGGAACTGTTATGTTTTTTGTAAATTTTATGCGCTTTTTGCTTACGGTTTCTTAAATTTTTAATTTGTTTATTGAACCAAACTGGATCCTTTGAAAATCTCTTTTTCTACGTCTAATAACTGGTATTCTTCGTGGATAATTGCAAACAACTTAGTATGAACACTTCAGTTGCATTTTCAAATTATTTATTCTAAATACTGTTTGCAATAATTAAGTTTAGTTTGCTTCTTATGTTAGCATAATTAGATTTTAGTCAGAACTTCCTCGAGTCCGCAATCAGGCGTCTCATTTCCTTGTACAAAAAGAGAATATTCTATTGCTGTGTGAAATACTTCATTATTGGATTCAAAGATTCACCACAGAAGTCATCGAAAATATTTGTCAAAGAAAGTTAAATACAGTTCTGTTGATTTTTATGGTTTATTTGATGAAGTCCCAAATCAGCAATTTTGTCAAATATGAAATTAAGGTCTCATTTTCATTATTGGAAGTAGGATGCTTTCATTATAATGTCAGCAATAAAATCAATATTGCGTTGGTTAAAGTCACATATATATGTACTTTTACTTCAGGGGCAAACAAGACACAATTTCTTCGGTTCGAAAATTATCATATTTTTACGGGCATTGTTTGGAGGAAAGTACACTGAAACAAACACATGAGTTTCGTCTTATTGCACTTTTCCATACATTCTAAATTCTTTAAATTTTTGGTAGTAATTATTTCGGAATTGAATTCAGTTGAAATTGCAACTAAAACTCCACTCGACTTTTTTCTGACCATTGATAATTACGGTCATCTCTATAAAATTATAATTATTAAAAAACCTACTTCTACACTCTCATCCAACTAGTTTCATTTGCTAGAATCACGGTATAAAAACTACTAAGAACTTTACATTGAATTTCGATCTTAGCAGTGCTTTTCATCCGATTAAAATTTTGACAATATACCGTGATTTCATTCGTGGAATGAGGGTGGGGTGAAGAGCTTAATAGACTTTGATTATTCACCTGTCCGAAATTTGTACTGTTTGAAAATGCTGTGACGCGGGTATTATCGCATCGTATATCTTCTCTGAGAAATTGTCAGTTGCGTCGAAAACACGAATGATGAGCATACGGAGTTTCACATGAGCGAATTCAATATTACCCAACCACACTCACATCCATCAAACAGAAATATCACATCCATCAAACAGTGACTGTGATTGCAAATAACAACATAAAGACCCTTAGTGATTTAATACTGGAATCAATTGTAACATCTATAATGTATCGAATAATTTGATAAAAACCAAATCAGTTTTCTCCGAAACATCATTTCCGATCGCAAAATATTTGCGTGGGTTTGTGGAAAATAACAACAGGAATAAACGGACGAGATCTTTTTTCCTTCTAAAATGATGTGTCGGAGAAAACTGCTTTTGAATTTTTCGGAAATGCATCAATGCGATTTGAGCCTTAAGGTTTTGTACGAAAATGAGAATGCAAAAATTTGATTTGTACGAACGTAACCGACTGGTACGTGAACGGAAATAGAGGTAAGATACACCGGGGCAATGGTGGAGCATGTTGAAATGGGTATGCTATCTGTAAGCAGAACTGAGTTATAAATGAATATGTGTTCAAATTTGTATTTTGCGATGGTGTACAGTGCTTACTTACCAATTTCAATTTGCCCCACCGTTTCAACTTGCCTCGGTGTACCTTAAATATTAATTTTGAAAAAAATATCGAATAATTATGCAAGAAATAGCATGTAGGTACCTTCCGTAATTGTCCAACCGGCGAAGGAATTGTTTGGACAAGTGTTGCAAGTGGAGGATGATTCCCGTCCACTAGGTAATACCCCATAGTGTAGGTTCGCCCATCAATTTCAAACTCTACTACAGGAGTTTTGCCACTGTAGAGGTCTGAAAATAACGGTGAACGCTCCAACACATTGATGTCGTTTGAGGACCCTGGCATGCCAAAGAAGGCGTGCCATATCCATAGGTCATACGACGCCACTGCTTCCAATACAATGGTGGGCTTTTTGTCCTTCCCCTTGTACTGGCCAGCCCAAGCAGTGGGGCAGTTTTTCCATTGCCAGTAGCAGCAGTCCAACGAACCCAACATCCTTGGGAATCCTCGTCTCTTGCCTTCATCCAACAGCCGTTTTACGTCGTCGTGGTTTGAGGTTCGCAAGTAGTTTGCAGCAAATACCTTAACAATGGTGTGGCAGAACTCCAACATGCAGATTCACGCCGTTGACTTTGACATTCGGCCGTATTCGTCGATCGCGTCTGCGGAGGACCCGTAGGCTAACTGACGAATCGCCGTAGCGCACTTTTGGAATGTCGTTAGCCCTAGCTTACCGGTAGCAGCAGTTCGTTGCACGAAGTAGGCATTTGCAGCCTGTACATCCCTCACGATGCGCAGGAACAAGTTTTGACTCATCCGGAAACGTCTGTGAAATTGGTCCTCACTGTATTTTAATTTAATTGATTATCCGAAAAATAATCGTCTTCCAGACGTTGCGCTCCTTCTTTCGCCAACCTGTCAATATTAGGTCGTCTCGTGCCTCTTCCCTCGTTTTCACGAATGCATTCCGTTGCAGGTAGCATTGCGTGAGTCTGGACCAGCATCTGGCTAACCAATTCAAGTTCATCGTCACTGGAATCCGAGAATAACACAGAAAACTTCTCCATTTCTTCTTTTCGACTTTCACTTGAAGGCGACGATGTTGATGACGTTCAAGAACCAATGTTGTCAAAATGTTTACTTCTACTCTGAAAAAAATTCTATCGTTATACCGACAATTACATCATGCTCAGGGTGACTATCGCATATAATGGTTACAATAACCATGAAAATTGTCGAATTCACCACGTTCATGGAATTCTTGACTATGATCATGGTAACAAGGACTATTACGACATTAGGGCAAATGCTTGATCAACTATTTTTAATGTCAAATACATTTAAACTAATCATGTTGTTTGTTGTTGCACGAAGCACGTAACTAATTATAATGTTTGAAAATTGGAAATATCATTCTTATCAATATGCAACTCTAGGAGTGGACAGCAATTTTCTGCTAGAAAACTCAGGCTTTCAAGAGAATCCCTTCCCTCTTGCCTACCATGCATTGTGGTAGCTAGGTAAAAGTCTATCTGCTCGATCAAATACCGCCTTCCAAACATGCCTATGCTCAATTTCAACTACTTCTATTCAATTTCACAATCTGCCGTGCTCTTACGGACCTATCAATACTTTCTCTTCACATCTTTGGTTCTAGCAGAAAATTGCTGTCCATTCCTAGAGTTGCATATTGATAAGAATGATATTTACAATTTTCAAACATTATTTTTAATGGTCGTTTTGAACATGATCATAGCCGGTTTAAAGTCACTATACTGCAATAGTCATCTTAACCCCGAATAATGGTAAACTTGACTATCAAATTTGTCTCTGTGTACCTTTCTACCGGTACGGAATAGGGTAACTAAATTGATCACCGCTATAGCAACGACCGATGTGGAGAAGGGTGGCTAAACTAAAATGAGAGCGCTGCAGCGCTTCTGAAATAGCAGCGCTACTGTTACTCACCGTTAATGATGCTCTTACATATCTGTTAAACAATTTTGAAGGCATAAATTTAAGAAACTACAAAGACTTCCAATGTCAATCTATGAACACATTTAAACCACATTAAAGTGATTCAAATTTTCTGAGATTCATGGTTTCGAAATTCGAAGTGGCGATAGAATCTGCCATGACAGCGGGTGTTTATGGACCGAACCAACATTAAAAGAAAAGTTAGATAGCTGGAATATTCAAAACTAGTGTGTGCAGGAGAAATTAAGGAGGTACTTTAAAATCGGTTTAATTTTATTTTTGGATTAATTTTTGTACAAAGCAATTTTTTTTATTCTAAAGCTAGATTATATTTGAATAATTTTACAGGTCGATATCAAATGCATTGATAAAATTCAACTGTGGAATACCTTGGGCATCAATGGGTTAAATTATTAAAACCCTTACACCTTCTTTCTGCCGCTCGATCGCACGAGGAGAAAAATGAACGCTTTTTCAATATCGCCTTGTTATCGTTTTGGCACAAATTCCTCGGAACACCTACCGCGTTTTTTGAACTTAGACTTATTTTGCAGCGAGAACCTTCTCCAAGTTCAGCTTCATTCTATTCTTTATTACCGGTATCGTTTCCAGTCATATTACTGTCATCGTTCGTCAGTCAGCTGCCGAGCGTCATCACCGCTGTTTGCAGGTGCTCTTTTCCTCAACCCGCGATACAAATCGATCTGATAGTTGAGCTATTTGCTTACCGAAATGCCGGAGTGTCAGCCACAGAAGAGCTCTTTTCCGGCATCTTTTTCAATTTTATCAACGACATTTGTGAGGTTTGTTTCTCTTTCCATTAATTTCAAAAGCTTTTGTGTGTTCCAACCTGTACCAGAGTCCTAATTCTTTGGATTTCGTTCCAAAAGCAGAACACATTCCGAAAGCGCACAGTACCAAAGAACAAGATTGATGTGGTGGTGTTTTTTGGGTAGTTACCGAAAGATTGGATCACCTAGCGTAAATGGAAATTTATTCGGCGCAATCGCGTGTTTGTGATCGGAAAACGATCTCTGGTTGCTTCTGTCAGGGGTTTGCTTGACACGGTTGGCTCTTTTTCCGCTGAGCGTGGTGTTTGGATTGGACGGTTTGCCTTTGGAGATACAATATAAATATATGTATAAAAAAAACATTCACTGAAACAGTAACGCAGGTCTGCTTGACAAAAACGAGCTGAGCCCACCGTGTGTTGATTTATCTAAATGCGATACCTTTATTTTCGATTCAATTTACAAGTAATTCGAGCCTACCGGTGCGTATCGCATCCGACTCGGAGGTTGTTGTTCTGCCGTGGCCTCCCTCGATCCAAATGGAATGAATCTGTAATTTAGATGTGTTTGTTTTGGGTGTTGGTTTGAGTAATGAGAGGTTTCAACTTATCAGAGATGGCTATCTGTAGCGTGAAATTTTCGAGCCTTCCCCGGGTGCCACACACGGCACGCACTTCTTCTGCTGTTTTCAGGTTGTTTCACGGCGTTTGTCCGTCAAGAGAGGTTAGAAGTGGTCCCTTGACGTGCCACCGTTGGTTTTTTTTTGCGTAGTACCCGCGCGTTTTGTGTGCGTGTTTCGAGGAACTCCCCCAGCCAGACTCACATAAGGTAGAAGCGATCATCGATAGCAATCTCAGGTGTTTACATTTGCTAGCATTACAAATTCAACATACAGTTGCTCAAAAAAAAAAAAAGGTATTGGGAGCAGACGGAAGCCAACCGAATTGGGTCCACCGAAGGAGGTGGAGATACAGAAGTAATCTCGATGTTTACGACTTGGCGTTACACTTTTTGGGTGCCACGATTTTTGGGCGGGCAGCAAGATTTTTCCGCCAGTGAGACCTGTGATAACGATTATTTTACTTTAATTTATCACCTTTACTCCCCCGGCTGGTTTCTTTTCTGTGGCGGTTTAAAGCGCAAGTGATTCGGTTGAGTGCAGTGAGGTGCGTTTTTCCTCTGACTGGCACAAATCATTTTGAACAATGGCACTTGCTGGAAGAGTAGAATTAATGGTTCACGGAAATTTAACCTCTAATGGGTTGCCGAAACTGGTACCATATTTAAATGCCGGCGAAACGATGGCGATGTTGAAGGGTGATAAGGTGTTAGAGCTGATGTGATTTCAATAAAAGTGACATGAAATGGATTATCGGGGAAGGATCACATTAGGTAATGTGGTAAATACGTTGAAAGTGCGATGAGACGAACTAGATATGGTAATAGCGTGGAAGTGTTCTCGTTGTGGGTTTAAATTGTCAATAATGTTTTGGCTTGAGTAAAAAAAAAGTTACTTGATTGTGAGTGAAGAAAATAAGAAATTCAATAAATAAATAACTGTGGAACATGTAAATAGGTTGGTCAATGACTGGACAATGCGTACCATTGGTATTTCGCGTACTTGAAGGTATAACATTGATTCTACTGCGATAGTTAGCCTTTTGTCCAGTAACTCCGGGGGCACTATTTCTATTTTTCTTTGTTGCATTGCAAACGGACTGCAGAAGAATAAGCTCAGAATTGCATACTTATGCGGCTTGACGGTGAGAAATTTTACGTCTTCTTTCAAAGCTCAGGTCATTCAAACGCCTTTTTGGGCGACCTATGGTTAAAAAAACCTTTTATACATTTTGTCAACAACAAAATAGTTTTTTTTACCTAGACGAACCATGTCTTGTTTTCCGTTTCGTTTATGCTTTATGTAAATTCTTTTGGAAAAGCTGAACGTGTCCTTTACAATCGATGAAAATGTTATTGGCTTCCACCGACATATCATTCTCCACGACATCATTCGCTTTGAACACTGCAAAACATACATTTTCAATTTTTTTACCAGTGTTCCTTTGTGTATTTTTCCATAAGGTAAATAATTTGCGCTTGTCAATTCCTCCAAAATAATCCATTGCGAAAATTTCCGTCGATAAACCTTCATAGCACCTATTACTTATATCAATACTCACCTAGGGTACTTCCAAACGTTTCTTTTAATGATGATCTACCAGCCACAACGGATATTCACACGGTATACGCACAACGATTAGCTCTTGAATGAACTGACGCGTAGATAAAATGTCAATCACAGTGCTTGGTATCTTTTCAATCGTTTGTATAAAAATGAGGGTTGCTAAGATTGATTTACGGAGTTAGTAAAAAGAATCCACAGCACGCTCTATAATTATAATTGTTGATGCTGCTGATCGAAAATTATGCAGAAAATTAAATGCAAAACAACCAATTTTTAAACGCGTTTTTCTACTAAAGGGGACAAACAATTTTGCATACATTTTATAGTAGAAAATTTGTACTTTTAGTTAACGTGTTTAGTTTTGCGCATATTTGCAAGTATAGGAGTGAGATGTCTTGAAAAAAAAAAACGTTTTTTAACACTTCAACCTCTATGTTTTGTCTTAGACAATAACTAGCATTTATCTTGTACCATTAAAATATACATTATTTTATGTTCCAAAATTCATTCTTAAAAAATTTCAAAATTTAAATTTAAATAAAAATGTGAGGGCAAAAAAAAGTTTTTTAAGACCCACCCTAAGGAAAGTTAGAAAAACTGTTGTAAAACAATACGTAGATGAGATAGAAGTTAAGTTTTTTCAGCAAAGTTACTTAAAATTAATTTATCTTTAATTTTGAAGGAGATTTTTTCCTCTAAACCATAAGAATAAAACTACAAGGTTCAGCCCAATGAGGTTGTACGCAAAGGTAACGTAGGACTATATAGCAATGTGCAATCGAATTTGCCCCCAGTCGCCTAATTGTTTAAAGGGTTTTCGAAATTGGTTTCGCTCAAAAATTAACTGCAATACACTAAACAGGTTACCCTAATAAACATGTAATATACAAGAACGATATTACAGATGGTTTAACCAACAATCAATATGCAATTAGCGATTTGAAATTGATTCACTGTTGTAGAACCCCTTGGTCCGAAGTACACCTTGTAGCCAGCACCTTGCTATACATATTTGCGCCTTTGTTTCGATTTGCTGTGTTATTTTGACAGAATATTTGAGCGTGTGTTCGTGTGAGTTCATTATTGGGGGCGTATTATTATGCTTGGGACCGAGCTTGGGACCGATGTGCTAGTACTGACTGAGCCAAGAAAAAAATCCTATTTGTTCGGGACCTACTGGTCTTAGAGTTAGTCTATGGTTTAACCGTACCGGTTACAGTTGGGATGATAACCCGAATTGGTGGTTAGGTGCTTTTTATGGTAATTGTGTATGCGGGTAGACATTTAGGACATTTTTACCCAAGAGACTGGCTTCATCCACCACCAATTGCATACGATTTCTTCTACGCCTATGTGTGTAAAACACTGCAAAATATGCAAATGTCGAAAACACGATGGCTTCGACATGCGATAATTTTCGCAACCGCCCATTTCGAACAACTCTCTTTTCCAGTTATTTTGGAGGCCTTGAAAGGGGCCCTTTTGGGGTCAGGGGAACAGCTAGTGCAGCCACCTCACTTCGTCATGAAGCTGAAACTTAAAGCTTGAGCAACTTACGTATTAGTTTGCAGCCATATGCTGCGACATTTTACTTACACTTCCTCAAAATAATTTGTTTCTTATCGAATGGTATGGATTCTATCCATCGTACTAGAACGCAAGAAACACTTTTAAACACTGATTGGAATTCGAAGATAATATTACCCACAAACTTCACACTTCACATGCCATCAAACAGAAATTATCACATGCCATCAAACAGTGGACTGTGATTGCAAATAAGCACACATCAAACGACCCTTAGTGATTTGCAATACTGAATCATATTATGTAACATCTATAATGTATCGAATAATAAATATGATACACTCTCATGTTTGGTTGAATTTTGAGTTTCGTTTGTGTGAAAGCATCCCCCCTTTCCAGAGGGAGGGAGGGGGTCTCGAACCACAGTAGAAACATTTTTTGCCTTCAAAAATGTCCACATGCCAAATTTGGTTCCATTTGCTTAGTTAGTTCTCGAGTTATGCAAAAAATCCAGTTTCATTTGTATGGGAGCCCCCCATTCGGGAAGTGGGAGGGGTCTCGAACTGCCAAATAATCATTTCTTGTCTTCAAAAACTTCCACATGTCAAATTTTATTCCATTTACTTGATTAGTTCTCGAGTTATCAGAAGTTCCTGTTTCATTTGTATGGGAGCCCACTCCCCCTTCTAGAGGTGGCAGGGGTCTCAATCTACCATAGAAACATTTCTTGCCTTCAAAAACTTGCACATGCCAAATTTGGTTCCATTTGGTTGATTAGTTCTTGTATTATGCCGAAATTTGTGTTTCATTTGTATGAGAGCCCCCCATAGGGGGGAGGGGGGTCTTAAACCATCATAAGAAGCTTGCTCGGTCCCAAAATCCCTTGCATACAAATTTTCACGCCAGTCGGTTAAGTAGTTTCTATGTCTATAAGGGTCAGTTCGATAGAAATTCATTTTTATATTTATAAGAATTTCAATAGTTTTTTATTTAAAATTTATAGTTTTTAATAATGCAATTGATGAGTAGAAAGATTTGCAATCGATCTGTTCAAAAATTTGGAAAATTGGTCATGAAATGACTTAGTTATTAACTTTCAAAACCTAAGCATAATTCGTGACGCTCCAAATTTTCGTACTCGCAACGTGTCCCCCTATTTTGAAAAAAAAAACGAGCCTAAAAAAGTTAGAATTTTTATCGTGAGCATAAATGGACCACCCTAGTCACCATCCAAACCAAAAGATAGATATAATTTTTAAGATCAAACCTACCGAAGCATTGTGTGTCTAAGGTTAATGATTTTCGAGTAATCGATTTTTGTCGCGAAATTTGGCCAATCGTACCATAGTGCTGGGGTATCCATGAGTAACCATAGAAAAGATCGCGTAACCAACCCCGGTAGGACCTTGGTCAAATGCTGACAGGGAACGGGGACTGCCCTCTTCAAAGGGTGCAGTCTATCTGAGCGTCTGTTCTCCATGTCAGAGGCGGCTCAAAACAGCGTCTGCTCTCCATGTTAGGAGCGGCTGATCATCGTCTTCGTGCCAGCGTGGAACTCTAAACAGTGCTGTGCACGACAGGGGTTGGGGAAGGCCCAACAAGCCACCCTTAAAAATGTCAATATTACAAATAATACAGAAGTTAATACGGTATGTTTATAGACAAAACTTGCAATCAAAATGATAAAACTTATGAACCTGTGCCACTTTTGAGATAAATGGTTATTTTTCTGTTAAAATTGTCCCTAACTTCCTTATTTTTATAGGTTTTGTTTTATGGTGTTGCCCCAACACCCCAATGTTCGAAAAAGTTTAATTCTTCTATTTATTTTTTCGATGTGTTTTCATAAACGCGTATTTTTAAATATATATGTTTATGGTAGAACTTTACCAGGTTTTTGAAACCATTGTAGAATTGAATATGCTTATCATGGAAATACAACGAATGAAACTTAAAATACAGTCAAAATAACAAAGAGATATCAAAAATAATACTCGTTGGATATCAGAATATTAAAAAAACTTGGTTACATTTAGTTCATCTTGATAACAAATCCTCCAAGGTTAGCCAAGTTTTTGGAATAGTATTAAATTTTTGTTATCAGTTTGATATCACATTTTCACGCAAATAAAAGAAAAAAAAACTTTTTGGTAGCGATGAAAAACTTCTTGTTTAGGAGGAATAGGCAATATTCGTAATTTTCAATTTAACTTGTTATTTATTTATTTTATTTATTATTATTTTCATAGTATAAAGGCATTGGGGGGATGTAGCTCATCGAATCCTCCGGTCCGCTTCTAAGTATATTGATATGAGGTACCAGCCCAGACAACCGAAATGCACGTATGTTGGAAGTTGTGTTAATGATATACAAACATATATGTAAGTAAACAAATCGTAAAGAATGCAAAAATATGGCTTATACGTGCAAAAGTTGAGGCCATATACGTGAAAATTCCATTATTTTCTTAAACGAGTGGATTTGATATCGTATGCGATAGAATTTGTAATAACAAATTCGATTTAAAAAGCTGCGATATATATCCGATTTAGTTTGTGACGCAGTACGATGAATAAATGACACATCGTATATAAGTCGAAAATTGGACCTTTTTGCGATTTAACTTGAACATAACACGATGAAGGCCACAATTAATTGCGTTTTTGACTTAATATATAAGAATGTACGATACTATTTCAACACTGTTATACGACTTGTGGTTGTCTGGGAGGTGGTTATCCACGGATTGCCTGTCGATCTGCCAGATTTGGAGGACATCTGCATTGAGTTATCTCAAATTATAATATTCCGCTCATTATACCAAAAAACATTGCGATTGGTTGAGCGGATCGGATATAATGAAATCATTGGGTATAGGACCAAGTATCCCTCGGCTGGTGCCAAAATGATGAGCTCGGAAATGAATAGAAGCATGGAGTTGCCAGAAGGCATGAATTTATTCTAAGGACTATGATTTCACCAAGTCCTTCAATCGTAACTGTGAATAGATTAGCACAAATTGCTCTCTTGACAAGGTTCACTTGCTTGATGAAGATATTGGTTCCAGTAGTCAAATGGTTTGTAGAATTTAGTTTAACAAACTACACCTCATCTAGTTTGGGGGAGGTAGCTCATCAAATCTTCCGGTCCGCCTCTAAGCATATTGCTATGAGGTACCAGGTGGGTCTCCACCGATTGCCTGTCGATCTGCCAAATTTGGAAGACGTCTGCATTGAGTTATCTCAAACTATAATAATCCGTCCACTATATCACAAAACATTGCGATTGGTTGAGCGGATTGGAGATAATGAAATCATTGGGTATAGGACCAAGTCTCCCCCGGGTGGTGCTAAATCGATGAGCTTGTATTCTGTAAATTTTAAATTTCAGTGAGCGAGATAAGGCGCTATAACCTTGGCAAATTATTGCCAGACTTTTGATTCAAATGCCAAAAGTCCACCCACAGGCAAAAGTAGCATAAACTAATCTTTCTAGCATCTATGCTCCCAACGATAAAATACAAATTATCACATTATTTAACTCTATATGGAGGCGTTTGGTACGGGAGGTCCACGCTTTCTTCCTTCCCTTGATTCGAAGTAGTAGAGCGATTTCAGACACTCGCTCTATTTCTTGGAATCCTCTCTGCGGCACACACTACGCAGTTGGCCTGGCCGATGACAAGAAAAATGATGCATTCCAGGAGACGTCATTTTCCAGGATGCTTTCAAGAATTGGCTGCGTTAGTGTGAGATTAGATTAGATTAGACAAACTACACCTCATCTAGTTCACAAGGGCCTGAACAAAATGGGTGGCTTACACAGATCACTTGAGGATGTGACATGATAGAACATTTTACTATTAAGTAGCATAGAACATGAGTCGATGCTGCATAGATTGATTGAGTTGCTATATTGAAAGGTTTGGTAACGCATGGTCAACGGATCCATTTTAAAATGAATTAATTCTCTCGTGGTAGACATTAAGCATGCTTGGTTCCGATTTTCCCTTATTTCACATCCGTTGAATCATACTGAATGACCAATTCGTTTCGATAATATTACTTACTAATGACTGTGTCTGCTTCTTTAGCGGTGTCCTCGAGTCAACAAGATAAGACGGTACAGTAAATTGAACTAATCATTTATGATCTCAACGATCAGGTACACTAACGTAGAGAGGTAGGAATCCATGAGAACAGAGCTGTGGGTGAGTGCAGAAGGTAACAAATCCGAATTGACAATAAAAAGGTAAGGAAAGATCATTAATAATGTATGTAACGAACATTCGAAGGTAATGCTTTGGGGAGTCCCAAAACAAAGCATTAAAAGTATTTGGGAACACGATACAAATTAATATTGGGAGTTTTACGGCTAAATTTGTGACTCTAACAGATTTTATGATGATGGGCAATGATGCTCCACTAATCGGAGGGGTAGCCCAACCTCTCTTATCTCTAGTCACAGAAAAGGGCGCATGCCGCTGCTCAGAGGGTCGAACCCTAGAGAAAATATTACCTATACAGGCAGAAGAGGGAATCATTAACTAAACCACAGAGATAACGACTTTTTCTTGTTCTTTTTTTTCTTCATATTATTTATTTTTATTTTATTTTTATAGGGTATGTGTCCCTTGATTCAGCCTATTATGCAACGATCGATTACATTTTTCATTATAACTCATAAAGTTTTGAAGCTGTAAGCAAGATTCAACTAGTTATACACTTGCTAAGATAAGTTTGATAAGACATTTGGTAGTATGTATCCCGAAAAGTTACACAACGCTTTTTATAAACTCAGAAACTTTCGAGGGATATGGATTTAATGTCGGTCTATAAGCACCAAATTGGGTCTATTCGTGAATGCAACTTCGTCCCATTCGATAGACTTATTATTTAACGCACTCTTTGTACGGTTTTTTCTTCTAATTTTATGAATTAAGGCATTGTCAGCTGTATTCGCTTTACTTAACACACATTTTCACAAAACAAACTAAAATAAAACTGCATCGAAACACTTAAGTGATGTTCATATATGATTTATCAGCCATTCAATAATGAAAACATTATAATTCACTATACTATGATTTTGATCCCTCGGTTTGTGTTTAGTTGAGCCACTTGAATATAAACAACCGCAAACTCTTGCAATTCCACTTCAAATTTTACCAATAATAACCTTTTTAGTACGTTATTGGTACAACAGGCCATAGTTGAGAACATACAAAAAAATATGTTCCCAACATTGGGTCTATGATTTTCTTGTAAAGTCATTGTTATTTAAGCTATGTGAACAGTGATTTTGTAACGTTTAACTATTTTCTATACATCCAGACTGCATTACTCGCTTTATCGATTCAATTAAGCCAAATTTAGATCACTTGAAGATTGTGTAGATCATCTGTTTAGCTTAACCAGTGAAATCATGATGCCCCAAAAGTTCAAGAAACCGAAAATTACACGGAAGTGAACAACTATAAGTTGAATAATATTGTCTCAATTGATTCAGATTACATCGATCATCCTAATAGCAACATGATTTTGTTGACTATCGCTAAATCATGATCTATTTGGTACAATGGCCGAATAAAGGTGATAGGCTAACATTACATCCCGTTACCCTATTTGTTTCTTTTCAGCAAAAACGTACAGGTGTGATAAAGCGTTGGGTTTCGATGCTTAAGGGAAATGCTTGACAAAGAATTTATTGTTGGCCAATGCAGAGCTCCTTCTACTTTTGCATTTGATTGTTGGAATGCACATTTAATAAAATGGATTTATGGAATGAAATTAAACACTCAAAATCCAAACGGTATAAATGTGAACGTGTTAGTCGTTCCCATTCTCAACAGTTTATCATATTTTAAAGAATTCGATTTGGAGTTTTCTTATGACCCGGCGGGTAGTAGTCCCCGGATACGCTTTAGTTGAAGGCATGATTTATGCACCTAACAATAACAATTATTTTCATAGCATATGGTCCAGACTCCGTTTCCTGCACTCCGCCAAAGGTGGTTCTTAACACCCTTCGCTCAAAAACTCCGAGTGCTCGCACGTCCTCCCCAAGCATTGTCCACGTCTTATACCCGTAGAGAATAACCGGTCTTATTAGAGTTTTATACAGGATATACTTCGTCTGTTTGACCGCAGTTGCTTGTGAAGCCCGTAGTAGGAACTGACAATACGCCTCCGGTTGTTATCATTGTCCGCAGTAACCAGTGAGCCGAGATAGACAAATTTGTCGACTACCTCAAACTCATCACCGTCGATCGTTACACTGCTGCCTAGTCGGGTTCTGTCGTGCTCGGTTCCACATGTCAGCATTTATTTCGGTTTAAAAGTATTTATCTTCAAACCAATCTTCATTGCCTTACGCTTTAGTCTGGTGTTCTTCTCTGTCACCGTCTAAAATGTTCTGCCGACAATGTCCACGTCATCAACAAAGCAGATACATTGACTGGATCGGTTGAGAATTGTACCCCGTGTGTTGAATACCGCTCGTCTCATAACACCTTCAAGAGCAATGTTGAACAGCAGGCATGAGATTCCATCACCCCGACGAAACCCTCTGCAGGATTCAAAAGAACCTGATAATCCACTCAATATCCTCAAACCGCACTGGGTTCCATCCATCGTAGCCTTGATTAGTCTGGTCAGCTTTCCCGGTAGGCCGCTATCCTCCATGATCTTCCATGGCTCTTTTCGGTTAACTTTATCATATGCGGCTTTGAAGTCGATAAATAGGTTATTCGTAGGGACTCTATATTCAGGACACTTTTGTGAAGATTTAGTCCGCTGTAGACCCGCCTTCGATGAAACAGGCCTGATAACGTCCAACGAATCTATTTGCCAGTGGCAACTGTCGCAGGCAGGTAATTTGGTATAGCATATTATTGGCGGCGTTAAGGACGGTGATCACTTAATAGTTTTCACAGTGCAGTTTGTCGCCCTTTTAGTAGATAGGGCATATAACCCCATCATTCCACTCCTCCGGCAACTGATCTGAATCTCAAACCCTGACTATCAGTCGATGCGACAGTTGGTCAACTTGTCCGGACCCATCTTGATAAGTTCTGCTCCGATACTATTCCTTCCAATCGATTTGTTATTCTTCAGCTGCATGATGGCATCCTTAATTTCACTTATCGTCGGGAGCTGCATCGCCAACGGTACTTTTGGCGCTGTCTTGGTCCTCTTTTTGTACTCTATTCAGATGCTCATCGAAGAGCTGGTTCCACATTTCGGTCACCTCACAATCGTTTGTCAGAATACTCCCAACCTTATTTCGACACATTTCAGCTCGCGGCACCAAGCCTCTGCCGGTTCTGTTGAGTTTCTGGTAGAACTTTCGGGTTTCGCGTGAGCTGTGCAGCTGTTCGAGCTCTACACACTCCTCTTCTTGGCGGCGGTTTTTCTCTCGAAAGAATTGGGTTTGCTGCCTCCGCTCCTAACTGTACCGTTCCACACTCTGACGGATAGCTTGACGCAGCATAAGTGCCTGCACAGCGTTCTTCTCTTCCAACACCTGCTGATATTCCTCCTAGAACCACTCATTCTGTAGACTTCGTTCCACGTTACCTCCTAAGTAACAATTTTATTTTTAATCCAGCCGTATAGCACTCCTCCCGGCTTTGTTGATAAAACTACATTCAAAACTGTTTTGTCTACCAACACCTCCTCTATGCTTCTTTAAAGCCGATATTTGTACAAAATGGCCCACTCTATAGACGATTGTGAAAACAAGTTAATAAAATCCTTATAAGAACATAAAGACTTTGAAAATGTTCTAGTGAAAGGTGTTATGACCACTTGAGAAGCTTCATAAAACTTATTGGTTGCCATGAAAACCAGAATGCGGCCAAATGGCCACAGCTGTCAAACTTCACTGTGAAATCGAGGTTGTTTTTTGTTGTTCTGCTTTGTTCGATTCTCTGCTCTTCTGATTCATTTAGCAGTAAAAAAAGGTCTAGTGTTGCTGGAAATCCGGTTTGATAGCAAAATATCTAGAACAATTTGTGTTTTCTACAGCGTGTTATGCTACAAATTATATGCGCATTTATTTCCATGGTGAAAATTGGCACGATAAGAGCCGAAAATTAATGCGCCTCGGAAATTATGTGAATTTGCAACAACATAAACCAAATTAAAACAAATATATTCGATAAATTAATCATGAATTTTCTGTAAAATTTTTGGAACTGGATGAGATTATCTAAAAAAGTGCCGAAATTAGTCTCCGATCTAAAGTTATTTTGCATACCATTGAAAATTTGATGCATTTTTTTTTCTTCGCAATGACTATTATAAAACTCTTTGGTCTTTTGGTGCCTTCCTTCAATGCCATTTTGCCGTTTAATGCATTTTCTGGAGGCAAAATGGTTTTAAAATGCGTTTTCAAGTGACCATAGTAAGATAATATCCTTGAGTCCTAAAACGGCATTTCAATACAGCATTTAACGAGTTCATAAAGTCGAAATAAAACCTTTGATTGGAGTAAATGGAACTTGAGAAACAAGGTTTTAAGATCGTTGTAAACAAGCTGTGTAGGTTCTCATAAACCTGACTAAAATATGAAACCTATTAGCAGCTCTTGGTGTCATAATAAAACCAAGTTGATTTCAAGTGGCTTTCATAAAACTTTAGTAAATTTTAATAAGGCAAGATGGTGTTAGCAGTGTTACTTGGGCTAAGACGTTCTCCACTGCACTGCTGATAGCTGTTTCTCACTGTCTTCCCTCTTCTGGCAGCGCAGTCTCGAGCGATTGCGCGTAGCCTGTGGCGACATCAGGTTGCTTCAGTCACTTGAGATTGCACCGAAAGTTGTTCACTACGGAGAGTTTTGGGCGCATCTTAACCATTACTTGGTAGTGGTCCGAATCGATTTTCGCACCTCGATAGGTTCTGACGTCGATGATGTCTGAGAAGTGCTGACCATCTATCAGAACATGGTCGATTTGTGATTCCGTATGGTTTGGTGACCAGGTGTGGGAGGCTGTGCTGGAAGAAGGTACTACATACGACCATGTTTTTGGAGGCGGCAAAGTTGATAAGTCAAAGGCCGTGTGCAGGTATGCGCTGAAATTTCCAATCACCGGTTTATATTCATCCTCCTGGCAAACCTGAGCGTTGAAATCCCTAATGATGACCTTGATGTCATGGTTTGTGCAGCGGTCGTATTCACGCTCCAGTTGCGCGTTGAACTCTTCTGTGTCATCATCAGCACTTCCGAGGTGAGGGATTTTTACGTTAATGGTGCTGATGTTCCAGAACCGGCCCTTGATCCTCAACCTGCACATTCTTGGGTTGATCGGCTACCATCCTATCACTCGCTTCTGCATGTCACCCATAACGATAAAAGCTGTTCCCAGCTCATGTGTACTTCCGCAGCTCTGGTAGATGGTATGACCATCCGAAACGTACGTTGATCTTTTCCAGCACAACTCCTGCTACGATGTCGAAGTGAAGCGATTCTTCAATTGTATAGAAAACACGCGAGTACTTCAAAAAAAAAAAAAAAAACAAGTGCCACGTCCCGAGTTTCCAATCGTTAGTCCTTATCCGTAGCCTAGGTCGATGCCGATTGTTCCGGTTTGAATCGCTTCCTTGAGTATTATTCGTTGCTGTAATTGTTTCTTTGGGGTCGGTTCGCAGGGTCCACAATCAAGCCCACTATCTCGCAGCAGGTCCATCTTGATGCTGCTGTTTAATAGTCCCGAGCACTATCAGGACTTTAGGCTTTTGTACTCAGAGTCCTGAGCGCACTAACAACAGACGCTGGAACAGACGCTACTTTGAGCCGTCAATGACCTGGCAACAGACGCTCAATTGTAGTTAACTTGATACGTTTCTAAAAAAAGAGTTTTAAAAATCGTAGCATGATAACAAAATTAGCCAGTGATGTTAACTTATTTTGATTTGCAATTCCAACTGAGACCAAAATGATGCCTTGGATAACAGACCCTGCAACATATATGATATCAGTTTGTTACCTGTTACCTGCCTCAGAAAAACCACTGACGTCGAGTGGGATTGAACCCAGACCCACTGGGGTGCCAAGTAGCAGTCACGCTAACAGTACACCACCGACGCCGGCTGTCCCACACTTAGAGCCGACTTCATTCATTGCAGCAAACAAAATTCATTTGGTATAGAAGTGTACAAGTAATAAACGTACCAGGATGGAGCGGTAACCGAAGAACAAAACAAAATGGAACGAACCACCGAGTGAAAAAGAAATTCAAAACGGGAAAGTAAACATCAGCATTACACTGGGATAAAATCATGTTCATTTCTCATGTGTATTTCATGAAAATCAAAGGCACTGATTGAAACAAAGTCTCACAAAGAAATCAGTGCAGTTAATATTATTTTCAAATAAGTCGAAACCGAATAGTCTTTGCAGATATGTTCTCCTACCCCATAATGCAGGGAAATTGATAAGTGCACAACGGTCCTCATATAAGTCACAGTTGGAGTCGATTTCGCCATGGAAGTCTACGAAGCTCAAATCTAATGAATGCCTTCTGTACTCGTTCGACTCGATTGATTTGTACGGCGTAATACGGATTCGATACAACAACTTCAATAAACTTCGGACCAAAGCGATGTACACTGTTTGGAGGTAATGAACATCGTTGAAATCCAGAGCTTTGCGTTTCACGATGCATTAAACAACAATAAATATGTTCTAGCTGTTATTGAAGAAATATACATATAATAATATATATCTAGGGTCTTTATTCATAAGGGTGAATCTACAATTGAGAGACTCTCTCTTGCCTCGGTCTCTTTCATTAATTACAGCGCCATTATAAAACTATGGATTGATTTTTTTTACACAGATCGCAAGATAAGAGTGCTGGCTAGCATATTGGGCAAACAACCAAACGAAAAATGTGAAAATGATTTAGTTATTGGTGAAAGAGAAAGTAAACAGAAAGAGAGTCTCTCAATTGTAGATACGCCCAAATGAAAAAAAAAAACAAAAAAACCTAGAAAAATATATGATCAGTAAAACGCAGCTTACTGTGGTTGCGACGACGCGTTGCGAATTATTTTCAAGTTGTCAGCATACATTTAAATTGCATAAATCGGTCCTGAAAGTCACGAAGAGAAGCGGTCCAAGATGACTCCCTTGAGGAACACTGGAAGTAATGAGAAACGGTTCGGACTGAACTGTTGAAAGCTTTCATGTAGGTAGACCAATTTAGTGATAGACAAAGTTGCAGGATTAGTTAAGAGTTCCGATGTAAAAGTTTAGTATCCATAATATTTTGATAATCTGATTCTGGAATTAGCTATCGGCAAACGAATATAATGAGTGGTTATATGATAAGGTCAAAATTGTCTGATATAAATAGGGTTGTCTGATAATCATTTTCACTAAATAGGCATTGCATCGTAAGAAAGAATCAAAAGTTGATCACCATTTTCTCTCTAAAATCATCGTAACATCATGAACATCATACACTTTAACCATTTGACGCTGGTGGAAAAAAGTTGATATAGACCTACATAAACCAGCAGAGCTATCATGTCAGGTTGATCGGAATAATTAACACAAATAATGGCACTTTTGATTCATCCATTAAGGATAACATTCACGTGACGTGGTTGTTTTGCTTGGGATAAAAATAAATCTGATACGTTAGAACTTTCATGTTGATTTTGGATGGTTAGAATATTTTTGTTTGCATTTTTGATGAGGGTATTAAAATCACCTTAAATACATTTTAAAGCAAACAAACAAAATCGACTTAGTCTATAGAAGTGTCACATTTACTTTATAGTCCAATGTTTGATTTACATGCTGAATAATTAATTGAATAATTTTTTTTAGTTTTTAAATTTATACATCTGCGCATCTTCAAATCTTTGCTTCGTGGAAATTTGAAAAAAAAGCAAAACACAAAAATTGTCTACCTCAACCTTTTAGTGATGTTGTCGTCGATCTGTTGCTGTCCCGGCCAAAGTCTGCTGCTGTTTAGCTTCGCTTTATCGTCAGTTACTGGCACTGTTTTTCGTAAATATTTAACCCGCGTAAAATGAAACTAATTTTTATTATTTCTAACAGCTTTCGAAATAGCCCATTAATTAAAAATGTATCTCCGTGGTCATGACCGTGGCAATGCCGTGCTTAGTGCTTTATAACAGTCCTAAATATGTTTAGCTCTAGGCACCACGAGTAACGACAGCGAGTCGGTTGGCATTATTTTTCCCTTTTGGGTGGGTAGCATAGACTCGAGAACGAGCGGAAGATAAGGTTCAATTCAATTATTTAATTATGCCTTTATAAGCTCCTAATAGAAAAGTGAGCCCATTTGCGTACTGGAAGCCTGGCGGTTAGTGAGATAGACACATGCTGTTTAACTACCAAAGCGGAGAAGTGTGGCCAGGTTTTACGAAACTTTTCGATAGATTTCAATTCATTGGCTAGTCGTCGGGAAAGTAGTCGTTCGCAAGACGTAAAAAAATCCAACCACGACCTTGAAACACAAAAATTAATCTGATGACGTCAAATCCGAAATAATTTTTACTTAACTTTTTGGCGGATGACGAAATATGCCAAAGATCGTTCATCCAGTAACTTATTGTTACAAGCAATAGTAAACTATTGAAAAAGGGTACGTTACGACTGAAATCAATCAATCACATGTGCACTCGGGCGGATACAGATGAGCCGATCGCAAAATATAGTTCCAAGTAGGACAACATTGAATGGTAACATAAATAACATAAATTTGAAGGACTATATCTATCTGAAAGTGGAAATACTTGTTCACAACGAAACCATTCAGTATGAAAGGCTCGATAGGTTGAAGATTTGAGTACGGATCTGCCATAAATTCAAAGTTACGCTCCTACCAGTTGGACAGACCTGCTTATGTTGTTTCCGCTCTTTGGATTTCAGAATTTATCGTTATTTTCGTCGGATTGATCGCAAAGATTCTTCTTAGTACAAACTGCTAAAATTGAAAAATAACAATTATTTTCCACTCACCCTGGCAACCCTTTCCAATGGATAGAGCCAGTCGGTAGGCTATGTCATGCCACACAGTTTGACACCCATCATGGGATAGTGTTTGTATGATAGCATCGTAAAATGTGCCCCGATAAAACCTTGCCCTCGTAAAGTTCATCGTCAATACCAAAGAGTATCCCGAAATGCCCACGACTACGACATTGAGAATTATAAACATGCACAAACCTAAAAACCAGCCTGAGAAACCTTTCCGGCAATAGTTCGAACATTAATGTTGGTTCCTATCTCCTCCACTGCATTGTCTCCCGTTTCTTACTTGCTGGAATGAATGAAGAACACTTTGGAAGCATGAAGCAGTTGTATAATAATATTATTAACCGAAATTTATGTTATTACCTTCATGTCCGTTCTGACGTACCTCCAAACTAAAGGTCCCCCCGGGTAAATCTTGTGCAGTAGGCTTCGACATCAGAGAGCAAGCATATGGAAAAAGGTGTGGCGAGCGAGCGAAACGGGGTCTAATAAAAATGTAGGCCATTTATTTTGATAAAAGTTTCTCAAAAGACTCTTTAAGCTGCCATCAATGGTAAATTTTACATAATTTTGAAAAACACATGCAGATGCTCTCGACATAAATTGTCGGCCCTTCATGGCACGGGTGGGTACGGAAGATTCCGTTTTCCGGGTTTTGGTCCCGCTGGCAAAAACTTAAGCGCCTCTACTTTGAATACGTATAGGCAGTTATAACCAGCAGAGTTGGATCGCCTTCTCGTTCGCTTTCCGCCTAATGAATAATAAATTAGAGGATATGAGCTTTTCAAAACGCTCGGCAAAGCACGCGGGTCGAAGTGTTATCGAAACTCAGTTCTTTTAAATCATGTTGTTCCTTGCGTTGATTATCTCAATAATTACTTTGTTTATCAGTAGGAATAATTATTTGTATATTATATTTGTTCCTCACGGCCGGGAGCGAATGGAAAGCGACTGCCGAGCTGTTTGGCGAAAGGGCCAAATTTGTGCTTTTCGTGTGGTCTTTCGTCACTCCCTTGGTCCGTTTCCACCAAGAGAACAGGAAATTGCGTGATGCTTTAGCTAATTTTATAACTTTTTCTCCTCCAGAGAAGATACGATTTCGCATAATTGTGTGAGGCGTGGTAATTTGTTGAAACGCTTGATACCTTGAGCAGCAGCAGTCGTCTAGGGTCTCTGTCGGCTGTCATAATTTATGGGCTACCTGTTTTTACGGGACATGAATCTGCATCGTTGATCATTTTTGCGTGTACGGCCTAGTGCTAATTTAATGATGTAGCAATTAGTTCAACTTTGATATGCGGTTTATGATCAAACTTAACATGTATGATTGCTGTATGATGATGTTTATTATGCTGTTAGAGATTCGTTCTTCGGAAAATCTAAAGTGGCACTGTTTCAGCATGCATAGCTTAACATGAAACGTTATCTTTTAAGTCCGTTTCAAGAAGGGTTCGACTTTCAAAATCAGTAGATTTGTACCGCATTATGCTATCAGCGAGTATTAAAATATATCACGGCTATAAACAAGATTATCGGTCTCATTATTTGCTTTGGCTCTATCATTGAAGTACATATCATTCAAAATTTATGCAATATACACCTCAATGTGTTTATAGACCGTTACATGTTTTCCATATGTTTATACCGATAATTGGAAAGTTACATGAGTAGATTTTTTGACAGTACAGATAGTAGATAAGATCATGCCCATCTGCTTTACGAGACAGGCCGAGGCTATCAAAAGATAATATCGAAGAGCTGAAGGTCAAGACAGTGCGCGAAATCGAGCTAGGTACTTGGTGTGACTATCGATCATAAACTGCGGTTTGTGACGCACGCCAAGTCACTGATGATAAACGTTTTCTGGACTTTACTTGGCCGCTTCTCTGAAGCTTCGCGCTTTACCTTGACCAAGATTGGTCCTCACCAATAGCTTCCCTACTGGTGGAAAATGGTAAGGGTTCCCTTAGCGAACGTAGTAGCCACGAGAGTACTACAAGGGGACTCAGCTCTTGGATACAGACCTATCATCTGCTGAGCAAAAGAGTGGTGTCACGACCTGAGAGGAGTAGAGATCCCCACGTTGTATCAGCGACTTAGGCTGTGGTACTGGGTATGGGACTCTTTGGCTTCAAAGTGGATTGGCGTATCAAGCATTTGTGTGGAGCATAGGCAAACGAGGATATGGGTAAGGCTGCTCACGGGGAAGTTAACTCCACATACGAGGGTCGGAGTTTGCTATTCACGGACGGTTCATTGATTGTAGACGAGGTTGGTTACGAAGTCTGGGGAAACCATACGTCGCGGCGGCCGGCTACCGGGTCTCTGTGGTATCTTCTCAGCTGATGCCTCTGCACTCTTGAAGGCATGCAAGTTGTCAAATGGGACTCAGACTATTGAGTTCTCCGACTCTGTGAGTTGTCTATCTGCACTGGGGTAGGTTCGACATCCGTGACTATTTGAGTTGCAACTGTGCACCCACATTACCTTTTTCTGGGTACCTGGGTACGCAGGTATACCTGGTAATGAGGCAGCCGAAAAACTGGCAAATCAGGGTCGTCTTGCTCAACTTGAGGATATTTCCATACCTCACAGTGACGTTACCCGCTAGGTGTAGTGGACCTCTCGATATGCTTGGGAGGCTTGGCACAAAGACCGTGATTCATTCAAGAATACTACACAAGGGTGGAAAGATATGCCCAACGCTCGTGATCGGAAAATTCTGATTCAGATGAGGATGAGGGCTTCCCATCTTAGCGAAAGTTTGGCCTACTGCCATGCGGAGTGGAGCTAGATGTTGATAATGTACTGACAAAGTGCCCTGCGCGGGCATAATAAAGGGTGTACCGTTTAAAATCCGCACACACTCAAAATGCTCTAACTTTTGATCCGTTGGGTAAAATTAATTGAAATTTTGCGTAGACATAGTTTAATGTGTATTGTTTACACTCTGTGACTTGATTTTATCAGATGCGCAAACGTTTTCATAATGGCGACGAAAAAACTGTGCTTTGAACGAGTACTTTGAGAATAAGGATCTGCCGCATCGTGCCGTCGGAAAAAAGTTGGGAATCGTGAATTCCACGGTGTCTGGTATCATAAAACGGTTCGAAAAACGTCTGACTGTTGATCGGAAGCAAAGATCTGGAAAAAAGCCGTCAGGTCAAAGAGAACAATCACAAAAGCGTGGTTTGGGCCTTTAAGCGGAAACCGAACGCCTCACGTCGAGTTGTTTCTAAAAAGTCGCATGTGGCAAGACATTCGTACAGAATACTAAAACTCAAGCTGGACTACGTACGTCTAAGGTTCAGAAGTCCTCAAACCACCGACAATGACGAGGGCAAACGTACACTTCAACCCAGACTTTAACCGAAGCGCACCTTCCCCACAATGGTCGAAAGAGAAACGGCCCACAGTAAATGGTACAGATGGCAGTCGATTCTGCTGGCAGTCACACGTAGGAGGCGACCGATGTTAAAATGTCTGGGCTTGGTAAAATTTAATCTGAGAATGTATGTAAATATTAGTCAATTTGATTGCGTTTTGCAACCTGACATTTCAGAAAATATGTTTTGTCAATCACGGTGCCTTGTTGACAATAGATCAAAGGAAGCCAATCAACTGTCAAGTTGGTTTTTTGTTATTCTGGGTACCTCAAAAAAAAAATAAAAAAAAATCTTAAAACACGCTGCAAATTTCGAAGTGATGCTAGCGGCTGGAAAACAATTGCATCCTTTTTAATCAGTACAGATAAGAAAAGTCTAACATCCATAAATGTATAAACGTAAGTAATAGAGAAATTAAATAATTCCCTCATATAATTACTCATACGGGGTAACTTGCAACAGTGAGCTGAAATTTAATAGTGCCGCTAATGATCATTGTTTTTTTCCAGTGCTTCCGGAAGCATGCCTCGAAAATATAAGATGCCATCAGAAAGTCTTAAATATGCCAACTTTTCTCCGGAGGTGTTGGTGGTGGTCTTAATCTATCAACAATCAGTCGGAATTTGAAAAGAACAGATCTATAAGATTATCAAACTCATCCTTTCCAGAACACCTCCTGCAACGCTACGATGTCGAACAAGCGGTTCTTCAATTCGTCGGATAGCACACAAGTTCTTCCAAGAAAATTGAGAGATCGGAAGTTCCGCGTCCTGAGTTTCCAAACGTTAGTCCTTATCCGTAGCCTTAGTCCAAGTGGATTGTTCCGGTTCGAATCTCTTCCTTGTGTATTATTCGTTGCTGTACTTTCTTTTTGATCGATGTTAGCTCAGCCGGCCAACAACACACCCACAAGAGGACCATCGTTTGATCGTGGACTGCTGTTCAATAGGCCTGAGCATCACTAGGATTTTGGTTTTTGTATTTAGAGTCCTGGGTGCACTAACAAGACGGTAGCTCAGCCGCTCCTAATATGGAGAACATACGATGCTTTAATCCGTCCCTGACCTAGTAACAGACGCTCGATTATACTTCATTTAGCGTCACCTAGGCTGCACCACGGTGAGGCGAGCTACCTTACAGCCCAAATGTACATTTGTTCTATCGCAGACTTAATAACTTCCTGTGCAAATATTCGTTTCGATTGGGTTACTCACATGTTCTTAATGACATACGGGAAGTCAAGTCAAGTCCCTAAAGCTCGATTCAAAGTAAATCTGGACGCATGGTTTAATACACCACCGCGTCCCAGGTGGTTGGAACAAAAAACGTTTGACCGGCATTTGTTGATGTTTTATTGACAAAGAAATTCTCTAAATCTCGAAATTACGGATCATGGAACTTGAGAAAAAGAATATTATTTTGCACAAACCTCTAGAGAATCCTCCGTGGTCTGCCTCAAAAATAGCAAAAGTGTTTAAAATTCCCAAAGTCATCGTTGTGTCTTGTAATCAAACGCTACAAGGATACTCTGAGTGTGGATAGAGCACATCGCATCTATCATAAAAATGGCACTGGATTTGGCAAAGAAATACGATTTCATATTTTCCACCGTGCGTAACATCCTTTCAAGAGAAGGATATAAGTCTTTTTGTGCCAGTAAACATCCGAATCGCTCCCTGAAACAAAATTTAATGGCCAAAAAGCGAGCATGATTACTATACGAACGAGTTTTGGCGAAATTTGATGGCTGCTTTTTAATGGATGACGAAACATATGTCAAAATGGATTATAAACAAATTCCCGGACGAACATTTTATCTGGCAACTGGTCGTGGGTATGTCCCTTCCAGGTATAAATTAGTTTTTGCTGATAAGTTTGCTCGGAAACTAATGATTTGGCAAGGAATCTGCAGTTGTGGCCTTAAAACCAAGATTTTCATCACATCTCAAAATGACGTCGAAGGTTTACATTAAAGAGTGTTTGAAAAAGCGAATTTTACCCTTCATTCGGCAACACAAAACCTAGGTAATGTTTTGGCCGGATCTAGCCAGCTGCCACTACTCTAAGGAGGTACTAGAATGGTATGCTGCAAACAATGTTAATTTCGTCGCCAAAGAGATTAATCCTCCGGATTGCCCTGAGTTCAGACCGAAAAATATCGGGCAATTGTCACGCGAAAACTTTGAAGATGCGGTAAAGAAGCGACAAATGCGTTTAAAGTGGAATAAGTTTGCCGGTACAGTGTCACCAGCGACTGTGCAGATCTCGATGGCATCGATCACAAGTAAAATGCAACAGTTCGTTTTGTTTGATGATCAACCGTGTATGTTGTTTAATTCTTGAGTTCTGATCACTTGAATGCGTCCAAATTTACTTTGAATCGGACTTTAGTTCGACAGCGCTTCTGGCTAATACGTGGCAGAGAGCCTTGTTAACGCAGCGAAGACGTCTAAGACAAGTTTCAGACAAGTTTTAGACAAGTTTCAGCTGTCATATAAATGAAACGTTTCAGTGATCCGTGAAATAATTCAAAATCTACACTGAAAGATAAGTGTCCGAATTTTACGTGAACAGGCTTTACTAGGACGCTCACGTACGTTTTCGATTACCAACCTTAATCGGGACGTATTTTGACACAATGTTGATTATCCTTTGACACCCTATTTATTTATTTCCATACCATATTGCAAACCAATACAACTTGATCTAATCAATTTATTTTCAATTCTGAAGCAAATATCAATTGGAAAGCTATATTTTTTCACTTAAATGAACACAGAGGGTCAGTTCTCATCGCAGGTGGCTATTTGAGCTTTTAAATTAAGCCATTTGCATAGCTTTCAACTGTCCCTGAATTTAAATGACGATACACTTTTCACTCTTACCGAAGGAAGCCTAGTGACAAGCCCCAGATTCAAACATTAAAAAACTTCCGTAGAACTTTCTTGCGTGAGAATAAAATAATCAACATCCTATCCCCAATCACCCAAACTTTCTGATTGCCATTTGGGAATGGAAACTTTGCAAAGAATGGTAATTTATCTACGCACCCATCATCGTATTCCGAACATGACAGCAGTTAAAAAAAAGGGATCGAACTCTATGAATCCATTCGGGAGTTCCGGAAAACAAAGTGTCGAATCCAAAGCTGATATCAAAACAGAAAAAAAAATAAAATAGTAAAATGCGTTCTTTCCTTTTTCTTTCTGGAATTCAAAAGAAAGTCATTAATAATCATTACAAAACCTTTTCTTATCCGTTAGGTAAATACATACTTCTCGCTGCCAATTCACGGAATCGTGGGCCTAGGCAAACAGAAAGAAAAGCAACACCGTCGCGGAGGGGCAGCACCGCACACGTTCGGCTCAATAATGGCAAATAACAAGGTGCCTTTACGTATTCCAAATGGTGCACCCTGATGGCCATACGAAGCTGAGGATGACGGCGACAACAGCAGCCGGCAGGCTGATGGTGGCCGATGGCGCGGAACGACGAACCGTCAATTATGCCAGAAGTGTTCATTAATCATTTTGTAAATCAATTATGATTGTAGCGAATTGATAAAGTGAGAAAAAGTGAGTCTACTCGTGCGAGGGAAAAAAGCAAACAAATCAAAGGCTGAAATGAGAGCAAAGGGAGGAAAGAATATTCATCCGTAGTCGGCCTCGTCGTCGTAATATCCTGTACGAATGCCGTCGTCGTTGGGCGACGAAAAGATCCAACGTAGCGGAAGGGAAAAAATGAAGCAGCTGGAAAGACGGGGGATTCTTCGCGGGAAGAAGGGTTTCCCGGTCGCATTCGGTTACAATGGGTTAAAAGTTTATGAAATACTGCCTAACTAAGATTTATAGGAGCCGTTCCGAGCTGTCGAAAGGTAGGTGTCCTGTGTTTTGAAAGGTGAAATTGATGATCCGGACTGAATGAGGTTCTGACTCGGGATGAGTTGGAGTTGATTGTTCAGTCAGTATAAAAGTGGCACGCGTTGCTGGTGGGATGATAATTTGGACCGAACAAGGAAACTTATTTGCAGATTGAGAACCCTTTACACCCTTGATAATCGTATGAAAAATCTTTGTTAATTAACGTGATAGTAGATGGAATCCATAAATGGCCGCTATTATGGGCGATCAATTATAACTCCGATTTTTTTGTGTGGCATGAATCTCTGAGACCATACATATTTGAATCACTTGTATTCTGCAGTGAAGCGAAAATGTGATTAATTTTAATCACAGGCTTGGATCGCTCCTTCTGATCTTTCTCGATCCTTTTTGTTAAAGTAAGCGTATGCGAAGTCAATGGTGTTAGTAAATAATGTAATACTTCTACACTCTCGACTGAACATCGGCAATTTTACACCAAGTAGTTACATTCTGTCTTTGTGCACTCGAGTGCGCACTTTAATGTAGTTTCACCGAAAAGCTGTGTGACTCTCTAGTACCAAGTTTTGAGCGATCCATGCGATTATTTCCTGGCAATCAGACAATTAATTACTCTCAATTGAATGCCCTGAAATAATCCAGAAAATGCAGTGTTGAGAATATGCAATGGTAGTTCAGGGTCGGCCATGAAAATATCATTCAAATGATTGAGTTTGAATAAATTAATTTGGTTGTAAAATGATCTTCCTAAAAGGACGGTGAGCGAGGTACCCGTTAGAAATAAAAATTTCTTTCCAGTTTTCTTGGACAGCAGAATACCATCATGTGCTATGTTCAATCCGGATAGTAGTTTATTCAACTCCTCGTCGCAGTAAATGATCGACTGCAAGATACGTGGGATGATTCTGGTATCCTAGTGGATGGCCTTCCCTATCCTTGGTTCCTTGGATTGGTTGTAGCAAGCAATTGTTCTCTGTCCTGGCTTTGCCTTTCATGCCACAACTGGGTGGGCCATGGCGACTAAGGCAAGTCAAAGTTGGTCAAACCATCTGCTGAGAGCCGATGTATAACACTGACATTATTTCGCTTCGTCCTCTGAGTTAAATACTATAGACCGTCCCAGAAAGAAAGGGCTCACATTCAGTTTGTTAAAAAACATGTGTATTTTTATTTATGTCAACTTTTATTCTTACATATGGTTTCTCAACATTGTTTATCAACAGTTAATGAAAGATTTTTGAAGGTTTTTTCATGTATCAGCAAGTTCTCGAACTTTTCCTCTAACGTTATTCATAAGATTCTGCACAGATGGATTAGCAACGATTTCGAACGCTCTTCCATCTGAGTTCGGCTGGCCGAACACGTTTATGAAGATACCTGACCACAGCCCAAAATCGTTCGATGGGACGAAATTCAGGCTAATTTGGGGGATTCATACAATTATCAATGAGTACAACTATCACGTTTTCCGATTTATACCAGTCCATGGTCAACTTAGCGTAATGATACGAAGCAAGGTCGGGCCAGAATATTACAAGATTGTCATGTGGATGGATCAGCGAAAACAGGTATTTTGATTTGACGTACATATCTGCATCTGAGCATTGATTGACGTAAATATCTGCATTAATTGCTCCATTTACGATGTACGACTTCGCAAATTTACTGCAAGATCAAATTACCTGCCAGATCATCGCTTTTTCAGTGAAAACTGAGGTATCCGCCTTGTCAAATCCTCACGAATCGTGTAATATTGCGAACCCGGCAATGCTTTATAGTCGAACTTCGAATACGTCGTCCATCATGATGCCGTACTTATTCCTGGCGAAAACTGGGTCACACAGTTTCCGCACCCGTGGTTCCACGGTGGCTGCTTGTATAGGACTTCTTTTTGGCTGCTTTTGCTTCTTGTACGACTTCGGTTTCAATCTTTCTTTGGCTCGTTGTACGTTGGACTTCGAAGTGTTCATCTTTTTGGCCAAATCGCGAACTGCCTTAGAAAAAGCGCGTCCTATTTTGTTGTTCAATTTGGGGTTAGAACTTCCTTTTTCGTCCACTTCGTGGCAGGTCCGCAAGGGAATACTCCTCCCTGAAGTTCTGGATCGCAATACGCACCGCTTCACACTAACGTTTTCCATTTTTGTCAACTTTCTTAGTGATCATCCTGGAATAGTGCTCCACATGTGTACGATGGCACGGCGTTTTTCAAAGGAAATCTTTCCCATCTCTCGAAATGCGCGTGAAACTTTGCTGTGAGTTGTTTTCGTTTTGACGTTTGGGTGTAAACAATGAGATAGAGCCGACAGACTACCAGAATAAAAATGTTTGTTCAAATGGCAGCGTTACAAAGGTATGCCTTTATTTTCTGGGACAGTTGTTTTTTAATCGTTTATTTTCCGTCGGCCTATTTCCTCACAACTTGGTGACAACCACCGACGCCAGGAAGACGACTCCACCACCTGGTTCCTATATCGCACTTATCAACACATGAGCCGGGATCAACGGCTTTACTCCCCCTGCGAATGAAGACGTGACAGAGATTTTTTCACCTCAGAAAAACCACCGACCCCGACTGGAACCCCAGACCCAATGGTGTGTCAAGTAGCAGCCACGCTTACCACTGCACCATCGGTGCTAGCCTTCTATAGCGTTGAATATCATAGGATGGAAAAAAGAGGGTCACGCGAATGCAACTGAAAGCAAAATTCATAAAAGAGAACTTGCTTGGTTATAAAATCAAACACTATTGCTGTATTAAATGTGAAATGAAACATATTGGAATGAAGAGGAGAAATCTGAAATACGAAATTATCGCGGTATTGCTATTATCTCTTGCATTCCAAAACTTTTTGAAGCGATCATTAATGAAAAACTGTTTTGTCAAATTAAAAAAAGAATCTCTACCTTGCAACATGGATTCTTCAAAGGATGCTCAGCTAACACTTATGCTCAGCTAATTTACTGGAATTGGTTAACTATTCGCTGGTTGCAATGAACAATGGAAACCATGCCGAAGCTTTATATACAGACTTCAGCAAGGCATTTGATCGCATTGATATACCCATGCTTCTATTCAAACTGCAAAAAATGGGTAATGAGCTAAATTTTCTTCAATGGCTCGAGTCTCATCTTACTGATCGACAACAAATAGTCAGATTTAAAGGCAAGACTTCAAATCCTATTCGAGTTACTTCAGGAGTTCCTCAAGGCTCACATATTGGGCCTCTTCTGTTAATAGTAAATTTGTATTTGTAAACGATATTTCCCTCATTTTAAAAAACGTTAAAATTCTTATAAATGCCGACGATTTAAAAATATTTTTAGAAATAAAAAACCAGGAAGATATAAGACTATTCAAAAAGGGGGTGAGACGTTTGGCATACGGACGTTTGGCATATTGATCTTTGGCATATGGATCTTTGACCGACATTTAGCCGAATGGATGTTTGGCCGAATGGACGTTTAGCTGAAAATAGTCTTTTAGCATACATGTATTACAGAGAAAATGAAATAAGAATCTAAAAAAGTATTTTCAATTGCATTAGATCTTAAAACGGAAATAAGGAACCAAAAAAACATTCTCGGACGCATTAGATAGCATCCCGATATTATATAATTATTACACTTAGAGTTTATCAAATTGTGTGCGCATTTGGAGTAATAAGCGTTCTTATTAAGTTTCAACTACATATATCAATTAACTAAAAAACTACATTTTTGTGTTCAGAAATGCAAAAAATGATATTCGGCCATTTGCCCATATACTTGAGAAGTATGAATATGTTTTGATAAAATCGTAGACTCCTGCACACTTAGAAATTATGAATTTTACACGAGACGTAATTCATGTTTGTAAAAAGTCGGGGAACGTAAAGAAAGATTTCGTGAAAAATTAAGTCTCCTGAAACTGACGCATACTCAATTCGACAAAAGATATGTTTGATTGAATTTGTTTTCTCATCTCTTTCAACTGTTTCTTATGTGCTAAAGGACGCTTACATGGGTCGGTCTCAGGGAACAGAAATTTAAATGACATTTTGGTAGTGTGTGATTTTAGGCGGAGATATGTATTTTGTTAAACAGCTAGACAGAATGGGTCATAATATTTTATAATCTTGAAGAAATATGCAGTTCCTCCTAAAGATACTTTCTTTTGATTCTTCACATGGGCCTTCTATGACGATACATATTCCTGTATTCGAAAGCAAACTTCTGAATCAAGCGCTTGCCCGGTTTATTATTCTTTGTGAGACTGTTCCTGCTTTCAAACATGAGCAGTTCTTTGGAGTTTTACTGATCAACGAAATAAAGCATAAATATGACGAAGCGTATTCCTGTATCCAAAAGCGAACTTGGGATTCAGGCGCTTGCCCGGTATAAAACTCTTGGTTATGTGAGATTTTACCCTTCTTTCAAACGTGAGCAGTTTTTCTTTGGAGTTTCACTGATCAAACAAATGTAATTCTCATGATTTCATGCATTTCAATTTGAGAAATTTTGAACCGACTGGTGAACTATGTGAGAAATTAATATATGATAATTTTGAGCTTTAATAAAATTGCATTTTTCTTATTTTACTTTTGAGACGTTGTTTGGTATCAAATAATTAAAATATATTTGGCTGAATGGCTTCGAACCCTAAAATTACTTGGCATGGCATTTCACAGTAGAGTCTGATTTTAAATTTCGACTTTTCTCAAATGAGTTATTCGTCCTTTTGAACAATAGTTAAAAAAAAGTTAAATAGTTAGTCCATTCGGCCAAACGTCCATTCGGCCAAACGTCCATTCGGCAAAACATCCATTCGGCAAAACGTCTATTCGGCCAAACGTCTTTATGCCAAACGTCCATTCGGCCAAACATCCGTATGTCAAACGTCCGTATGCCAAACTTCTTTATGCCAAACGGGGCATCATCATTCAAAAAAGGCGAACTCTTATTTTATAATTGGTGCAAAAAAAGCCTTTTGCAGCTAAACGTCCAAAAATGTAAATCAATATCATTTAGTAGAAAGCGGAATACAGTTGACTGTATAATCTCTCTAGGAAATCAGGCAGTTGAAAAGTGCGGAAGAATTAAGTATTTAGGTGTTATTTTAGATAAGAAACTAACATTCATTGACCAATATAACACAATAATCAGTAAAACAAGTAGCATGCTAGGATTTATAAAACAATTTAGTTACAGCTGTCATGACCCATACACAATAAAAACATTATACGTTGCATATGTGAGGTCAATACTTGAGTATTGTTGCGTAGTATGGTCACCTTTTTCACTCACGCACGAACAACGAATAGAATCAGTTCAAAAGCAATTTATACTGTTTGCATTTCGAAAATTAGGTTGGACAAGATTTCCTTAACCATTTTATAAAGCTTGTTGTATGATCATCAGCATCCAAACATTGAAAGAGCGTCGAGAATTTGCAATGGTCTCAGTTGTAAACGATATCGTTTCGCATCGTATTGATTCTGAAGAACTTTTATCAAAACTTAATTTTTACATTCCAAGTTGACAGCTACGAAATCGAAATGTTTTTACTACAAGCCACCATCGTACAAATTATGCAAAATTTGGACCTCTAAATCGGATGATGGCAACATACAATATGCATTGCGAAAACGTTGATTTTACGACGACAAAATATAAATTGAAGCAATACTTTAATGATATTTGATAAAAAAAAAACTGCTCATAAATTTACTAGAAAATATACGCCAAACACCGCTATATTAATAGAGATTCAAGTCACAAAACATGTAAAAATAGCTGTAACTAAAGGTCTACACGTGATTGACGTCAAATAAATAAATAAATAAAAAGCAGGGCATTCTTCGAAATACGTAATTGAACTACTGAAATTTTTTTTATCAATTCATTTAATTGTACAGGCTCAATAGAATCCACTTAACCGAGCCATACCTTCTGATACTGAAAGAACTAAGTTAAAATTTTAAGAAGTCGAACGAATTGTGAATTTTTCCCATCTTATTGTGTATGCTTGATCGAGCGTGAATAAAAAAAACCTTCAACTATTTTGTGACGCCCTTATTTTTCAAAATTTTGAAATTGTTTACAACTAACTAAAGTTAGAAAACAAATAGCTGCCTAAATACTCCATAACTGAAAACTTGGAGTGCTGCTGTGAAATGAGGAGTGCGTGTCTTCCAAACGACTGGACTTTTCTGATATTGTTATTTCGTTCCTATGCTTCCCACGAAATCGTTTCATGTTGACAATTAAATTGCATCACTTTCAATAAACTGTAACATTTCGCCCTTTGGGTTGATTTCAACGAAATTTTGGGTGAAATGACCTCAGCGTGTATTGTTTACACTGCCTTAGTTTCATTGTGAAATGTGTCGTTGTTTCGAAAATTGAGTCGAAGGAACAGCAAGTGCGCGAGAACATTTTGCACGCGCACCTCGACAACCCACTTCCTTCGCACCGAGCCATCGAAAAGATGTTGAAAATTCACCAGTCTACAGTGTCTTGTGTCATAAAACGTTTCGGGGAACGTTTAACTGTTGATCGGAAGAAGGTGACTGGTAGAAAAAGTGTTCCGTACTGTGTGAAGGATCACAAGCGAGTGGTTACTGCCTTTAAACGCAAACCCAACTGTTCCGTTCGGGATGTCGCGAAAAAGCTGCACTTGACCAAAAGTTTCGTGCAGAAAGCCAAGAAACGAGCTGGGCTCCGTTCATTCAATGTTCAGAAAGCTCCAAACCGCAATGAAAAACAGAATAGGACAGCTAAACCACACTGCTGCATCATGGACGATGAAACACACGTAAAATCGGACTTTAAACAAATTATGTATGTAACTGCGAAAGACAAGTTCGATGTTCCAGAGTCTCTCAGGAAACAGCAAGTGTCTAAGTTCCCCAAAAAATTTACGATTTGGCAGGGGATTTCTTCGTGTGGTAAACGGAGCAAGCCTCTTTTGACAACTTCAACTGTAAATGGTAAAGTATACATGCATGAATGCCTGAAAAACGACTGTTTCCGTTTCTCAAAACACACAACGTCCCTACAATTTCTTGTCACTATTCCAAGGATGTTCTGGAGTGGTACAAGACGAACGGTGTCAATTTCGTGCCCGAAACTCTCCAGAGTTGCGGCCAATTGAAAAATATTGGGTTATAATGAAGCACGAACTTCGTAAGCATCCTAAAGTTGTCACTACAGAACAGGAAATGTTGAAATCATGGTAGAAAGCGGAAAAAAAAATGTCGGTTCAAGCGTTTTACAAAATCTTATGCGTGGTATTAAGAAAAGCTCGGGCTTTTTGATTTGGAAAAGTAATACAGTGAAATAAAAATACTCAAACCAAGATCATACATTGTATTTTATTCCCTGAATATTTCATGACAATCGGTTGAGAGACTTGTTTTTGAGGACGAGTTAAAAGTGATGCAATTTAACTGTGGACACCCTTTGGGTTATAGAAGTTCTGTGTCAAAGAATAGTTTTAGTCTTTGTTCCTCACGATACGATACAACAATTAGTAAAGAGCACTTGATAAAAAACGCTTCTCTAGGATTAACTCAGCCGATCAAGCCCAAAAGTGTACACCTTATTGAAACATTTTCGAGAGAATAAATTGCCCCATTTAATGTATACTTTTGTCCGGCACTATCAGAAATAAAAACACACTCATAGCTGCGGCTCTGCGAAAATTGATTGCTTTGTTATTCGAAAAAAACTCGAGACTTTCGTTCATTATAGTGCTCTGGCAAACACCATCTTCAGAAAACGACATAACAATCATTTTTCCCAGCTCATTGACTTTAACCGTCGCGAAACTGATGACAATCCCAATAAACATCATCCCGGGCTACTAATGTGGATCTTTCTCTAATTGAGCAATGGTTATTGGCCGTGCTCCGAGCCGGGGTACCTTTCTATTTTGCTCATACCAAAGAAGTCACAGTCATATTCATAGTCATCTTTTATTAGATCTCGTACTGATATACCTACATGCATGAACATTCCGGGATCCAGTCAATTCTCACGCTCGATAAAGCACAAATGGCAGGCAGTCCATTAAGACACACATCCTTTCATTGGTACCATTCAAGTAAATCGCTTTTCCTGGTTTTGCCACATCCGGAGACTGCCATCTAGATTCAGGACAGAGCAGCTTCCCTCATCCTTCCAATCACTCGTGCTGTTCACAAGAGCACAACTAAATGGAGATAATTTCCACTTCTTTGGAGACGAAAACACAGCAACACAGCTCTAATCCAAGTTCTGGGCCACTCTTTTCGCTTGGCTTGGTTTAGTAAGTCCAATTGTTTGCAGTTGACAAATATCTTATAAAAGTAGATTAGCGACAACTTCCAACCAACAGCGACGGATGGACAAATGCGCGGGTGGACACTTCAACTTGTGTGCTGAGCAGCGACGCGACAGAGGAATACGACTAGCGCTTTTCACTTATCCCGTCCTGGTCAGTGTAGTAAATGAAAGTGGAGGAGTGAAAAAAATAAATATATTAAAAGACACAGACGGGCGAGAACTGACACTGCGAGGGCATTTTTCTTTAGCTGAAAGAACCCCAAGGCAGGAAAGCCAGCTGCCCGGTAATATGAAGATATCTCCACAATAGGACAGCACTCAACCAGCACAGTGGAAAACTATTGTGCAGTGCATTCTGCACACAAAACACACTAACTGGCAGGCAAACCATCGTCCTTGCCGTCGTCCGTTGTTGGTTGGCTTGAGCGGGAAAATAATTAAAATGGATAACGAACGTAAATAGCTGCAAATGAAAACGGGAAACGAATTAAACAATTAGGAACCAACGGAAGCGGAAATGGAGAGCAAATTAAATAGCAAAGAAATTTTCCTGATTTCGGGAGACGCGCCAGTAGATTGAAATGAGCTGTTGATGCTGCTCCTGCTGTGTTGGGTTGCAGTAAATTTTAAACATGATTATGGTTCATGGAAGCGGAGCACTCATCGAACTGGAAGCGGTGTAAATTCGCTATTCAGCAGTTAAAACGAAGGGTTGATATTCGGGTTTGATGTTTCCCAACCAGCGACAAAATTTCGCACGAATGTCTGAGAATGAAAGTTTCTTGTCGGACAGCTTCTAATTATTCTTATTTTTAGAGAGATTGCCATGCTGCTGCTTGCCGTGTTTTATAACACTGTTGAACACTAATTCATTACCAGAGGCTTTCAAATGACAATAATTTTTCGCTTCTCGAAATAAATCCCAGTATGGATCATTGCATGAAATGTACTAACCCCACTTTTTTGACAGTTCAGGGAGCTTGTTTACAAGGTGTTAGAGTTCGAACCGCTCAAACGAAAATTTTTATTGGCTTTTTCCGGATTCTGTTCGATGCTGTCTGTTTTCCGGCTATTTTACTTCAATCGTAATAAATTTGGAGCGCAAAATCTCAACCTGATCTTACTGAAAATATTCTAAATCCGTGTAAACAAGCTCCCTGAGCTGTCAAACTGCATTGATGACGCCATAGTGCAATGATCTATGTTCAATAATAAATGTACCGTAAGTGTGATAATGTTGGCATCATCGTACAAATAAGGTTCCCGTTTCACCTGTGCATACAATGCCTTGGTTTTATTTGTATACACGCAAGCTATAATGCATATCATAGTAGGCTCCGATTAAAAAAAGCCGATTTTCTTAGCTTGACAGTTGCACCATGACGATGTGACGATGGCAGCGTATTAGTGGTTTATCCCATGTGCAATTGTTGCAAAAAGACATTTAAATCACCGTGGGAGTGTTCCGGTGGACCGCGAAAAGGTTCTTAGGCCAGGCGCCCACTGACGTGGCGGTAGTGTGGCATCTGCTAGCATGTCAAAACACCTTTTCGACGTTCGCCTCACGCCACAAGACTTTGACTCGATGTTCCACCACATCAGTAGGCGCCTCGACTAAGACCGAGAAAAGAAAGGATTACTATCAGTGAAGGTGGTCACAGGTCGTCCGAGGTCAACTCGGATTCCAAGCGTTATCGTTGCCATAAAAACGAAGATTCGGGTGAATCCAGTGCGATCAATGAGGAAAATGGCGAGGGAACGCGGGATCAGCGACTGTACGACATGGAAAAATTTCGGGGCGAAGTCGAGAGCATGGAAAAAAAACTCAAATGATTACCAACCGCATCCGGGGCAACGAGTCTAGCTATGTAAGAAAATATTGAACTTCCTCCAGCGCAAAAATCCAGAAATCTGTCGATCCCGTATCAAATTCCAGAACCGATCCAGCCCCGATCTTAATCCGCTGGATTACTCATTATGGCGCGTCATAAAGGCCAAGGCCAACGCGACCCTAGTACAGCCAGTCTCAGGCCAACATTGACCCGTACCCGGAGAGAAATGGATGCAGGCTACATTATTAGGACCTGCCGTGCGTTCCGGAAGCGTGTGGGGGTCGTATTTGCAGCAATTGGAAACTTGATCGATGATTAACATTGTTTAAGACTCTCAGAAACATCCACCTTTCGAATAAATAAAAAAAAAAAAAAATCAAAATAATAATAAAATTATTATAAGTGTTCAATATCTTTGATTGCTTATTTCATTTCAAAACACTTCCCAAGTAACATTGCCAAAACCATCAAGCTTTATTAAGTTTTATTAAGGTTTTATCAAAGCCACTAGAAATCAATGTGGTTTTATTATGACACCAAGAGGTGCCAATAGGATTCATATTTTAGTCAGGTTTATGAGAACCTACACAGCTGGTTTAAAACGATCTTTAAACCTCGTTTTCTCAAATTCCTTTTACTCCTATTAAAGGTTTTATTTCGACTTTATGAACTCATAATATGCTGTTTTGAAATGCTGTTTTAGGACTAATCATATTATCTGATTATGGTCAGTTGAAAAAGCATTTTAAAACCATTTTGCCTCCAGTAAATGCATGAGGTGGCAAATTGGCATTGAGGAAAGCCACCAAAGAACCAAATAGTTTAAAAGTAGTCATTGCGAAGATAACTTGGCTTTATGGCAGAATTGTGATTTTTTTTCCAATTGCCATATTGAAATATTAGAAATTATAGAAATGTGGAGAAACTAATGCATCAAATTTTCAATGTAATGCAAATGAACTGTATATCGGAGACCAATCTCTACATTCTTTTAGATAACTTTATTGAATTTCATCAATTATTAAGAAATTCATGTTTAATTTATCGAATATATTTGTTTTTATTTTATGTTTGTTGTTTTAAACGCGCATAATTTCCGAGGCACATTAATTTTCGGCTCTTATCGTGCCAATATTCACCATAAAATTCAATGCGCATCTGATTTGGAGCATGCTAAGCTGTAAAAAACTGAATTTGTTTTGGATATTTTGCAATGAAACAAAATTTCCCACAGCCTTTTTTCCTCAGATATTATTTACTGCTAAATGAATCAGAAGAGCAGAGAATCGAACAGAGCAGAACAACAAAAACCAACCACGATATCACAGTTAAGTTTGACAGGTTTTATGAAGGTTCTCAAGTGGTCATAGCATCTATCACTAGAATATTTTCAAAATCTTTATGATCTTATAAAGGTTTTATTAAATTGTTTTCACAATCGTCTATAGAGCGGGCCACTTTGTACAAATTTTGGCTTTAAAGAAGCATAGAAGAGGTGTTGGTAGACAAAACAATTTTGAATGTAGTTTTATCAACACAGCCGGGAGGAATGCTATACGGCTAGAATAAAACTTAAATTGTTACTTGGGTTCCGCTTCATCAGAGCCCAATATCTCTCGATTGGACGTAATTCTGGACAGTTAGGCGGATATGCGGTTTTTGCCAAACAAGTTATATTTTGGGAAATTTCAATACCATCTTTTTCCTGAAGTGCTCAGCTTTAGGATTTCTAGTTACAGCAGAATAGAAAACCATCAATGGAAGGTGCTTGAAATCCTCCAGGACATATGTTTCATCTCCCACAACAACAAATGAACACTTCGTCAAATGTGCGCCGTACAAACGTTGAGCCAGGTGATTTTGCTCTCAAGTTCTGTTTGCGGTTTGGACCTATTTTTATCTCTTACGACTTCAGTCCCTAACGTTGTTTTGGTTTTTGAACATAACCTATTCCTATTTTACAAGCCACCGTTCTAACAGGAGATTCGGAGTTTCCTTCAATATCCTCTTCACCTTTCGGTCCATGACAGGATAAGCACTTGCATTGTTTTGATCATTTCTCAAGTTCCTCTCGATCGTCAAACGTTCCAAGAATGATCTAAAAGTGGAATTTTGTAAACATGTCTTATTAAGCTTATCACGTCTGGGTGTGGTAGTGTGCCTTCTGGAAATGTGGTAGTGCGTTTTGGACGAAAACATAATAAACAGCTGTCAAAAACATCTTTTCTACCACGAACCTCAATGAAAACTTTTGGGTTATCTGTGGAAAAAAACATTTCGTACTCGACGATAGACACGATAGTGTGCCTGCATTTAACGTCACTAAGCTTAATGAAATAGTCTGTTGCTTTTCATAAAAATATCTTTTTTTTTATTGAAATTTTATCTTTGAAAATTAGTATGATCCACTCTGTTTTTCGGCTTTCCCAGGACCATTGAGATATTATTAATACTTACCTAATTTTTTCTTTCAGTTACAAACCAGTGAATGTCATATATATTTTGTACCTACATATATTTTATAGGGACCTCCCTTAACTCAGTCGGTAAAGGCGCAGCTACAAAGAAATACAATGCTGGAGGTGACTTGGTTCGATTCCCGGTCTGGTCTAGGAATTTTTCGTTAAGTCAAATTTCTCGACTACCTGGGCATAGGGTATGATGGTACTTGCCACACAATCATACTAATGCAAAAATGGTACCTGGCATCGAAAGCTCTCAATTAATAACTGTGGATGTGCATTTAGACACACTAAGTTGATAGCAAGCAATAAGCTTGAAACGCTCAGAAATAAGAAGAAGATATAATATATTCTTTAACTATCGCTGTGCATACAAATTCTAATCTTACTAGATCTTAATGGTTAATACTATAAAAGCAGCAATATGGAGGAGAATGATATTTTTTTTTTGGGACATGCTGATGTTATTATTATTAAATAATATAGTAATATTTTTTTAAACAATTAAGTTAATATATATTATAAAATATTGTGGAGGGAGAGAAAAGATTCTTAAGGTAGTTTGAGACCCCTCCCATGGAAGGGGGAGCTCCCATACAAATAAAAAACAAACTCGAGAACTAATCAGGCAAAGGAAACCAAATTTAGCATGTGAGAGTTTTTGGAGGCAAAGAATGTTATTATGGTGGGTTAAGACCCCTCCTCTCTCGAGAAGGGGAGGCTCTCATACAATTGAAACAGAAGTTTCTCCATAACTCAAGAACTAATCAGCAAATGAAACCAAATTTGGCATGTGGGGTTTTCTGGAAGCGAAAAATGTTTCTACGGTGGTTTGAGACCCCTACCCTCTCCTTGAAGGGGGGCTGTCATACAAATGAAACTGAAATTTCTTCATAACTCTAGATCTAATAAAGCAAATGGAAAAAAAGTTGGCATGTGGGGATTTTGGAGGCTAGAAATGTTTCTACGGTGGTTCAAGACCCCTCCTTTTTCTGGAAGGGGGGGGGGGTTCATACAAATGAAACACAAATTTAAACCAAACATGAGAATTCTTCCTACTGTTATGAACATGAAAAGTCTAATGATAGTTTGAGACTCCTCCCCCATTTGCAAGGGGGGGGGGGCTCCCATACAACTGAAACACAAATTTCTGCACAACTCGAGAGCTAATCAAGCAAATGGAACCAAATTTGGCATGTGGCGGTTTTTGGAATAAAATAAATGTGTCTATGGTAGTCTGAGACCCCTCCCTTATCAGGAAAGGAAGGGCTTTCATACAAATGAAACAGTTTTTTTTTGCATAACTCGAGAACAAATCAAACAAATGGAACCGAATTTGGCATGTGGTGGTTTTTGAACGCAAGAAATTTTTCCATGGTGGTTTGAGTGGTGGGGGGGGGGGGGGGGGGCTATCATACAAATGAAACACAAATTTCAACCAAATACGACAATTCTTCCTACTGTTATGAAAATTTGAAGGGGTTTTTGGGACCGAAAAAGGTTCTTATGATGGTTCGAGACTCCTTCCCTGCCTAGAATGGGGGGGGCTCACTCATAAAATAATGGGGAGGCTCCCACATATGCACAAATTTGTGCATAACTCGAGAACTAATCAAGCGACTGGAACCAAAGTTGGTATGTGAGGGTTTTGGAGGCAGGATTTTTTTTCTATGGTGGTTTGAGACTCCTCCCCTCTCCGGAGGGGAGCTCCAAGTTCAATTATATTTTCATTCATTTAGTTGCACGCTTAGCAAAGATCGCATCAGGTTCAACTAGTTATTTATAAAAATCAAAGAGATTTCCACTACAAATGATTTAAGCGATGCAAGGAAACGGAAGAGCACGTGGACATTTTAGATATTCTATTCATTATAAGATATACTGTTCCAGATCATCCATGGAATTCACAAGTTTTGTTAAATAATTTTATTTTTTCCCTCGTGGCTGTGTTATATTGTCTAAAATTTTAGGTTCATAATAGATACGGAAGTTGTTTTACAATTGCAGCAGGATACCGATATGTATAACTGTTATCATCATTTTACTTTATAATATCTCGTCATAATATTTTAATTACTATTCTTTATGACATATTTATTATTATTTTTTTATTATTATTTTTTATTTTTCGATGCGTTTGGCATGTCCACGTATCCTTTCTCCCTTGTAGATTTACAAAAGGCGTTTCGGTTCAAATCTATTCATTTGAACCCAACTTATTTAACAGAATTATCTTTTGCGACGAAGTAGTCCTGTACACTTTAACGCTTTTACCATGTTTTTGATACGATGCAAGCATCAATTCGAACTTCCCGTCAGGATTATCCTTACGTCCGTACAAAATCCGCTCGCACACGTGCTTTTCATTCGCCGCGATCTTTTATGTCACTCTCATGTGAAATATTTCAAAAGTTACAGTGATTTGAAGGTGTCTCGATTTATGAAGATACAGACCTTGTCTATTATATAGCAAATTAAAATAAACTCATTTTCACGATGGTTGCTCTTCGGCGAGATCAATCACCCGTCCAAAAAGGATATATTTCGAATTCCAGTAGTCGACAACCTATTAAAGAGTTCATTGCCCACGCCACACACCGCCTCCGCATGTCTGGGTCTGAGCAGACAGCTGATTATCCGAGTAAATGTAGCGTGAGCATGGGATTCCTGTTTCATCGTCCTCCGTCGTCTTCTCGTTGGAGCTTTTCTGCACGGTGCCGCTCCGAAAAGAAGCGGAAATAACTGCTGCACTCACAACAAAATACAACTCAAGGGATGATTCATATGGATCGGTGCAATTTTTTCTCCATAGTTGCCAGCGGGACGTTCGGATTAACCAACGGTGAAGAATGCACAGACAGACTGGCGAAAAAGGAAATATCTGCACATTAAGTTGCATACCTAAGAATGGATGAGCGGATCGCAGACGGGAAGGAGGCTAGCTTCTGAAAGTGAAAAACACAACTAACTACTGGGCAAATGACACCTGGCTTCTTTCACCTGGGGAATTGTGGGTAAAACATACGAGTCGGTATCTCGTGCTAAGTAGTAATTTACATGTCAACCTTCTACGGCTGTTTACGGAGAAATGTTAAAAGCTTCGTTGTTTTCCATTTTTGGGTCCGCACCATGAGATAATTTAATCCGATTGGTGGACCGTTCCGCCGTAAACAGAAAACAGAACTTTGCCACCTGGTGAGAGGGCAAAGTTTTATACGATTAGTAATTGTAGCATGCGATTTGGTTAATCTGAAATTATTTCTCATTAACATAAATTAAGTAATTTACCAATTGCTATGCTGTGCCTGCTATCGGTAGATGGTAATGAACTCTTATCCCATAAGACCATCCTTGGATCGAATCTTCAGCTATTTATATCCGTTACGAAAGTTTCAAGGATTATTAATTTTTATAGTCCCATCAGATCGTTATCGGATCAAAACAACTAATTTGATACCGTTTTGGTGCCGTATAATCATGTCATGCAAAGATGAACTCGTGCCTCACCGGCCCATTCGACGACCCCAAATCCTTCTAATTACAGTGTTTATGTAAATTTATTGACCATTTGAACCGAAACGCCAGACGGTGGAACGCGATCAATTGTTCGTTCCTTTAAGGCAAGCGGACAGCATACCTAAATACATACACAGAAATCCGGAATCGATTCAATTTAAACTGTTCACCGATGCGGTGATGGGATCCGTTTGTTTGGTGATGTTTTGCCTAAGGGAAAAACATCATCACCTTGTTTGAGCCATTTTTATATCCTCACCGGTCTATCATGTAGCTTTAGAAAAGGAATTAAAAAAAAGACGTGAACTTGAAAAAAAAAGTTTTATAATACACATGGATCGTTTAAATTTTCGAACAGCAAGGCAAGCTTTTGGTTCGCACCTGCTACAGGTGTTTGGATCAATTTAAAAGAGCTCATGCAAATAGAGCGCTTCAATTCGATCAATATCTTCTTAATTTATTGTGAAGAAGGGAAAAAATCGAATAAATTGTCTTTTAAATCTGCGACTAATTATGTTATTTATTGAGTTAACATGTGTACGGGATTCATTGGTCAAGAGTATACATTGGGTCTTTATTTTTTTATCTGTGGTTAACAACTTGGGTAAATAAGTCATCATCGGAGAGAGCAATTCTGGAACGCCAGTTGAAACTGAAGTCAACATTGGAGTAAAGTATGTTTTCGTACGTTTTGTTTCCGAATTTTCTGATTTACGGCATTGTCAGCTGTATTTGCTTAACCCAACATAAAATTTGCCAAAACAATCATAAATAAAAGTGATTTAAAACACTTAAGTGATTTTCACATATGATTTATAGTCCTTTCGATAATGAAAATATTATAATTCACTCTTTAGAGATTTTGTTCCTTTCGTTTGTTTTGAGATGAGCCATTTCAAAAAATATACAACGGCTAACTCATACAATTCCATTTCATTTTTTACCAATAACGACATTTTTACGACGCTATTGATATAACAGGCCAAAGTTGTGAACATAGACAAAACATGTGTGTCTAACATTGGATCTACAGTTTTCATGTTAAATCATTGTTATTTAATCTATGCAAACGATTGGTTTATAACGTGTGACTATTTTTTGTTTATCAAGGCTGGATTATTCGGTTTATCGATTTAATTTAGCCAAATTTAGACCATTCAAAGATCATAGAGATAATCTGTCCAGCTTAACGTGTGAAGTCGTGGTATCTTAAAAGTTAAGGAAATCGAAATTTTCGCAGAAGTAAACAACTATAAATTGATTATCAATGTCTGATTTGCTTTCCCATCAATCGATTATTTTGATAGCAGCATGATTTTGTTAATTATTGCTGAATTAATGACATATTTGGTAGATAGGTCGAATGAAGGAGCTAGGTTAACATAACATCCGTATGGCTCCCAAAAGCCCAAAGTAAACCAACTTCATGATGAAATACGGTGACGGTGGTGGCTATTTCCCCTCCCCACCTGAACCCAAAAAAGCCCTTTTCAGGGCCACCAAAACCGGTGAAAAAAAAGAGTTGACATGTTTTTTGGAAATTCTGGGGACTGTGCTTCGGGGTGGTCAGTGGTGAAACATATTTGCTTTTTGCAGGGCTTTGACAGATATTCGCTTGTTCCATTCGATCAATTTTGCCTCATTCGTAGTCCTACCCCAAGTAACAATTTTAGTTTTATTCCAGTCGTATAACACTTCTCCCGGCTTTGTTGATAAAACTACATTCAAAACTGTTTTGTCTACCAACACCTCCTCTATGCTTCTTTAAAGCCGAAATTTGTACAAAATGGCCCACTCTATAGACGGTTGTGACAACAAGTTAATAAAATCTTTATAAGAACATAAAGATTTTGAAAATGTTCTAGTGAAAGGTGTTATGACCCCTTGAGAACCTTCATAAAACTTATTGGCTACCATGAAAACCAGAAGGCGGCCAAATGGCCACAGCTGTCAAACTTCACTGTGAAATCGAGGTTGTTTTTTGTTGTTCTGCTTTGTTCGATTCTCTGCTCTTCTGATTCATTTAGTAGTAAAAAAAAAAGGTATTGTGTTGCGGGAGATTTTGTTTGATAGCAAAATAACCAAAACAAATTGAGTTTTTTTTACAGCGTACATGCTCCAAATCATATGCGAATTTAATTTTATGGTGAGTATTGGCACGATAAGAGCCGAAAATTAATTAACAACATAAATCAAATTAAAACAAATACATTCGATAAATTCATCATGAATTTCCTGAAAAGTGCTTGGAGTTGGATGAGATTATCTTAAAGAATGCCGAAATAAGTCTCCGATCTACTGTTTTTTGCATACCATTGAAAATTTGATGCATTTATTTGTCCACATTTCAATTATTTCTTATATTTCAATATGGCGATTGGAAAAAACACAGTTTTGCCATAAAGCCAATTTCTCTTCGCAATGACTATTATAAAACTATTTGGTCTTAAGGTGACTTCGTTCAATACCAATTTAAACCGTTTAATGCACTTACTGGAGGCAAAATGGTTTTAAAATGCCTTTTTAGCTAACCATAATAAGATAATTTTAATGAGTCCTAAAACGGCATTTCAATACAGCATTTTACGAGTTCATAAAGTCGTAATAAAACCTTTGAGAAGAGCAAAAGGAATTTGAGAAACAAGGTTTTAAGATCGTTGTTAACAAGCTGTGTAGGTTGTCATAAACCTGACTAAAATATGAAACCTATTGGCACCTCTTGGTGCCATAATAAAACCAAATTTATTAAAAGCGGCTTTCATAAAACTTTAATGAAACTTAATAAAGCAAGATGGTGTTAGCAATGTTACTTGGGACGTCACCTTTGCGTACAACCCCATTGGACTCTTCCTTGTAGGTTTTCAACAAATTTGTCGTCGTTTTTCGTACTGTTTTAGTACAAAGGACAATTATACAAATGCTTCGTCCTTTTGGTAGCGCCAAAAAAAGTCATAATTTTTTTCTTATAGCTTATATTTTAATGATTGAAATTAATGAGCACGCAGTGACAGTTTCTAAAGCATGCCAGGAAACATTTTTTGTATCTTTGTCGCGTCAGTGATCTGAGTCAACGTAAGCATTTCTTTCAGTGTATGGTTTAGCTGTCAGTGAATCCTTTCACCTTCACGTCGACGTGCATATTGTTTACTTTTAAATTGAAGTTTTAAAAATGGCATCTCGACAAGATGAGCTGTGAAATCTTATTTTGGAGAAGTGGTTAAAAAATCCTAATCGTTCACAGAAAACAATCGCAAATTCGGTCTGGGTGACGCAACCAACGGTGACGAATGTCATTAACAAGTTTCTACAAACCAAAACGGTGCAGAGCAAGACTAAGCAGTCGAAAAGGGGAACATGCAACAAAAAAGATGAGAAACAAGTGGTGAAAGTATACAAGAGGAAGTCCAACATGTCGGTCAGAGATGTTGCCAAAAAGTGGATGTAGCTTATTCAACTGTGCAGGACATTAAAGTGAGATGTGGACTGAAGTCATTCAAAGCCCAGAAGAAACCTTGCCTAGATGATAAAGGGCTTGAAAAAGTGAAGTGTAAGGCCCGCAAGCTATATGATTCGTTGTTAACCAAACATGCAAGTTGCATCGCACACGAATATGAATCATACGGGAAGGCTAAATCTTCACAAATGCCTGATAATAAATTCTACAATACACAGGAAAGAGGAAGCCTAGAGTATAAGTTAAAAGAACAGAAGATAGAAAAATTTGAGAAAAAATATCTCTTATGGCAAGCCATCTGTACGTGCGATAAAATCAGCCAATTATTCATCTCAGCCGGGAATATTAACAGTAAAATCTACAGTGTCCTTAAGAACGCCTATTGCCAGTTCTAAAGCATCATTCTCAAAACACCACTACTACTACTGCATCTTGCCACTACTCATCAATGACGGAGAAATGGTACGAGGAAAATAAGGTCACCTCGTGACATTAATCCTCCAAACTGTCCAGAGTTTCGACCGATCAAGAAATTTAGGACAATAATGAAGGCTGATTGTGGGAGACGAGAGTCGAAATCGGTTAGAAACTTCACGCAGAAGTGGACAAAAGCTTACAAAACCGCAGGAGAGAAGCTTGTCCAAACCTCGATGGCAGGAGTCAAGTCAAAGGTTCGAAAGTTCGAGCGTGAGGGTGAAATTTAAATCTTTTATTGCAAGAGTGTAAAGGAACATACTCGAGGAAAATAAATGTTGAGAAATGATTTGTTTGGATTTCTGTTATGTCTATAACGTCTATTGAAAATTTATTTCCGGACACGCTTTATTTCACAAGATACGCTGACATTAAACCCTGGTTTCACTTTTTCGCCTATAATCCTCAGTACAGACAAACAACGACGTATTTCAAGTTCCATACAGAAATCTTTTAAAACTATCTAGCATTCCTTGCTAGCTCTTCTATCCACTTGAATCAACATATAACGACTGATTTCCATCAAATGATTGACAGAATAGAAACTGTTCCACTACACTTAAAAAAATCGACACGTTACTTCCACGTGAAACGCACGTAATTTTCGTCCACTGCCAAAACCAGTAATAAGCACGAGGAATTCACGTAAGAGCTACGTGATTTCCGCGTAATTTCACATTCTACGTGAAAATCACATAAATGTTACGTGATTTTCACGTACAATTCACTGGACACGTAATGTTCACCTGATTTTACTGAAGAAGATTTGGTTACGTGTTCAGGTGGAAGTTACGTGAAATTTCTCGTGAAAACAACGTGTCGATTTTTTTGAGTGTATGCAATTATAGAGAGGAAAATGATAAAAGAAAAAGGCACATATTTTTGAAACAGCTTAAATGAACAGATATCAAAACAGTATAATACGGGCAGCATTAAAAAACATTGAGGGATAATTGAGTAGTGTCGGTCGGATGAAAGTCCCTTTCTAACAAAAGCGCTGGTCCATAAGTTAGACTTTCCACCAACAAGTAACTACTTTATTTGATCGGTCATTGACAATTCATGCGCAATTAGTGGAATGATTGAAACGAGAAGCTAAGGGTACTCCTTCAGATCAGTCGTTAAAATGTGCAGATACAAAGCAACAACATACTGGAAGTGGCTCGGTTCGATCCGCGTAAAGGGTGTATTCGATAAAAATGGCACACACATATATACTCATCAAAATTAAACTGATTATCGGATTTTCTTGAAATTTTCAGGGAATGAAGAACTACTAATGAGTTTTGATTTACAATATTTGTTTTATTCAATTTCGTCTCCCATCTCGAATGCCCGCACCTTCCTTTTCACTCCACCCATCAAATTTTGTACAACCGATTTTCCCAGTGTTTTTGTTGTTTTTACCCAAATTTTCTTCAATTCTAGCTCTGTTTTTATAGTTTTGGGATGTTTGCGAAGTTCCGTTTTCATAATTGCCCAGAATTTTTCAATTGGACGAAGTTCCGGTGAATTTGGTGGGTTCATATCCTTTGGCACAAAATTGACTCCGTTGGCTCGGTACCACTCCAATACGTTTCGAGCGTAGTGGCAGGATGCTAGATCAGGCCAAAACAGAGTTGATCCTTTGTGCTTCTTAATGAATGGCAAGAGACGCTTCTTAAGGCACTCTTCCGTGTAAATCGCACCGTTTATTGTTCCGGAAGTGATGAAGGGAGCACTTATTTCACCACATCCGCAAATCGCCTGCCAGATTAGAAACTTCTTTGCAAATTTCGATAGTTTCTTCTTTCGAACATCCTCTGGAACATCAAACTTCGACTTGGCAACGAAATATTCTTGCCCAGGAAGTTGACGGAAGTCGGCCTTGGCGTATGTTTCGTCATCCATCACGATGCAACCGGATTTGGTGAGCAGCTTCGTGTAAAGTTTCCGGGCGTGGGTTTTCGCAGTGATGTTTTGTTTTTCATTCCGGTTTGGGGCTTTTTGCACTTTGTAAACATTTAACCCAGCACGCTTCACGGTTTTCTGCACAAAACCGACTGACACCTTAGACTTTTTAGTGACATCTCGAATTGACATGTTTGGACGGTTCTTGAATTGTTGTACGACTTTCCTGGCCATTTTACTATCCATTGGACCACTTTTACGACCACTCCCTTCCTTCCTTTGGACACTCAGACGCTCCTTGAAGGTTCTTATTACACGAGACACAGTTGTATTTGCAATTCCAAGCCTTTTAGCAATCCACCGGTGGGACGCCCCTGGATTTTGATTGTGAGTGCACAAAATTTTCTCACGGACAATTTCTTGTTTCGACGACATGACTGGAACTACTGAATGTATAACTATGAAACTTGGCAGATGTGAATAATACACTATGGATAAGATCTACAATTTCTAGGTTTTTTACTCATACGATTCAAAAGTTACAGATGATTTTCTGTGTGCCATTTTTATCGAATACACCCTTTAACGGAAAGGAATAGTAAACAAAAGAGAACACCCAAGAAAACCACCCCAAAAAAGGAGCAAAATCCACACACCAAAGACAAGAGGGATTAGCCAGCGGAAACACCAAAACCCCACACAGAGAAGCCTAAGCGGACCAGTGAAAAATAGTGAAGCCCAAACAAATCTAAAATATTATAAAAATACAATCCCTGATAGTTGATATTTTTGACGCGGGAGGTGGTGTATTTTCCTTACTATCCCCCATGTCACACGGGGGGTTACGGGCCGGCGGGGCGGCAGACGGCGCAACGCCCCACGCGCCCCGCACCGGTCCGCGAACGAACGGCACCACACGCAATACCGCCGAACCCGCCCACCCCCCCCACCACCCACACCCACCCCCCCCATAATACTACTGCCGGCTGGTTTTTTTTTGTTTTTTTTTGGACACACAGGTAGTATAATATTTTATCTAAATTACATATACTAGAAGTTTGGTAGAAGAAATATTGTAAAGATATATAATCCATTGGTAGAAGAAATATTGTAAAGAAATATAATCCATTGTGGACCGGGCTAAAAATGTTAAAATCGACACTAGCGCCACATCAAAAGTGCCAGGCTTCAAGAACTAACGCTTTTTTCAGTCCTCTGGTGAAATCAGGTGAAAAAAGAATAAACTCTATGTTAAAATTGATGCTTTAATTGCATATTAAACTACAAAATGATTCATCCGAGGTGATCATAGTTAAACAAAATTTTCATTATTTTCAAGCAAACAATTTACGGCTTTGCCACGTGTTGGAGAGAAAGTTATAATAAGAGTCTATATTCTCGTGAAATAAGTGACGTGAAGCTAATTTCAGATTGTGAAAACAATAAAAACGCCAGGTAACCGATGGCACAAGGCACAGATAATCTACTAACAAACAGGAATTACATGCAAATTCAAAAAGATGAAACTGATGTTTCAAACCCAAAGCCCGAACATTTATCTTTGACTGGAAAAGGCTCGCATCCGTTGAATGTGGAAATTGCACAAGGGAGCCCGAGTTCTAAAAAACTGATAGATGCCATAAAAAAAAAAAAAAGGCTTGCTTCATTTAGAATTGGAACAAACTTTTGCTCATATTGTGGCGCTCCTGGTGGACGGATTTGGAAGTTCTTGGCGCCCACGTGTCGGGAATTTTGTCAGCTTCACGTATGTATTTTTGACATTCCGCAAATCGACTGTACTTTGTAAACAATCAACATGGAAGCCGAAAGAAGGAAAAAATTGTGCACAGTTATTTGGAAAATCCATTGTGGTCTGCATCTAGGCTAGCTAAACAGCTGAAATTGCCCAGAAATACCGTATGGCGCATTATCAAACGGTATAAGGAAACATTGACGACGATTCGGAAGCCTCAAGCCAATCGTCAGAGTGGAACTGTCGACCGGAAACTGCGTGGTAAGATTTTGAAGACGATTAAGAGGAATCCCAATCTGTCGGACCGTGATTTGGCCAGAAAATTCGGTGCTGCCCATAGTACCGTGAGGAGAACTCGACTCCGGGAAGGAATCAAGTCGTATCGAGCTAGCAAACAGCCAAATAGGACCATAAAACAGAATAGTGTGGCCAAAATCCGTGCTCGGAAGCTATACGACCAGGTGCTGACCAAGTTCGACGGGTGTCTTCTGATGGACGATGAAACCTATGTCAAGGCTGACTTCGGGCAAATCCCAGGTCAAAAATTTTACATGGCAACGGCTCGGGGGGATGTTCCAGCCAAATTTAAATTTGTTTTTGCCGACAAATTTGCACGAAAATTCATGATTTGGCAGGGCATTTGCAGCTGTGGCAAAAAAACGAAAGTTTTCGTTACAAATAAGACAATGACGTCGGAACTATACCAAAAAGAGTGTCTCCAAAAACGAATTTTGCCGTTCATTCGATCCCACAACCATCCCGTAATGTTTTGGCCAGATTTGGCAAGCTGTCATTACAGCATCGTTCAAGAATGGTATGCAGAGAAAAAGGTCCAGGTTGTTCCGAAAAACCTTAACCCACCCAACTGCCCCCAGTTCCGCCCTATTGAGAAATACTGGGCAATCATGAAGAGGAGACTCAAGGCAAAGGGAAAGGTTGTCAAAGACATCAATCAGATGAAGACCTGGTGGAACAAGATAGCTAAAACGATGGACGAAGAAGGTGTGCGCCGCCTAATGAGCCGTGTTACAGGAAAAAATCGAGAATTCCTTCGAAACCGTGACGAATAATTTTATCCGTATTTTTTCTTAAAAGTATGAAGAAAACGCTACATTTGTATGAAAAAAGATCTTGAATTCAATAATAAATAACTGAAATACAGGCAATTTTTTTGTTCCAATTCTATCTGAAGCAAGTTTTAACCTTAAAAGCATAATGATATATATATTTATATACCATTTATTAGAAGTAGAGTAGGAGAAGGTTGTAGTAGGCGATACGAGAAGATGATATATTTAAGAATGCCTTAAATAATTTGGACGAGATACATTCTGTCTTGGCAGAGAGTTGGTGCAATATGAGAGGATCGCAGGAAGCTTTGAGCGCGGACGGTTGATTTTTCGTGAGCTGTCATGGTTTCACTGTTTTACAGCAATTATATATTTTAAAGTTTAACTTATTTTTTTCTTTCTACTTTAAAGAACGTCCCCAAGAGTGATGTGGAAAAAGGTCGTATTCATGCTTTTGATCCACCTTGCCTCCTTAAGAAGTAAGTTCTTAAATAAATCTTTTGTGTATCGTGTTACATAAATCAATACCAGAATATAAAAAGTGTAGGAATGACTGCTTTGAAGCATTTATCATGTCTTTGATATGCTGAAAGCATCAATATTAGGCGTCATTTAACTCAATTATTTTCCGGATTTTTTCTCGTACTGGTTGCGTTTGTTTTGGATTAGATTAGATTAGATGTAAGTGAGTTTGTACAATACAGAAGGAAAATTACAATAGTCTTACTTCATTCGAAAATTGATTTTATCCGAAGAATTCCGAAGAAAGCAGAAAGTACACGATAGCGAATCCCGATATCCGGCACTCCCTGACACATCCTCGACATCTTCGATGGAAGGCTGCTCAAGTCACGACACTGACATCAAAAGCTTCCAATTCATAACTGTGGAAGGGCATTTGAAACAGTAAGTCAAGCAGCAGTTAAACATTTAGTAAAACACCAAATCCAAACTAAATACCGGGAAGACAAAATCGATATACAAGAATATGAAAAGCACCTTCACATTGCTAACAACTAGCATGAAGAATGGTATAGGTTACTCATACACAATGCATACTTCCAATCCCGGCGCTACCGGGCTGGCAATGTGATTTTGGGCAAACCATTTGACTAGTTTCTATCTGGAGAATGTTTGCAAGGGATCTTTTTCATGATTATCACGCATAGTCAGGCTGGTTCATCTCCCGTCGTAGTCACTTAAACAGCTTTTAGGTATTTTTTTGTAACTTGTCCGGGGGTGAGACTTAACCGTGAGAGGTTGACAAGCATGCCATGGTCGCCCCCATTTGCTGAGGAACGGTTTAATGGAGATCGATGTAAACATCAAAGAGTAGTGGACAAAATTGATGTTGAACAATAATGATGTAAAAGACGTAGAAGATGTAATGATATTTTGTTTAGCAACGAAACAGTGAGTATTATGAAAGATGCGTGATAAATGTGAGAGTAGAAGAAATTATCGCATAGAGAATGCGAACGGAATCTAATTGGTTCGTAATGTAGTTTGGATGATATAAATACGAGCCTTCCTGGACTCGATGGCTCATTACCAGGGACGAATGAACTGAAGGGTTGACGACTTTTTTAAAACAATTGCATAGAATAGAATAGAATAGAATCGTTGGTTCATTCTTACGACTAACTTTGAAGCCGACAGAGCAGTAGCAGTAGCAACAATAACAACAGAAACAATAATATCAGCAACAAAACAGCAGAGGAAACAGCAATTCATGTGATCGTGACTAATACTGGATATCTCGGTCCGATGACGTTGGAGAGGACAGAGCAGTAGCAGTACCTAAATGGCAACAGCTGAAGACCTCAGTCGGATTACGACACAAAGCAGGCGAACATTTTTGATCGGTATATAATCCGAGGATATGTTTTCGTTTTGTATATACAATTATTTGTTCATTGAACACAAGTCTCATTCATTGTAAGCAACATTCATACTGTTTGTCATCAGCGAAATTATTTGCATCGACCATTGGATTTCAGCCGAATTATGTGCTTGTGTGACTAAGTTAGCAAGATTTACATGCTTACAAAGCTAACAATCAGTTCAGCGATGATACTCACAAGTTTTTAAATAGTAAACTGGATCCAAAAACCCACAAGATCGGTAACTTTAGAAACGGGGAAGATGGCTCTATTATTGCTTATAGTGAAACAGAAAATAACGTTAATGTTGTAAAAGATGGCATTATAAGCGATTTGGGTGAAAATTATAACGCTGTTGTTCCCTCATCGGTGCCAAGTGATGGATATGAGTGAAAAGTTTCCCTCCGATGATTTCATTCGGATTTAAAAAAAAAACAAAACAAAATGAAGACATCGCGATAAATGAAGTTAAAATAATAAGAATGTATGAAAATCCAAGCTTCAAATACAACAAATTTAATATGGTAATTGAAGTTGATAAAAACACATATAATCACGTCAATATTAAATTTGATTAGTGTCGTGTTGTTCCTGAAATCCAGCTTTTGAGGTATTTCCAATTTGGAGAACTTGGACGCATGAGCATGGATTGTAAAAATGATGTAGCTCTAAATGTAGTTAAAGGTCACACGACATCTGAATGCACATCAACTGTTTTGAAATGTATTAATTGTAAAAAAAAAAACAAATGACGAACGTAAAATTTACTTGAACGTAAACCACGGCGCGTTTAGTAATGAATGTAAAATTTTGAACGAAAAAGAGCAGCCTGCATTTCAATGAATAGTAGCAAAGTTCCAATAGTAATGTGAGTCAATTCGATATTTTGTACTTCAATATTGCCGGGTTGTCTACAAACTACGTAGAATTACGTCAGATTGTACAAGAAAAACGTCCATAAAGGGCGATACGGTCAAAATTTGGTCAATATCAACTTGACGTATTTCTTTCAATTTTGCATTTAAAAAACCTGAACACCCCTCATTTTGAAGGTGTGTGTGTGTGTAGAATGTTGCTCCTATTTTGATTTTGGAATTCACTCTTCAGTTGTCAAAATGCCGTCCAAGCAAGAAGAGCAGCGTATCAAAATTTTGCTCGCGCATCGCGAAAATCCGAGCTACTCGCACGCAAAGTTGGCAAAATCGCTAAAAGTTGCCAAATCAACCGTTACAAATGTAATTAAAGTGTTTGGGGAACGTTTGTCGACAGCCAGGAAGTCTGGATCGGGGGGAAATCGAAAACCGGAAGCCGCTGAGACGACAAAGAGAGTTGCCGGTAGTTTCAAGCGAAACCCTAACCTATCTCTCCGAGATGCCGCAAATAAGCTGGGTGTATCGTCTACAACCGTGCATCGAGCCAAAAAACGAGCCGGACTATCGACTTACAAGAAGGTAGTGACTCCAAATCGCGATGATAATCAAAATACGACGGCCAAAGCGCGATCCCGGAGGCTGTACACGACGATGCTGACGAAGTTTGACTGCGTGGTAATGGACGACGAAACCTACGTCAAAGCCGACTACAAGCAGCTTCCGGGACAGGAGTTTTATACGGCAAAAGGAAGGGGAAAGGTAGCAGATATTTTCAAGCACACAAAACTGTCAAAGTTTGCAAAGAAATGTCTGGTTTGGCAAGCCATCTGTACCTGTGGCTTGAAAAGCAGCATTTTCATAGCTTCCGGGACTGTCAACCAAGAAATTTACGTGAAAGAGTGTTTGAATAAACGTCTGCTGCCTTTCCTGAAGAAACACGGTTGTTCCGTACTGTTTTGGCCGGATTTGGCATCTTGCCATTACGGTAAAAAGGCCATGGAGTGGTACGCCGCCAACAACGTGCAGGTGGTTCCCAAGGACAAGAACCCTCCCAACACGCCAGAGCTCCGCCCAATTGAGAAATACTGGGCTATTGTCAAGCGGAACCTAAAGAAGACCAAAAAAACTGCTAAGGACGAGCAGCAGTTCAAGGCAAACTGGCTTTCTGCGGCGAAGAAGGTGGACAAGGTGGCTGTACAAAATCTGATGGCAGGGGTCAAGCGTAAGGCCCGGCAATTCGGATTTGGAAAAGCGGAAGCCTAACTGAATATTTTTCCTGAATTTTATGCTAATTGAACTTGAAAAAGAAATTTAATTTGATTTTTTAAATAAACGATTTCACCGATTTACACGCGTTTCCCCTTGACCAAATTTTGACCGTATCACCCTTTATTTAGTCTTTTTATCAGAAACGCATACAGTTGACAACAAGCATTTGATCAATATAGTATTCCGCGATATAATGTGGCTGCTTGTTTATCACATTCTAGACACACTGGCGGCGTTGCTATTTATGCTAATGAATCAGTTCAATTCAAGCTTCAATTGAACAAAGTTTCTGACGGCAATTGATTTTTAAGCATTGCTGTTGTCCGTGTCATTGTATCATTTTCCCAGTTTTAGTGACCAGCGTTATATTGAAATTTTGGAAAACTGGTGTGAGATTTTTTTAGATTCTAGTGAACTTAGCGTGCATTTTTTTTATTTCCTTAATTATCGAGATTTTCAGCCCTGGGCTGGTTCATCTCCCGTCGTAGCCACTCAAATACAATTTTTTGGGTATTTCCGTAGCTTGTCCGGGGGCTAGATTTGAACTCGTGATATTGGCGAGAGAGGTATGGATGCTAACCTCTACGCCGGGTTCGCCCCCCAACTTAACGTGCTTGCTGGTGATTTTAATATACATTATTGTTCTTCTTATTCTTTAGCATTTCAAGCTTATTGCTTTCGCAATTAACTTATTGCTTGCTCTCAACTTAGTGTTCTAAATGCACTTCCACAGTTATTAATTGAGAGCTTTCGATGCCAAGTACCATTTTTGCATTAGTATGATTGTGTGGCAAGTATAATCATACGCTTTGCCCAGGGAGTCGAGAAATTTTCCTTAACGAAAACTTCCTAGACCAGACCGGGAATCGAACCCAGCCACCTCCAGCATGGTGTTGCTTTGTAGCCGCGCCTTTACCGATGGAGCTAAGGGAGGACCCTTAGCTATTATAAACTATTGTGGCAGTTATAATTCAAAGCAGATTATTAAATTCGTTAATTTAAAACAATTGAATAATGAATATACGCGTATTTCAAGACACAGTAAAACTTTGATTGACCATGTTTACTGTAATTTTGATTCTGTAAGTGTTGTTATAAACTCTTACTTGAAAGTAACCGATCATGAAACCATTATTATTAACGTTGAAGATAATAGTAGTGCTGACAGCGATTATGTGAAATTGAAGTGTTGGAAAAAGTGTTCGAAACAAGCTATTTTAAGGCTTGTCGAAAGAAGTGTGGATTTTCAAACAAAAACCGGTTCTCTAGATCAGAAATCAGCTGTTTTGACAGACGTCTTAAAAATATTCACCAATAAACTAGTCGAACATAAATTTGTTTTCGAAGAGAAATCGAACAGCTGGTACAATTTGGATCTTTTGTGTCTTCAACGTAAAAGAGACAAGCTGTACAAGAAATGGCGTAGAAGTAAAAGGCATATCTTTTGAACAGGTACAAAAAAGCGCATAACAAATATATTCAATACGTTAAACAAACTCGTTGTGAATATATTCAGAGGAAAACCGATTTGCATCAAAACAACAGCAAAGAGTTACGGGAAGTTTTGAAATCTCTGTGAAAACCTAGTAATCGCAAACCGCGATCCATAACCTTCAATGGCACATAAGAACATTCAGAGCACATCATAGTATGTAGATTCTGTCAATTAATCAATGCATTGATCTAGTAGATGAGCCAGACGAAATAAAACAGCCGATTAATATTAACTGAAGTTTTGAAATTTTTCACCCAATAACGTTTGAGGATATAAAATCTATTTGCTTTTCTTTGAACAAAACGGCTGAAGTAGATAACGAAAATGCAAGAATACTACAAGATTGCATTAATATCATCGGAAACAACCTGCTGGACCTAATTAATGAATCGCTGCAAACTGGGCTCGTGCCACAACTTTGGAAAGAATCTTTAGTTATTCTCATTCCAAATGTCGAAAAAGTAGAACGATTAGAGTCGAAGAGTTTCGCCCTTTTAATATGTTGCACGCTTAAGAAATCATTGTGGAATTGTTGTAAAAGGCAAAGGTCATTCTTGTGAAACAGCGTTAAATTTAGTTTTAGCAAAATGGAAAGAAAATGTAGAGCGTAAAGATACGATTGTTGCTGTTTTTTGGATCTGAAACGTGCTTTTGAAACGATTTCTCGGCCCTTGTTGTTAGAAACAATCAAGCGGATTGGATTTTTGGGTTCTGCACATAGATGTTCCGAAAGCTTTTTGTCTGACAGAACTCAACGAACGGCTTTAAATGATTCTGTTTCGAGCCCTGCGGAGAACAGCCTGGGCGTACCATAAGGGAGTGTATTAGGGCCCATTTTATTCATCCTATATTTTAATGGCATGCAACGAATCTTGCGATTTTGTGATATTAATCTTTTTGCTGATGATACCGTGTTGTTCATTGCAGCTAAAACCCTCAATGGGCCGTTTTACATTTGAATGCAGATGCTCACGAAAATTTTAAGTTGAAATCTACGGCTTTTTTTTTAATATATAACATTGCTAGTGATGGAAAGTGATCCGGGAGTTCATGTAACTGTTAATGGAATCAGATCGGTTCTGTTTTTGTTTGTAAATCTGGTTAATTTGTTGTTCATATTAAATTATCTTAAAGATAAATCGTCCAGCTGAAACCTTTGTGGGGGTATGTGGCGGGATCATCATCATCAACGAAATTTGCTATAATCTGAGAAGTTAAAATAACAAACATTATAACAAAATTTCCTCAACGTTAAACAAGATTGTAACAAAATATGTTATATTTCAAACAACAATACATCTTAATGTGGTTGAAGGGACTAAATTATAACTTGTTGTTTGAAATAATAGGGTTCACAGAGGCGAGCTGGATTTGGAAGTGTAGTCAAAGGAAATTAGTCAATTCTTTCATCCGCTGTTACTGCATGAGAATTCATAAAAAATGCGAGTTGATTAGTTTTCTATCACCATATTTTTAATTGTGACACTCTGTGGTCATTTAACTTTCAAATAAAACCCATTATTCTCTCCAATGCTTCTAAAAAAATTAAAACCAAAATAAAAATAAAATTTACAATCCACTGTACAATGTGCAAAAGGATTTTCATGCATAAAGAATGTGAACACCAAAAAGTAGTCAAAGGGAAATTAGTGGTATTAAATGGAAAATATGAGAAAATCAAAAGTAAATCATTTATATAAGACTTCATAAAAATACAAATATAAAACATATACAGTTAAGTCAATTTGACCTGTTATATCCAAATGTCCGCACCTTTCGTTTGACACCTTCCATCAGTTTTTGCACAGTGTCATCCGTCACCAATTTTGCAGCTTTCTGCCAGTTACGCCTGAAGCTTTTCTCATCAATTGCTACGCTATTCGTTTTTCGAAGATTCCTCTTGCCCAGAGCCCAATACTTTTTGATCGGACGGAGTTCTGGCTAATTTGGCGGATTGCTATAATTTGGGACAATATTTACACCATTAGCAATGTACCAATCCTTAGCCAGTTTTCCATAGTGGCAAGATGCCAGGTCAGGCCAGAACAGCACCGAACCGTTGTGTTCCCGAATGAACGGCAACAGTCGTTTATTCAGACACTCTTTTACGTAAATTTGTCCATTTAGAGTGCCAGTCGTGATGAAGATGTCGCTTCTGAGACCGCATCCACATATTGCCTGCCATACGAGGTATTTTTTTGGGAACTTCGACAATTTTTTTTGCTTAAAACGATCAGCAACCTTTCCTCTTTGCAACGAGGTATAAAACTGTAGTCCCGGTATCTGCTTAAAGTCAGCTTTGCATTATGTTTCGTCGTCCAATATTATGCAGTCGTATTCCTTCAGCATAGTGTCATATAATTTTCTCGATCGAGATTTTGCGCTCTTGTTCTGGCTGTCGTTACGATTTGGAGCAACACCTACTTTGAATGATTTCAAGCCTGCACTTTTCTTCACTTTCTGGACGAACGATGGAGACATTTTCACTTTTTTCGCCACATCACGAACGGAGATATTCGGTTTCTTCTTAAATTTTTTAATCACTTTCTTCCTCTCCGCGACGAAACGAGAATCATGGTTACCTCCGGAACCGACCTTTCTCTTTAAAGTTAAGCGCTGCTGAAAGTTTTTTAGCACTTTAGTAACCGTCGATTTTGCGATTTTTAATGACTTGGCAATATCGCCGTGCGACATATCTGGATGTTCCACTCTTTTGTGCAAAATTGCTTCGCGCACGCGTTCTTGATTCGACGCCATTTTACTGAATAAAGGTTGCTGTAGCCAAACGACGTCTTCATCATAGCACACATACATTAATATTCATGTAGTAGTGATCGGATTAGCAAAGCGTACACGGAGAAGACTGCATTAGGGCATTTCCGACGACTACTTTTTGGTGTGCACATTCTTTACAAGTCAATCGCTTCTACTATTTTATCGTTCACGAACATGTTGCTGTTTCTTCTGTGGAGAAAAAAATCATTTGTTTGCCTCGAAATGAAATTAAAAGCGCTACACGATTCAAATTGACAATTTTGACTTCATCTTCATTGATATCTCTCCGCTTAGCATGGGTCACCATAGCCTAGAGAGATGACCACGAATACCGTAGCAGCTCTTTCTATTTGAACAGGATCAATTCCCGAATCAGAAACATTAAGAAAAAATTACGAAGGAGCCTCTCCCCCCCAGGGTTGCGCTTTTTTCGAGATTCAATATGACTCGATTAAGCAGAAATGTCAAACACGCAACGGTAAGTTCTTTAGACGGCGCACGTGGTATTGCCTATGAAGCCAGCTTCAGAAATGGTACAAATCAATTTTGTTGCAGAAAACAACGAATACATTGGTGAGTTAAACCAACGATGACGTTGCATAAACTAAATGTTCAATGTGCTTACCGCTATCATCATCGCTAAATCATCGAAGCAACGCGTATTTAACTCTTCCGTCATATTTAGTGATAACCTGAACCCAAATTCACTCATCAGCCCCTGTTAGATGAGCGAAGATGCCTTTAAAAACGAATCGTTAATTCCTACTGTCATCACTAGCCTTATTTATAGCATGAAGGCGCATAATCGCAAATGATGTTAAAAGCAGCATAAACACAAAACAAACTCAAGAACTAGTGTACAAAAGCCTCAAAAGCTTTGTACGATGGAATGGCCAACAAGAAGAGAGAAAGTAATATCCTTGGTCTCCGGAAATCTCGAAAATAAATTCAACCAAAGCATAACACAAAAAAAAAAACATAAACAGATCATGATCACATAAAAATGCTCACCGAATTTTGCCGCTGCTGCTCTGTTTAATGCAACCTTTTACTACAGCAAGGTTGTATGGTATCTGGCTGCCCAAAGACGAAGAACGTGTAGTAAAGGAATAATTTATATCAATTTTTTGCGTGCTTTTATTATTTTTATGAATATAATATAACATAAATGCATGTCTTTTTCAGCATGAACATACTTATATGAACACGGGGTAACACATTTACTTTGTCGGTTCCGTTGCGTGCATGTCTCCTCTGGCAAAAGGTTTTGGTTAGCTGATGGAGGGGGGCAGAGCAGGGGCAGAAAGCTCTGTTTTGAAGTTGTATGAATGAAGACAAACCGTTTCCTTTTCCTTCAAGAAGCGACCGGAACATGGGCGATGAAAGGAAACAAAATATGGTTCCCCTTGGTTGGACATGGTTGAATGCGATGTTCTGGGCTGTTTCAATATCTGAAAGTGATAAAAATCTTACATTCAGAACAGATTTGCATTGCTTCTATTTATTAGATTTGATTACTTACGGAGAAAGCAATTTCCTAATGATCATTTACTAATGAGGGAAGACGTGAAGGTTTGAACTTGGAATAACAATATTCAACCCTGCATTAAACCAATACAACATGATAGTGGTAAGTACTGTTCTCGAGACATGCTTCGCGTTGCATGCCTTTAATAAAGAACCCACCATCACCATTCAAGTGATTCTAGCGATTCCTCATATGAATGTTCGCAAGATTTTGGGCATTCTGCAGTGTGCGCCCGCACGTTCATTGTACCGTCCTGTTTTAATGCCATTCAGTTGCTCTTTTTTTGGTCTGCGCCCATTGTTGCTGCGATATACTACAGTATCATTATTTATGAGATTCTGTAGAACATAACTGTAAAAACTCTTCATTTCCCTCCGGAGATTTCTTCCTTGACTAGTTTCGACTAGGACGTATTGAACCACAGCAGCGAGGTGATTTCATGTCTTGGCTTTACTAACTTCTAGAGCTCCACCAGCATCATTCTGGTTGCCGTTGCCATAGTCTTTTTTACGACTGGTAATAAGCTTGATGGTACGAAAACAAGCCTAGGTATTGGTCAAAAATGTATTAAAAATTATCAGCTTGATAAAGGGAGAATGAGACTGGGGAACAGCAAACGACTGGTGAGATGTTCATCCCTATACAGGGATCAGCCACTTGCTGAGTTGGTAGTAGCATTCTCTTTTTTTGATGGGCAATAGTCTCATCAACAACGGCAGGAGAGTTTATCGCCATAAACTGGAATGAACCGAAATCCTCAGAAGACCTATTCAACGCGAGGGAGGAATTATGGGCGGTTCCAAAAAAAAAAAAAAAAAATAGGATTCTTTCACAAATTTTTACACCTCTCTTCAAATACATGTCCGTGAATTCAAGATCTCTATAGGAATTTCATCGGGCAACGATATAAAAAAATTCAAATTATGTGTTATTTCAACACATCGGGTTTCAATAATTCAGTTTGCAGCTGATAACAAACAATCATTTTTTATGCAAACTAATTGATTTGTGGGTACCGCTGCTGTCATCAATATTTACTCTAGGGTGAGTTTAGGGATGACGGTTATACTCTTCAAAAGCGATAATAACCCAATAAGACGAACAAGGATTAAAAGCTTTTTGTGGGGAACAATAAAACATAGCAATGTGTACAGTGGCCGGTGCACGTTGATTTTATGGAGATGAATTTAAATTTGTTTGGAATAGGGACTGTTACCTAAATGCTGATTCACCAATGTTGATCTCAATCGTTCTAAGTATCGACGAACTGGTATGTGGAGATAACTCTACCAGTTTTGATACAAATGCACCAGGAAATGCACCAAAAAATGCACCAGCAAATGCACCAGCGAATGCACCAGCAAATGCACCAGTAAACGCATTTAAAAAAAATAAAATCAAGATATGAAGGATAAGCAGTGCAGATACAGTGTCGGAATTTTGGGACAATTTCTAAATTTTCCTGGGCATTGAGCATGACTGTACTAACCAATTAATTGACGTAACATACTCATGCACAATTCTATAAAAGATATAAGATCTCTAAGATTTTGGTAACAAATGGTAGTCTTGTTCCTTATCGAATAATATTAGACCAGTTTTGTTTTATTTCGTCACTAGGGAGACCTTTTCTGCGTTTGGGTGGTCCAAAAATTCTACGAAAAAATATTTTTTGTCGAAACTCATCCCTTTGGAACCACTATTACCAAATTTTATCAATATAAAATGCAAATGAAAGGTGATTAGTAATAGTTTTCAGATTTAAAATGTTGATTCACCTTAATTGCAATATTAATTATTAATTTATGATAAGATGAGATTGCTTTTAAGTACGTTCCTTTTGTTTGATTGTAACATAGACTTTTGCGCATATTTCGGATATACATTAACAAAATAGTATGCTGTTTTAACTTAAATGTTCGACTTTATATGAACATTAGAGGGAAAATACAATAAAATATACCATCTAGATTTCGAAGCAATTTGCGGAATTTTCCCGGAATACGTTTCATAAACCGGCGCACATTATTCTCACCCATCGTTTTGGCTATCTTATTCCACTTGATTCTCAATTCATTAATGCTTTTGACGACACTACCATTCACCATCAGCTTCCTCTTCATAATAGCACAAAATCTCTTTACTGGCTGAGCTGGGGACAGTTTGGTGGGTTGAGTTCTTTCGGTATAAACTGAATCCCGTTGGTTTCATACCACTGTAGCACTGTTTTACTGTAATGACAGCTTGCAAGATCTGGCCAAAACATGACAGGCTCATTTTGGGATCTGATGAATGGCAATATTCGCTTTTGGAGGCATTCCGTTCTGTACAGCTCTAAATCTTATCAGTAAATGTTTAATCAGTCCCCTTGGTCTTCCTACCGCAGCTACAGATGCCTTGCCAAATTATGTATTTACGTGCAAATTTATCTGCAAACACAAACTTGAATTTGGCAGGAACATCTCCCCGAGCCGTAGCCAAGTAAAATGTTTGTCCTGGTAGCTGTTTGAAATCGGCCTTTACATAGGTTTCATCATCCATGAGGAGACAGCCATTGAATTATGTCAACATCTGATCATACAGTTTTTTGGCACGAATTCTGGCCACATTGTTCAGCTTTTGATCCCTATTTGGTTGTTTGCAGGCACGGTATGACTTGCAGCTTTCCCGGAGACGAATCCGTTGCACGGTACTGCGTGCGGCGCGAAACTTTTTGGCCAAATCGCGGTCTAAGATGTTGGGGTTTGCTTTAATGTTCTTGATGACTTTGTTCAGCAGTTGACGGTTGACAGTACCCGTCCGACGCTTGCTTTGAGGCTTGCGATCCGTCGACAAAGTTTTTCTGTACTTTTTCAAAACACGCCGCACGGTATTTCGGGGTAAACCCAACACTTTAGCAAGTTTTGGTCCAGACCACGAAAGGTCTTCCAAATGATTGCGCACTATTATTTTTCTTCTTTTTTCTTCCATTTTGTATTTCTCTGAAATACGTTCGAACTACACCGCAAAAATAAACTTCTGATGTTGTTATTGTTATAGGGATCAAATAAAATGTCATAGTTTACATATCCGACCACTAGGGTTGATGTAAGAATAAAAAATGTTTGTTCCAATACTAAATGGGGCATACCTTACAGAGAAGTTAAAATTTCCGAGCCGTGTTAGAAATTGTACATAAGGCTAAAGGTATGCGATGAAGGGAACACTAAAATTATTTTAGCTACCGCTGGCTGCCAATTGGCAATAATATGCAACAAACTGTTAGATAAATTCCAACCAAACAAACTTTTAACTGGGAAAATTTAATTGGTCGTCTTGAAAAGGACGGAAATTGTCCTCATTTGAATTTAAACCTTCTAGGTCTTTTGAAGAAGCAGGATATTCCGTTGCACGTTGCGCCTTACCAAAAGATGGGTGCCAACTGGATCACGCCAAAAGCATCTTATTTCGTTCCTTGAGGTTGCGCCCACCGACTGGCTACAAATACACACCCCACACTACCAACATGTCATATAAATTTCGGTGCCTTGAGACCAACGCATGCAAACGTCCTTTAGCACATAAGAATGAGTTGAAGGAGATGACAAAATAATTTCAATCAAACACACCTTTTGTCGACTTGCTCATGAATCAGTTTCAAGAGACATAATTTTAAATCATAGTGTACGTTCCCCGACTTTTTACAAATATGTATTACGTCTCGTGTTAAATTAATTATTTCTACTATGTTAGTCAAAAAGTTTTGAAAGTGACATCTATGGAGCAGTAGAAAAACATCGACTGTAGATGTGATAGCTGACACCATAGGAATCTCGCATGGAACAATATGGCATATTTTGGCTGAAGTTTTGGGTTACAAAAAACTGTGTGCACAATTGGTGCCGATTTACTAACATAAGTAATCCTTGCACTGATGGTGGGTTCTTATCACATAACATCACATCAAGTACCACAAAGACATTATTTTTCTCGTAAAATTTCTACCACCATGATCCGGAATCATAACAAGAGGCTAAGGAGTGGTGTGAAATAGGCATTTTGGCTCCAAAGCGAGTTCGTGTCTAGAAATTGGCCAAGAAGGTGGGCGTCAGTTTTTTGGGATGCGCAAGAAATTTTATGGATAGACTATCTCCAAACTTTTGCAGAAGAAAATAATCATATTTCACACCTCAAAAAAATCCTTCGTGAAAGCATTGCGGAACGCTGGCGAAGATCTCTTGCGCATCGAAAACTGCGCCAGTTGCAGTGGAATGCCTGTAACTAGAAAATGAGAAGAAAGATTAGTAATTTATGTACATTTAATTCCAACTACCTTTATGGCTTACCTTGACAGATACGCATATTTCGTCTACAATGTGCAGACTTCTTCAGTGTCGTGTACTAACAGTCGACTGACTACACGAACACTGAAGAAGTCTGCACATTGTTGACGAAATACGCGTATCTGTCAAGATGAGCAATAAAGGTAGTTGAAATTAAATGGAAACTATTAATCTTTCTTCTTATTTTCTAGTTACAGGCATTCCACTAAAAAGCTCACACTCTCTAGGATATGTTCACCTTATTTAAAAAATCTGGACCAGGCTTTGATGGCAGCTTTGATACCACGTCATGCACGTTGAGTAGGTGATATATCAGCGTTGTGGATCAAAAATCGTATTAACAGTGACAAAATATTCACGGCAGTTCTAAAAGTAGTTTATGATTTAATTTCTGTAGAGTTAGTTTAAACTGAGTAAAACATTCTTTAGATTGACTAGTCGACGAATTAACATCATCGGTTTGAATCTGATGAATACTGCTAAATAGACAACATATCAATCCAAAAAAGATTTACATAAATCTGAGTAACCCAACATTTTACAAAATTGTGTCGAAAACGGCTCAATTTTGGGATTTGTAGGGTGGCCGACTCAATTTTGGTTGAGCATTTTCTTAATACCAGGAAAACAAAAAAAGCAAGCTGAATAGCAGCTGGATAACATACATAGAATTTAATTACAACTAGCTTTGACAATCTTTTCAACGTACTTTTGACTGCTCTCAACTTAGTATTCCTTCAGTGCTTCTTCTTCCTCAGTTATTAGTTGAGCCACTACTACGGCGTTGAAAACCGTTCTTTTACCGACTGAGAAATTTGAGACCCCTAATATTGAAGTGAAACAGAAGAAGGTTAACAACAGTCGATTCAGAAATCAATAGAAGCTTTCAGATTCCTCCTTAGCTTAGTAAGTAATGGCAGAGCTTCGAAAAAAAAACACCATGCCGGGACTGGCTCCATTCCCGGTCTTATCTTCAAATTTTTCTCGAATGATAGTATCTTGACTCTCTTAGCATACATATAATTGTACTTGGATCACAATAAGAGCAATTCGAAAATAGTACACGCAACGATAACTTTCAATTAATATGTGTGGAATTACGTTTAGAACTCCAAGTTGACAGCTAGAAATGCCTTAGAAGTAAAAGGTGTAGACTGACAAAATCGATAGTCTTGCAAAAAGGGATGAGATAGTGGATGAATGTAGAGGGAAAAATCGGAAAATCACAATAGAGATTTTATATTGAATTTATATTCGGCTGATTTGTCTTAATACCAGCTGATTATCATCTCAAGCTCAGCCAATCAGCTGGTTAGTAGCAGAAAAAAAGGAGTTCAATAGCACTTAATTGAAAAAATATGTTTACTTATGAATAAATACAGCCAAAAAGCATCAGTTTGGACTCTATGATATAGCTGATTAACAACTGTATAGCTGCAAAATAAAAGTTAACTGCAGCTGAAATGCAACTGTAGCCTAACAGCAACTGGACAGTAGCGAAAAGGCTGCTTAACAGCAACTGAATAAAGTTATGCTAATTTTTAATTCTTTTTTTTTTCTTCAATATAGTGCAAAAATTCTAAATAAACTTACGTTTTCATAAATTGCCACACGATGGCGTAAATAGAAGAAAATTTGTTCTGCACAAAGGACAACAACAGTGACATGTTAGGCTACGGGTAGTGCAAAAGAGTTGAAAATTGCCCGAACCACCGTTTGCGCAGTGCTGAAACATTTCAAGGAACATTTCAAAAATCAATGCGTTGAAGCGGTAAAGTGAACTGGCAACTGCGTTAGAACGTCATGAAGGCTTGCAACGTAAATCCAGGGCTTTCGGACTCGGGTGTGGCCAACAAACTTGGGGCTGATCGCAGAACAGTTAGAAATATATGTACGAACTAGTGAAGTTTTCTTCAATAATTGGGCTGTTATGCAATCGAATCGAACCGTAAAGCAAAATAAAACAGCCAAAACGTGGGCTCGACAGCTGTTCGTTAAAATTTTGACTAAATTCAACGAATGCATCTTTTCGAACGAAGAAACGTACACAGAAAAAAAATCTGAATTTTCATTATGATGTAAACATCGGAGCATGTAAAATAGTATTTCCTTCCACACGAAGCAGCAACTTGCATGAAATAGTTGTAATAAAGACGAGATTTTGTATACAACATTATCCACAATTAATGAAATGTCCGAGAACACGATTTATAATGTTAGTTTGTAAGTTTTGTGGAGCTACGTTTATGTGCATGATATTGAACAGAAATTCACACTTCTTTTTCGAGCTGTGTACGTCCAATCGGACTACAAACAGTTTCCGTGACAGGAGTTTTCTTTCTTACTTGTTTTTGTTAAAAAAAAAATCAAGTGGAATCATGCGAATAAACACGAAATTGCCAGTAATGAGATAAAAAATACATAATTAGTTGATTAGTGCAGTGATAGGCAACAAAAGCATGGAAAAATAATGATTTTCATTTTATTTTATTTTGAAACAATTTAAAACTTATACTGTAGGCTAACTTATTTTATAATTTTCAAAATTTCAATATGTAAGAATGGCACAAATCACTAAAATCAAAAAGATGCTTATTTGAAATGAAATAGTTTAAAAGACACAATTTGTTTTAACAAAAAAAAAGTCGCTTTAGACACTTGCAAAGACCTTGTCGATGTTTGAAACTTACTGTATCATGGTATAAAAAAAAAAATGACAAATTGCCAGTCGGAAGCGAAGATGCTTTTCTCGATATGCTTCTCAACAAGCAAAACCGACCACATCTTGAAAGTCAGTTTCTTCCTTATCAACACCGCTTCTCCGTGTGTTGTTCACGTTCTAACGATCCACGTATAAGTACCTAACCTCGTTTTACTACTATCTGACATTTCGCTCCATTTTACCGTTGAGGTCTGATATCGTTCGCCACTTCGCACTTTTGCGTTCACGGGCAACGTTTGGTTCCGTCTTCTCCCGCACACTCCTGCACTCTCAGCGCTTTTTTATTTATGGTACGAATGATTTTTATGACACATTTTTCGCACCAATCATTTTTATGTTTTCTACATCCTTTTTTATCTCACCCTATTTCTCCCTTCACTCTTTTCCATCCTCAACAGGCTTGGCCAATACCCGAACCCGAAAGGATCTCCTCACGGTTGCTTTTTTTACGAACCGCTTGATATTTATTTCTTCCTTCCCGCTTTAATATCGTTGCTTATATTCGCCTTTCTTCTTGTACTTTATTTCTTTCTTTCCCGTCGATCGCAATTGCGTCTGGGGATAAATTCCCGGGTAGCCGTATGCACGTCGTCGTCGTCGTTGTCTTGGTCTTACACCAGAATATCTCTCTCGAGTTGAGTATCTCATCTCAGTTGTGCTGATGACTGACCGGACCGGAGCTATAAGAGCTAAATGCTGGGGGATTCCTTCGTTCCGGTTTTTATGTTCGCTGAATTATGTGCATAAATATACAAGGATTAAGAATGCATGCCAAACCCACGCCACCCTAAACCGTACCAGGCGTTGGAAGGGGGCGGAAGGAAGCTGGAAGCCACACTAAAACGGTTTCCCAGTGTTGGTCAAGTATTTCCTCTTTTCCGAGGGCCTGGGTGTCCGTTTTCTACACTGCAAGCAATGGAACCTGTTAAGTGATAAAAGCAACTTGAGGGAGCACTTTGCATTGATGGTAAGAATAGAAGTGCGTATTGAGGTTAGTTCGCAATTGGGTGGGTGTTTGCGGATTTTATTTACGTATTTGAGAAGGCTTTCTGTAAATCGGATTGAATGTAGGGTTATAGGCAGAGATGGGCCTTCCGATAGCCCTAAAGATTAGGGTTGGGAGAAGTTTTCCGACATTCCTATTCGTTTTGTAAATACATCTGCAGCTATTAAACATTCAACATTCCTCTTTATCATGATTTTATTGTTGTTTAAGTTAAGATTAAAAATACTCTCACAGGCTGATACAACCTACTCCATGTCTTTATATGCATTACTATATTTGCTCATGACTGCAGTTCAGCGTATTACGCTATCTAGACAATGCTCTGCTTGGTTCCTCCATATTTATATTGAGTGTTGTTTAGAGTTTCAGTAGATCCTGTCTATATTTTATGCTTTTTTAGGGGATTGTGATTAAAAATGAGGATAATAAAGTGCAAAATTATTAAAAATCCACCTCATTAATCTCATTAGCGTTAAATGAAAATAATGATGCTCTCGCCTTTATCCAGAAACGTTTTAGCTTTAACTCTAAGATATTCTTATTCAACTTTTTTCAACTCTGATTTACTAGGTGGGGTGAAAAGCAAAATGGTGACACAGTTTTATAATTTTTTATTTTATTTTATTCAATGTAGTCACCTTTTAGCTGGATACACTTATTCCTGCGATTTTCTAACTCCTTGTTCCCGGCCGAAACTGAGAATGGTACATTCTACGGTGTCTCGTGTTTTAAATCGGTACGACGAACGTTTGATTATCGATCGGAAAGAAAAAAAGTGGCAAAAATGGATCTCCGTATAGTGTTAAGGATCACAAGCCGGTGGTTCAAGCTTTCAAGAGGAATCCCAACAGTTCAGTTCGAGATGTGGCGAAGAAACTGAATCTAACCAAAACTTTCGTGCAAGATGCAAAAAAAAACGTGAAGGACTACACACGTACAAAGTCCAAAAGGCGCCTAATCGCGATGAACGGCAGAATACGGTAGGTAAAAAACGTGCACGGAAGCTCTACACCAAAATGTACACGAAACCACATTGCCTCGTTATGGATGATGAGACGTATGTAAAAGCAGAATTCCGGCAGCTTCTGGGGCTCCAGTTTTTCCCTGCTCATCATAAATTCGATGTCCCCGAGGACGTTAGAAAGCAGAAGATGTCAAAGTTTGCCAAAAAATATATGATTTGGCAAGCAATTTGCTCGTGTGCAAAGAGGAGCACCCCATTCGTGACAACTGGAACGGTCAATGGGCAGGTGTACCTAAAGCAATACCTCCAAAAGCGTCTACTTCCTTTTCTGAGGTCACACGATGGTCCTACGATTTTCTGGCCGGATTTAGCCTCGTGCCATTACTCGAAAGAGGTTTTGGAGTGGTACAAGGCTAAGGAGGTCAATTTCGTGCCAAAGCATCTCAACCTCCCGAACGCACCGGAACTGCGGCCAATTGAAAAGTACTGGGCCATCATGAAACAGGCACTTTGGAAGCATCCTAAAGAAGTGAAATCAGAGGAAGATATGAAGAAAAAATGGAATGCCACGCAAAAAAAAGTTGCTCCAAATGTTGTACAGGACCTGATGAGAAGTGTAAAGAAGAAGGCTCGTGCATTCGAATATGGAATTGAAATTGAATAATACAAACATGGGAAAATATTCATAACATGTTTTATTTTACTCCCTGAAAAATTGAAGATGATTGGTTTTGCTGAATACACTGATAGGCAAAATAAAGTGCCCACCTCATCGTTTTTTCAATTTCTCTCATTTACTTGGTTCAAATTAAAGTAAACACACTGTATTTTTTTTTATTATCTTATTTTTTATATTCTTTTTAAGTTTCACTTATGGAATACTGAAAAAAAAGGAGTTTTACTTAAAGAAAAAAAAATCAATTTGTGTTGAAAAAAAAAAAAACAGTGACAAAATAAAGTGCCCACTTCAAAAATCGATATGTTTTCGATAAGTTTCCATTGGAAGACCCCTCGATTGTTTATGTTTTGATATTTTGACATGTTTTGAAGCAAACGGCTCAACCTGGTGCATTTGTATACGTGATCGCATTTGATTCAATTGAAAAAAATGGAGAACGCAGTGCTTTCGAAAGCAATTCCCTTGTGTATCCGAAAATTGGTCGTTCGTGATATGCAAAACGGTAAGAAGTACAGTATCAGTAAGGCAGCGGTTGGCAAAATTCTTCTGAAGCTTAAAACGTTTGGATCAGTGGTGGATCGCCCTGGCAGAGGCAGGAAGCGGAAAACGGATGCGAGAACGGACACCAAGATCCTGCGCGAAGTCAAGAAGAACCCGAAGGTAACTGTCCGCGAGATCCAGGAAACCCTTCAGTTATCAGTTTCCGGTCGAACTGTTCGTCGCCGTCTCGTAGCACAGGGGTTGAATGGCAAACTTGCCCGGAAGCGCCCATTTATCAGCAAGGCAAACAAAGCCAAACGGCTTAAATTTGCTAAGGAGCATGCTGATAAGCCCCTAGAGTTCTGGAAAACGGTTCTCTGGACGGACGGATCAAGATTCGAGCTGTTTAACCGAAAGCAGCGGGTTCGTGTTTGGTGCAGATCGGGAGAGGAGCTTCAAGAGCGCCACATCCAAGGCACGATGAAGCATGGAGGAGGAAATGTGATGGTCTGGGGGTGTTTTTCGTGGAGTGGAGTGGGAAGCATTGTGAAAATCGACGGGATAATGACGGCAGATTCTTACATCAACATCCAGCGAGAAAATCTGGAGGTTTCGCTGATCCAGACGGGCCTTGAAGAGAAGTTCGTATTCCAGCAGGACAACGACCTGAAGCATACTGCCAAGAAGACCAAGTCTTTCTTCCGGTCTTGTCGGATCAAACCGCTGGAATGGCCTCCACAAAGCCCGGACCTCAATCCCATCGAGAATTTGTGGGCGATTCTCGATGCCAGGGTTGACAAAACTGGTGTTACCAATAAAAATAACTATTTTGAAGCCCTGGAGCGCGCCTGGGAAGAGCTAGATCCACAGCACCTAAAGAACCTGGTCGAGAGCATGTCGAAGCGCCTGCAGGAGGTCCTGAAGGCCAAAGGAGGACACATCAATTATTGAAATGCTTTTATTTTACTTTAATTTATGTTTTCTGTAGCCTAAATGAAGTGGGCACTTTATTTTGTCACTGTTTTTTTTTTCAACACAAATTGATTTTATTTTTCTTTAAGTAAAACTCCTTTTTTTCAGTATTCCATAAGTGAAACTTAAAAAGAATATAAAAAATAAGATAATAAAAAAAATACAGTGTGTTTACTTTAATTTGAACCAAGTAAATGAGAGAAATTAAAAAAACGATGTGGTGGGCACTTTATTTTGCCTATCAGCGTAGTTGTGTGTGTCGCAATTTGATTCCGTACACCCTTTACTTATCCAACTTTTCTTTTGTTTCCTTCGCCGTTTTGCCCCTCTAAAAATAATGTTTTATGAGAGAACTAAAAGCATTTTTAACCATATTCAACATGATGACAAACACGTCAACAACAATCAGCTGTCAAAACAAAACTTAGGGCAGTATCGCACTGAAATTTGACGTGTATGCCTAAAAATGAAAGGACTACAAAGCACTATAAAATTTTTGCAGTAGCATCGCAATTTGGCGGTCACGGAGGTTACTTTTCACCCCACCTCGTATTACAGTATTGACCTGATTTTGTCATTCTCTTTTTAAAAATATTCCAATCTACCAAACTTTTATGCTTTTGTGGAATAACAGTAAATAAATGTACTCTCATATCATATCAAACTAATAGAAGAATAAGAAAGATAACCTGAAATTAATGAGAAACCAAAATTTTATGCGTTAAGGGGACAGCCAAATCGGGTAAATAATGTTATTTATAATTTATTAAATGCAAATAAATTTCCGAAGGAATGGTTATTTCACAGACAAACGGACGTAACACTTTAATATTTGCCCATCGTCCACCTAAAAAACGATTAATTTGAAAACTAATAGTTGGCAAAGCCTCCACTCGCAGCGCTCACATCGACAATTATGACATTTTCCTGCTGAGTGATTTCCTTGCACTAGCATTGCTTGCAAGGGTGAGTGTGTTCCGAAATATTTTTTTTTGTCAAAACATGGGACGTAAATGTTAATTTTTATTTTACTCTAATCGGGAAGGTAAAAACTGCGGAAAATCCTTCTTTAGTTTTCCCCGTGACGTCGCAACGTGCTGCTACGCACATTATTCCTAAGATTCTTGGAGACGAAACGGAAATTGAATCCCAGGACATCGAGTTCCTTGCCAGTCCGTTCAATCATGAATTGACTGAGGATGTAACGGAGCAGCAAGCGTCCACTAATTTTCACTTTTCTACGAAGCTGCTTCGCTTCGCTTGTTTCAAAACAAACGATTGACAGTCAAGCGAGTCTGAAGTAGTGTGCGTCTGTTTTATGGGCGCGCTCGTTGGCTACTGTTGCGGCAGGCAAGACAATCAAACATGGTTGACAATGGGCAGAGTGGCCATCAGATAGCGCTAGTGTTTTAACGTATCGAAATTTTTTATGACAATGTATCGTAAGGCAATTTTTTTCTAGTGTTAAGTTTGTGTGTTTGTGGTTATATTATGCTGATGCCTAGAAACATTGTCAGGTTGAAAGACTTTTTCTTTTCATATTTGTATCTGTATTATTATTTTTAGATCACTTGACATTATACTGACTCGATGAATTGAATATATAAAGCCAAAAAACATTTTTCACATTCACTTTAAAAACACATTCAAATTAGAGAACGTAACGATTAAAATTATGCACAAAGCCTAGAGGCAGCGTTGTCGGACGAGAAACAGCTGATCGAAGCTACTCTTAGAGACTGCTGTTGTAGTGTCAAAGCAGCCATTAACAACGCAGCAGAAGGCGCTTTTAGGTTTGTGAATAAGGACTGTATCGTACACTAACTGACAACACATTTTTTTTTCTCATAGCATGAAATAACAAAAAAACAACTTAAAAAAATGAAAGGAATGAAATTGACTTTAGTTCCAGAATTTTCTGATTTTGGATTTGACTCCGCTCATGAGGTTTTGGACTGTAGTTTTGTCGCATTTTCTGGAAGCCGCAGACCAATTCTTTTCAAACTCTTCCATGTCCGACTAGAAGGGTAAAACATAAAAATAAAAAAAAAAATATAACAAACCTTGTTACGGCTAATTGATTTTAATAATTTTGATATAAATTTGTTCAGACGTTTCCAACTGGAAATTGTTTAACATACTTATAACAATTTCAGATATAATGATCTAGGAGGCATAATCTACGTAAATAAGTAGATTAATTTGAACAATAGCTGATATGATTTTGCTACATCGTAACATAGTTGTTGTAAAGTTTGTTTTGTTTATGTTTTATTTACATCATAGTTTGCTATAAGTTATCTTTTGGGGATTTTTGGTTACATTTTTTGTTATTTTAATAACATCCTTCTTAATTTTAAAAAGCTCTGGTATAAGAACAGCGCAACTGAATAACAAAACTTGAAATAATTTTGTTGTTTCCTTTTAGTTGGGTGGTCTTGCACTCCTTACCACTCTTCTTGAAGTTGCGCTTGACGATAGCCCAGTAGCGCTTAATTGGACAAAGCGTTGGACAATTGGGAGGATTTATGTCTTTCTCAACGAAATCTACTCCATTTTCTTGCATCCATTGTATTGAAGTTTTGGCGTAATAGGCTGACGCCAAATCAGGCTAAAACAAGGAGGGACTTTGTGCTGCTTGTATAATGGAAGCATCTTTTTCTGCAAACACGCAGTACGTACCATTATGGTAGTGTAGAAAATCGACGACTTGGAGCCACAGTCACAAATAACCTGCCATACGAGAACCTTCTGGCCAAATTTTTCCAATTCAAACGACTTTCAGAGATGCTCACATCTTTGCTGATGACCTTTGTTGAAAATTGCAGTCCTGGAAGTGTTCTGGAGTCCTCTTTCACAATTGAGAAAATTGGTAAGGGTGGTTAAAGGTATTTTATTAATTTTTGGTAAAATTATGTTTTGTCATCGAACTAAACGCAGGCAGTCGGCTGTATAACTTGCCGGCTCTGATGTTTGCCCTGGATTTTGGATCAGCACTTTGTTTTGCTATTTTCTGCTTCTTATGAGTCTGCAAGTTGTTGGGCTTCTTGATTCCTTGCGCCATTCTGACAGAGGCCAAATATGTAAAGCCTCCAGAAGCGCCTCTCGGCCAGAAGGGTACAGAAATAACAAAATTATACCCTGTTACAACGAACTGATTTTGATATAAATTTGTTAAAGACGTTTTCATCTTGATAATCATATAACATACATACATAAAATTTAGATATAATGCCCCGCGAGGCACAATCTTCGAAAAGAAATAAAATAATTCTAACACTAGCTAATATGATTTTGCTACATCGTTACAAAACCGTTACAAAGTTTGTTTGGTTCATGTTTTATCTAAATCATAGGTTGCTATAATTTTGTTACCTCTTGAGGATTTTTTGTCACAATTTCTGTTATTTTAACTAAATCCGCAATCTAAATTCTAAAAACCTCTGTTATAAAAACAGCGTAACTGAATAACAAAACTTGAAATAATGTTGTTGTTTCCTTTTGGTCGGGCTGCTGCCCTTTCTCCAGTCCCACGGAGGTGACAGTCTGTTGTTGTAGGATCTGACATCGCGCCATTAAGCGAAACCGGTGATGGAGTGGTAAGAAGCTAACGATATTGTTTTTGTGCCGAAGGAGGCAAATCCGCCAAACTCGCCAGAACTTTGCCCAATAAAAAAATTCTGGGCGATTATGAAAGGCAAGCTCCGTAAAACAGGGAAGGTCTTCAGAAACGAGAAGGGTTTGAAGAAAAAGTGGATGAAAGTATGTAAGAAAGATGGCGCAAGAGTTGCACACAATTTGATGGGTAGCGTGCGGGCTAAATGGTTGGTTGGAGGTTGAATGAACCAACTTAGCAAAAAGATTACTAGTATGTGTTTTTTTATTCCCTGAGAGGTTAAAAAATATCCGACTTAAAAAGAATTTTTGGTGATCATTTTTGTCTGTTGCATTTTTTTCAAGCACAATCTTTATGAATTTAGGGAGGATTTTCTTTCTTCAATTACGCCCTTAAAATTGAGCAAATGATTATGGATCGCTTATCTGAACAAACCAAATCAATAGGATAAGGAACGCTTATGTTAGTTCAGATTGAAACTGCCTCTCATTGGTTTGGTACACCAGCAATGTTTGCAAAAAAAACTTTTAGATGCAGAAGTCGAACCATCGATTTTTGAACATCAATAACAGCAAAGTTTTCAAGTACACCCTAGACTACACTTTGTTTTATCAAGATTCAAGCAAAACTGTGATCTCTAGGAACCAAAATGATGTTCCGCCATACTAATTCGATGGAAATCTCAAACTCAATCCGGATACCTGGGCTACAACCAATCGTCTCCAAATTTTATACAGTTGTTTAAGACCACAAATGAATCCAAGAACGAGCTCTTATGAAGAAAAATTAATATTGAGCCAGCCTGTTACCAACATTCATGGTAGTAGTGAGGCAAAATACGTTGAAATGCAGTTAGTCACTTTCTCTTATTTTTCAGTTGATATTGTGTAACTTAAAAATAATGCTCAGTTGGTTAAAGCAAGACATTGCACTAACTAAAACAAACGTACCCCAATTACAACCCTAGAGAAGATTCACGAACATCAATCAAGAAAAACAACCGCTGAAGATGCTGCCGTTTTAACGCTGTGCTACACCCTCACCTTAATTCCAATTCCAATTAGCGACCACTTTGATATTCACATGAAACCTAACTTCCGGCATCGGCTGCTGTTATGTGAAGCACATATGGAGCTGGGAATAGTTAACAGCTAGTCATAGTACCTTCCTAACGGTGCCGGCAAAAGTGTACAATCCGAAAGACGGTGCGCGTTCGAACAAGTGCGAACGCATCACATCCTTTTCGGAGCTGCCGTACAGCTGCTTTTCTAGCAAATTGCACAATTCAAATTGGGATTTTTGGCAAAACCCATGCGAACGTGCCTAGAAATTGAACATATGCACGCTCGGCTCTAAATTCTTTTACCTAAAACGTGCATCCAAGTGTGTGAAGCGGGGCGCAAGCTTGCACCATTTGCTTCCATCGTACAACAGAGAGAAAGAGCTGCCGGCTTCCGCAGCCTCCAGCTACCGACCGTGAGGTTTGTTCGCTTTATATGGATGCTTCGAAAAAGGACTTACTACTAGGCTCCCGAGGTGGAAATAGGTAGGTATGTTGTTGTACTTTTTTTTTTCTTTCTCAGTTTGACTTCACAAGCACATTCTCCGTCGAAAGTCTGCATAATACCGAGCCGGTGGTGTTCCGGCTGAACAATAAATGAAAACTGCTAATTGCTTGCGATCCTGTTGGGTTCTAGCCGTATGGATAAATTCATTCATAGCTATCTAGTTATACCCGTGTACCACCTGCAGCCATTTAGTCGGGAAGCAGAACAGTTAAGGCTACTGGGCTCAGCGTTTTATGCAGAGTTGCCAAGAGTCGAAAACAGCTGACTCAAGCATCGAAACCATTTAGGCTAGCAGAGAGGAGATAGCCTTACCGGAATGAATGGAAAGCCTGCTGATATCCATATAGTGGCAACCAACCGCGTGCTTTTGGATCATTTGGTACATATGCCCACAATCATGCTCTGTATACCTAGGTGTTTATCGAAGAGTAAGGACTGGGAGCAAGAGAACGGTGGGGGGAGTATCGGAAATAAGTTCACGATTAAGGGATAGTGCGTCTACGAAATGTAGTTTGGTAACCGAATCGGTGATGTCATTGTAAGGAAACATGGCGAAGCTGATTCACATTCTCCCGGATATTACAGTTCACGTTGCGCGTCAAATTGATTGCAGTCATAACTGATGCCGCTCAACCGCTGTTTTCAGTTGTTGTTTGTTATTTTTAATTTTGCCTTGAAAAATATCGCACAAAACTCTCGGGATCATATTTCGTGGTAAGTATTAAAAGTTTAACAAAGAGAGTAGGGCGCTGAATGTAAACACGGACAACATAAAGGGTGTTACGATAAAAAATTGATCGCCTTTAACTTGACGCAATTATTTTAATCGTGCATTTAGAAAACTTGTACACCCCTCATTGTGAAGGTGAGTGCATGCTTGTAATATGAACAGTGCCTAGGATTTTCATAAAATATTCATGAGCAGTGAAAACCTAGTGTAATGATGATAATGGTCCCGCCACATGCCCCTAAGACGGAAAGAAATTTTGATCATGATCATGTTTGACCAATTATAGACTGTTCCACCCTTTATCTACCAAAAAATCAGCTAAATTAGCTGCCGAGATAGCCGAGAAAAAAATGTTGGTTGCATGACATTACCCGACGTGCAGTTGAATACCTCTTAGTATGAAAGAACGAGGTTTTGTGCTGACTTAAGGAAGGGCAATTGTGTTAACACCACGCATTTGACTCCCAATAATTAAAACAATGACATTCCTACCCAGGGAAATTGAGAAAATTCAACTAGAAAGTTTTCACGGATCGCACTTGGGACCGAACCAAAAACATGTCTGTCTATCTTTGCTTGCCGTTACTGACATGGTCAACTAAGGCCCCCCAGCCTTTTCACATTGGAAAAACCCCAAAGGGAAACCAACGCGATGAACCGTATCTTATTATTTATTTGGAGGACATTCTTGAATGACGTGAACAATTCAAGACCGCTTTTTTCAGGACGAGCGCGTTCTCCTTTATTTTATGCAGAGCTATAGCGATGGTTTTGGCAATCTAGCGACTCCCTTGAGAAATATATGCATCGTTTGCATTCGGCCCTTTGTGGTTGGAAAAGTTTTCAATTTTTTTTCCATCGAATGACAGGTAGATATATCACCACTGGGAGCAGGACGAAATGTGGTAAACTTGGAGTGTGCATGAAGAGTGATGGGCGAGGGGGGAGGCATGGGAGGTGGTTGTGGGATTCAAATTAAAAACACATTAACAGCATTGTTCATTGAGTGCTGGTTGAGGTTTTTTCTTGTGTCGATGTCGAGATACTTTTTTATTCCATGTTGTATGGTATCGTCGTTGTAATCATCCACCGCAGGGAAATTTTAATGATTCATTTCACACATTGTGTGAAACGGATTCGCTTTTTGTGTTTAGATTGCCGATGGATTAAAATTTGCATGGATTTACAGCTAGAATAATTTAGAGCACAAAAGAACATATTCTTCTGCTTCACATGCTTCCCTACAAATATTTTGTTGATTTGTTGGAAATAGATAAACAAAACAAACTATGCTTTGTTTGGCTAGCGCGGTAAAGGCTTTGAAATAATGTTCTGAAAATCATATTTGAATGGCCTGGTTCAGTACTTCTGAGGTACATGGATTTTCACTTAAGTCTTTATTGTCTTCATCTATTTAATTTATGAGCATAATTTCCATATTTTTTTCAATAATTTCCAATTATTACAGTGGCTTTGCGGAGCCGCTATTAAATTTCATTCTGATGTGACATAAATAACTTAGTTTATCCGCAGACAGACGTTTGACTTCATCTCATTAACCTGTATAAAAACATGACTTCCCCCAAGATATCAAGTAGCAATAACCTAACAGATGGCGCCACATATTTGTTTTTATTGGTAAGGGAAAAAAGGGGTTGCCAGTCAAACTGTCAGATTTAATGTAGCAATAAGTTGACTACACTGAACCCAAACATCATCCCAGGATCGTCTGAAAAGTAAATCGATTGCGCTCTCAAACGAAAAGCATTCGGAAATTGGATGATTGTCATATGGTTAGATTCGAATGACGATCAATCATCATGACAATCAACCAAATTCAATATGATGTTTGTTCCAGATCTGTGTAAGTCATCAGCAATATTAGAATGATTTGAATTAAATTCAGCGGCATTAAATTGTGACATATTTTACTCCCACTACGGATTGCTGCGGGATCTCAGACATTGGAAGAGACAGTAGACATGTCTCCATATCTTCACTAGAAGCGAACGAATTTCCATCATTTATTCATGCTGGTACCAGTTCTAATAGCGATTGATAGGTTTTTACACAATGATGTAAAATAAAATGATTTTCATTTCAAATTATTTGCATTATAGGGCTTTTCCAATGCAATACGCATGACGATTTTTCATACAGCATGCATTCGAAATTGAACGGGAGGTCAATTTGCTTCGCGTATTTTTAGTTGTTCAACATTCGAAGGAAAATCATCGTCCGCTTGCATGTATCATTCGGAAATGCGATTTTAATGTCTCGATATGAACCGACGGAGGATTCATTCGATAAAAGGAGAATGTTTAGGTTCAGTGTAGGCGGAGCTACTGTGCAAGATGACTCCAACGTAATTAGATTTGAAATTTTACACAACAAATTTGAATTGTATTGTCCGAGCTTGAATGTCTGTCTGCGATTTTACGGTTAGTAGAAATGGTCTGCTTACTCGCGGTTCAACCGAGGTCAGCAGGGGACAGATTCAAAATGGTACATTGTAGTTTCATAATAATCGAGGCACCTACCGATGTGATGGAGATTAGACATCTGCTAACATGCCAAAACAAGTTGTCGACATACGCTTCACCCCACAAGTCTTTGACTCGATGTTTTGACACGTTATGTGAACTCATCTTTAACTTCTTCACCATTCACAAGAAGAATGGCAGATTTAAATGCCCCCGTAGGATGGATTGACTTTTCAGTTATATATACTGCTTGTTTTATAATATTCATTTGTAATACAGGGTGCGGCAGGAAAAAAAAGGGAAAATGCTTAAATTTTTTTTTTTGTTATTGAAGGTTTTTTTGTGTTTATGTATACTTTCAAATGCTGCATCATAACATCGGAATTTTTTTATTGCATGTTTTTGAAAATGTACGCCAAAGGAATAATTATGAGTACACTGTCTGTCCAAAAGACACAGAAAAAGGATTTCCGAGTCGGTAGGATGTCATTTGGCCACAGTTTATCGCATCAAAAAGTTTCAAATGGCACTAAGCAGTGGAAGCCTGGAAGTGGAGGTCACGGTTTGCACGAATGCCAAACATGGTCAAATCAGTTCATGCAAAGATTGATTGCAACCTGCTACGTTACATTAGAAAATGTGCCAAGGAAGGCAACATTTCTGAAAAATCAATGTAAAGAATTATCACAGAAGAATTGCACACATTTTTTTAAGCTAGAGTGAAACGCCACTTGATTGCGGAGCCGGTAAAGGTATTACGAGTGACTCGTTTGAAGATATCGCTATAAGAAGAAAAAAATGATAATCCTGTTTTCCGACGGAAACCTGTTCAGCATCGATGTTGTGTCCTGCAGCCGCACAGACCAGTTATTTTCACCGAAGAAACTTGAGGATGTTGCGGAGAAAGTGAAGTTTAAGTTTTGAACCATCAAAATCTGACAGGCGATGATGTTTGGCTTGGTGGCGTTCAACTGTTTGAAATGGTTAAAGTGTACAAGGTTCGGCAGTTGAACTGCTACAAAATATATAGAGCTTTTAGAATGTTGCACATAAAATTACATCGGGCCTCCTCTTGTCACTTTGTTTATTCTCAATCTTAGCTGAGCACTGGAGCGTGCTTCTTGCATACGTAATCTTATTTTGACCTAAAAAAATGACCTAAAAAAAGTACTGCAGTTGTTGCTTTGTTTGAAGCCGAAAAAAGGCAGAACGATACTGTTCGGGAGCTAGCCAGTTTGAGCGTGTGCGGAATTTTTGTAAAACGAGCTAACAAAAGGTACCTGGAGATCGGCTCTACTATAAAACGGTATGGTGATGCACGTCAAGCCACAGCAACTACACCTGCCTTGTTAAAAAATGTGAAAAAACTTTTGCAAAGAAATCCGTACCAGCGTGCCACTGGCAAAAGATCTTCATATATCAGATTGCAGTATCCGACGAATCCTAATCCAAAATCCCAAAATGTACAGGATCTTACAATCGAGCAAAAAGAGGACCGAGTAATAAAAACAAAGACAATGCTGCAAAGAGCCGCGGAGTAAAGTTGAAAAATATCATATTCTCTAGAATATCATAGAAAAGTTCTTCACTATTCAGCAATTTGAAAACAAGTTAAACAATAGAATTAGGTCGACAGAAGAAATTCGAAGAAGTTCCGAAGTTTTGACGGCCACTCAACGAATCATCTTGAATTTTATCTATGATTTTTCATACAGTGAACTGTTTCAAGATTGCAATGCTAATGCAGGTGTGAATTTGAAATTAAAAGGTTTTGATTTGTAAAATTTTCCCTGTCCCTGTATAAGTTTATTTTAAATGTATCTGTTATCTTCTGGTTTGTAACGAAAAGATAAAATAGGAATCTACTAATGTCTTAATAGTCTTGGAAAAGCTGAAGGATAGAGAAATCATTCCAATTATCTATAGAAAACAATAAAAAGACATAATTTTTTTTTCTGGAGAGCTACGGATTCTTCTTTAAAAATGTTTTCAAAAAAAATCCCTATTACTTTCTAATTACATTTCAAAGATTGCAATGTGAGTGATCAATTAGCCCGATTTATTGATTTCTGAAATAAATGCAATATATTATCATAATAACACTCAACAAAAATATTTAAATATAATCTTTTACTGCTTATATGCATATTTCAGTCTTCTTGGGAAATAGTATTCGAAGTTCAGAAGCAATATTAATTCAAGTATAATGTTGAAATGCGGAAAAATAGATGCTTAAATGCTTGTCATGTTGCTCCACGCTCTCAAGATAAATGAATTTGGAATGCAAAGATGAAATCCAAAGCATGCTGAAATTATCAATTGAATGAGAATGGAAAATTCAAAATTTGATTTAGAGGTATACAATCTTCGCTATTGTAAAATTTTCAACATTGCCTAGTCTACGCCAACCATAGTTGTCATGTTTCAGCTGGCTGTCTTTTGTGATTATATGACTCGTGAAGGCGTGAAATAGGAACTTGTGAGGACAGGACGACGGTTGCATTCTCCTTCAAGGTTGACAACTCACCATTTGAAGCCCTTTACAACTTATCAAAACGAATTACAATACTGTATCTCAGTCCTGGGCTGGATGCAAAAATATCACGTTCCTAATTCTCAATCAAAATGCGTAAAAGACGCCGGTCTCTACTACAAATTCCCCCTTTTGCAACTTCATCGGATTGATATTTGCCCATCAACTATTTAACCGTAAAATTGTTCTGTTAGATAACAAGATGCATCGAATTACATGAATATACATCATTCGACCATATCAAAATCCAAATTCATCCTTCATGTTTCGGCTAAAAGCAGAACTTGTCCAGGTGCTACATACATGAAAAAAAAAAAAGTTAAATTATGTCTTTTAAGGTGCATTTAACGTACACTCTTAGAAAATATCTTCCAATTTTCGCTTGGATGCACATAAAAGGAGTCAAAGGCCCGTAGGACAGAAAATTGCGTCTGTTCTTAAATTAACATGACCGTAAAAACAAAAAATGATAGCTTACATCACATGACGTAAATGTAAGTTGAGGAACACAAAATTATATTTTCCAAATGCCGCTACTAATAATGCAATGGAAGATTCGTTTTTGCATGATTAGTAGCGGCATTTGGAAAATATAATGCCCGTTTCGATATCAAGGATCTAGTTCTAGTTAACATTAGAAAAAATCAAGATTCGGTAATCAAATTCAATAAAGCAAAAGGTTCTTTAAGGCCAAGCATTGTTGTGGTGATAAAAAGCACCATCTTGTCTTGTAAGATTAATTTGTTCTACCATCTACTAACGCTTGAGAACATTTAAATTAAATTTGTGCAAAACAGTCAACGGCCGGACATCGTCAAAAAATATTTTAAATAGCAGTTGTCGCCATGCTCAGATTGATGAATGTTTTTAGCAAATGAACTCCATGTGTTACGTTGAGTTTTTGTTTTACAATTCTGCAACTTTAATTTGCAAGTATTTCAATAAAGGGCAATACAATTCAATCACGAAAGTGATCAAATTCTAACGTGTAATTTGGCGTGACGCGTGAAACCGATAGGTCTGATGTTGTTATTAAAACTAAAGACTAGGATCATGTGAGCTTCAGGCTTTTAAATCTCAGTAGTAAGTCTAGTGGCTATTTTTCAACGCATTATGGACTTAAATTTGAGGTTATCGAATATGTTCTTGAAGCTGTTTTAAATGTTGCATCCGAAACGTGATTTTGAGTGTGACAGTATTTATTATTTTGATATTCAAGTTAGAATTTAACAATACATCAAATAGAACATACAATTGAGTCATATTTCCCTCTGAGTATTTACGTGCAACAAAGATTACATCACTCGTAATATTCATTATTTTTAAGAGTGATCTAATAATTTTACACTTATGTATTACTACATAGTTGATTAATCGATTCAAATTTTATGTTCAGAATTGTAAGCTTAAGAATCGAATCAATCATGCATCGTTTTATAGAAAATCCTTAAACATAATAGCTATCCACCAGAGATTTCTCCTATGGCCGACTTGGAATTCTGCGTAGTATTATTATGTTAATCTGTTAAACTCTTTAACTATTTTGTTCATCTGTTAAACTCTTTAAGAAAAAAAATGCATTTCTGAAATATTAAATATTTAAAGTAAAGATAAATAATACTGAAGTCTCTACAATGATTGAAATTTTCTTCAAGTCAGTACCGACCAATGTATGACAGTGTGCTGTTGAATGCATGCAAATGAGTGGAGCATTTGTTTTTCATTTCTCGGTCGTGTAATTAAAAGTTTTTCAAGCCGTAATCCGCTGCGCACGGAAAATTTCTATTATTTTCAATTTGACATAATTTGGAGCGTATGGTGCGGTATGACCATGCATCCTTCCTTCCTTGTAGATTCACAAAATGCGTTGTGGTTCAAATCTATTCATTTGAATCCAACTAATTTTACCGAATCATCTTTGCGGTTTATGCAACGTAGTAGGCTTGGCCGCTTTGACGCTTGTATCATGTCCTTGATGTGCTGTCGTCCAACGCTGGGTCAAGTTCTTGGTTTTTTTTTCGTTTTGCTATACGTCGTTTCACAAATTTTCCACGGGATTGAGATTAGGACTTTGAGCTGGCAATGGCAAAACATCAATATGCTGATCCACGAGCAAGTTGTCTTTCAAGTTTGAAAGTATGCTTTTTATCATTGTCGTGTACTAATGTCCATCTCAGTGAAAAGTTTTCACCCGCAAATTGTCCCATATATACCGGAAAAATAAATTTGTACAGTTGTTGGTACATTCTGCCATCGCTCTTTTCAATAGATCCAACGCCATGCCAAGCAACAGCAGCCCATATCATTATGATTTTGCACTCAAAAAAATCGACACGTTGTTTCCACGTGAAATTTCACGTAACTTTCACCTGAACACGTAACCAAATCTTCTTCAGTAAAATCAGGTGAACATTACGTGCCAGTGAAATGTGCGTAAAAAATCACGTAACATTTATGTGATTTTCACGTAGAATGTGGATTTACGTAGAAATCACGTAGCTCTTACGTGCATTCCACGTCTTTATTACTGGTTTTGGCAGTGGACGAAAATTTCGTGCGTTTTGTGTGGTCAAGTTTTTTCAATTATTTTGTTTTTCTGGGTTTTCATCTTTTTTTGTTTTTTCTGGTCTTCTTTGTTTTAAAAAAAAAAAGAGAGACATATAAGAGGACCTAAAAAAAACCATAAGGGCTTCTCGGTTTTTTGGGGGGTGTTGGGTTGGGTGTTTGCTTGCGGCTAATTTTAGATTTTTGGTCTTTTTGGTTTTTGTGGGTGAGGGGGAACTTCCGGGCAAACTTGTTTTTCAAATCATGCTCTACGATTCTCCGGCGGATTTTTCGATCGGTTATTGGTGGCTGAAGGGTTTCCTGTATCTTCCTGACAATAATTTTAGGTTTTTCTTAACTTTTCGCACAATTTTGGTGTCCATTCTGGTATCCGTTTTGTGTTTCCTGCTTTATCGGGGCAATCCGACCACTGATCCAAATGTTCTGTACTTCAACCAAATTTCACGACAGCTGCTTTGCTGATACTGTTCTTTCCTGCGATAACCCGCTGCGATTCTGCGATTCTATGATCCGCACTTAAGTTGAATCATCGTTTAGAGAAACATGTGGCATAATTTATTGTTTCTCACTTGTTTAAACTTATTGTCAAAAGAATTTCATAATTTAAATAGGTTAAACAACTAGCATTCAAATTTTGAATTTTATCAACAGGCAACAGAAAATTTCATACACAAATCGCTCTTCCATTCATTACAGGTAAATCATTTTACAGCCGTCTAGGTTGACCACTTGGAACGGTGCAAAAAATGCACTAATGTATGCACCCCCATAATTGATGCAAAATTCATCGGGTGGAAAGGTTCAACAACCTGTCACTTGAAGTGTAACTCAAGAAGTACAACCAGTCAGTGCACTGGCTCCAGGAATCCTCCTTCTTCGAATAAACACGACGCATTCAAGTGTCTCCCGCCGCCGTTCTATCGAAGGTCACTCCGTCCACCCACCTGCGTATCGCTGTCTGCTACTGCATAGTATATGGATGGATTGTCACGCTTCCGCCGCTGCCGCAGCCGACGTTGAGCAGCTCAATGAGTAGCAATGAACCTTCCACAAATAAATATGTATCAAATGTAATATAAAAAATGCAATTATAAACATTCACATAATTTACGAAGATTGATTGCACAGAACCGAAGTGGGTATGGGTAAAATTCCGCCCGACAAAAGCCTGGAGACCACCGACCGGGAGAGTTTGCTACTGCTTCTGCAAGCAAATAAAAAAAAACAACAGTAACAAAAAAGTGCAACTAAAATTGCACTCAGTTTGGTACGACAGAACAGTCCAAACGGGAGCGGTGGAAGAGGAAAATAAAAATGTTTCGCACAGCGACGACCAACCGGCGGGTCGTACCGTAGACATACGGGAGGAACAGAAAAATGATACAAGAACTGTTCTGAGCAGCTTAAATGGATAGAAAATTACAAATTCCATCTGTCTTCATCTCTTGTCGTTATTTTGTGCTACTGTGTTACGAACGGGCACTATGTCGGCTGCCGAGGAGTCCGTCCTTCTTTGAAGCGAAGCCGAAAACGTGGGTAGAGCCATGAAGATGGGAAATATCCACCGAATGGTGATAAAACAAATCGTCATGAAGATCTTCTATTAAAATTGAACGTTATTTGTAGGCTATAGAACGGTCCGGTTGATCTTAAGATGATGGCACCTAATAAGACCTAATGGTTTGCTGACCAGTTTTTTGTTGGCATGGGAATCAATTGGAATAAGGAGTGTATCGAAAAGTAGTTATAAACTTCCAAATAATAAAATAGGCATGAAAACATGGTTAAAATTAACATACTATTTCAGTTTATTATAGCTTAACATGTTTACAAAAGATCCAAACGGAAAAACTAGTCATCATGTTCAGTTCTGTAGAATGCCCGTACCTTTGATTTGACACCTGCCATCAAATTCTGCACAGTGACCTTTGTGCACTTCCTGGATGCCGCTGCCCAATTTTTCTTAAAATCGGTCATGTTTTGCGACACTGTACCATCCTTCTTAAATATACGCTTGACTATTGCCCAATAGCGTTCGATCGGTCGCAACTGGGGACAGTTTGGTGGGTTGATGTCTTTTTCTACGAACTTGATGTTATTCTCCGTCAGCCACTGTAGAGTGGATTTGGCGTAATGTGCCGATGCCAAATCTGGCCAGAAGAGAGGAGGGGACTGGTGCTTTCTATACAATGGTAGCAACCTGTTCTTCAAACATTCCTTTTGATAAATCTCAGCATTTATAGTTCCTTTTGTATAGAAAATTGAAGAACGCAAGCCACATGTGCAAATAGCTTGCCAAATGAGCACCTTCTGACCGAATTTCTCCATCGCAACAGTGTATGTGGGGGTGGACGCCCCACAAATTAAACTGCGGCCCCGGTAGCGTTCTTGAATCTTCTTTAACGTATGTTTCGTCATCCATCAAAATGCACTGGTCGACATTGTCCAAAATGCAGCTGTACAGCTTTCGAGCCCTGGTTTTGGCACGAGACTTTGTTCCGGAGTTTGTTTGGGCACTTTCTGCTTTTTGTACGTCTTCAAGTCATTCCTGCGCTTGATTCGTTGAATCATTCCGATGCTGGTCCTGAACTTCTTGGCTAGATCGCGAGTAGAGGCAGATTTGTTCCGTTGAATATAATCCACAACTTTTTGGTCCAAATCGGGGTTGCTGGAGCCGGGTTTCCGGCCACTTCTTGGTAAATCCTTGAGGGAGCACTCCTTACCAAACTTTTCGATGATGCGTTTTACACTTGCCGGGTGAACATTTATTCTTTTCGCAATCTGGTTGTAAGTAACACCCTTTTCGGTGTACCAAGTGTGCAGAATTTTCTTTTTAGTCTCAAATTCAATTCGCTACATTTTGAATACAACTTTATCAACGGAAATGAATGAACCGAATAATCATTTTAGACATGTAAACAAAGCAAATGGCGCTTACACGCTAAAAATATATACAGTAGTTCATGCGTAATAACGCATCGAATGTTTATAACTACTTTTCGATACACTCCTTAAGGTAGTAAAAAGTATGGTTCATTTTTAATTTTTTTTTGTGATTAAATTGTAGCACTTGCTTATTCTACAACTTTGTCTAAAAAACATCGTCCCAATTGTCATACCGAAAGTGTTTTATTCATTGCAATATTCAAAAGATAATCAATGGTGGACATCATTTGAATATTCTGGTCTCACACATTAGATGTCAAAGATGCGACAAATTCATGAAAGAGTTTAACATTTTCATCATATATAATGTTTTGTAAATCAACTGAGTCAACCTTGAAATAGAAGCTGAGGTCAGGCATGGAGCATTTTCAGATGATAAAACTGCAAGAACAGCGCGGCTAGATGTTATTACCGGTTCGCCGGTAGTATGCTTGGATTATTGGTTGAATTTAATTATTCTGGACTTGTACTATTCGGTTTTGGTTGTTTTGTTTTCGGTGAAACGGAAATTAAAAACAGCAATATATGAATTATGCGTTTCTGCTTACTTTTGTTCAGCCATCATCAGACGCAGTTTGCCGATTGTCACCTTATTATTAATTGTTTAAAAACTTTACCTATGATAGTATAGTTTTGACACAATAAGTAACAAGGGGAAATTCCCTCTCGCGGGTCAAATTTGTCACCTTGTCGATGGTGAGAGGGCTTATCTCATGCTAAATACCGGTTCAGTTCCATATTGGTTCCGTTTCGATTCCGTTTCAGCTCCATTTCGGTTCTATTTCTAATCCGTTTTGAATCCATTTCAATTCCGTTGCTGTTCCATTTCGGTGTAATTTCAATTTAACTCAAGTTCAATGCAAGGTCTGGACGGGACAAACTATCAAAGTGACTTTGAAATGAATTTACAAATAAACTACAATAATTAATGAAATATGTAATAGCTAAGACAACCATACTGTATACTGACATACTGCATCATCTGACTATTAATAACTAACTCAGTCCTGCATTCAATTCTTATCACTCAATCATCCGCACAGTTAAGAAATCGAACTAGTTATAGAACCTACAAAGCAGTAAGACAAAACATTTAACGACAACATATAAGAGACAAAACAGGTAATCTTGATAAGTAAAAATTTTTTTTTATATATATTTTTAATGCTGAATAACTTTGTGGTTAAGTTGGAGTCGAAATTTTTGGTAAAAAAAAAAACGGTCGTTGTGATAATATCACCAATATTTCACATGCACGCTGCATGTCATCAAACACTATAATCTTCTTTGTCTTCTCATTTTCATACTAACCCTCAAGAGTGGCTGTGAAATTCATGAATTCGATGAAGTGCCTAGCCATGGCTTGGGCCTTAGGTAGCAAGTATATGAGAAGACAAACAACCGCATCATTGAGTTAAGCTCTTCAAAATCATCTGACCATTAATAACAAACTCAATCCTACCTTCTAACACTTTCCGCTGAATCTTCAAACCAATTGAGAAACAGAACTAGACGTAGAACCTGCTATTCAGTGAGATAACAACATCTAACAACAACATACACGAGACAAAACAGAAAACTAATTGCATAACTAACAATAGCACAAGAGTAA